>BRZM01000024.1:4104276-4491069 GCA_033238685.1 Lates japonicus | reverse complement strand
GATATTAAAAAGCTAATCATTCTCACCATATCAAAGATTAAGTCTTGGATATTTTTTGAATTGTAAGTGACAAGAGACGGCCTTTGCCTTGTGAAAAATCTCGGGAATGGCTGGCAGGTTGGACTGGTAGCAGGCTGAACACACACACGCTCTCGTGAAGAGCTCACCGTCATTTGGGTCCCAATGGCAGCTTCTAGCTTCCCTGTGGGTCCCTGGGCCTCATATGACTTCTGCCATCTTGCCTGTCTCTCTGTGTCCAGGAGCTGCTTGCGGGATGCATACAACAGTGTATGTCTGCCATCTTTACGTGTCAATACGCCAGACAGCCCTCTCAAGCTGGTACCGCTGCCACCACCCATCTGTGAGTAAAGACGTTACGTAACTGATATCAGAAAATACACTTTCGCCAGACTTTTAACCGCAGCGAGAGTTGTCGTTTCGCGGATGCTTTTTATTTCCCGCCAGAATGCAGAAAAAATCTGCGTGCGTTGCTAATTCTTTCGTTCCAATCACGCCCACTCCTCAATGACCTCCCATCTTCCTGCTCCGGCACGGTTGCCTCTGTTCCAACACACGAACACTTGCATATACACGGTCTCTTGCTGCTGAAACCTATAGTGAAATGAATAAAATTGATCATCTTTATTTACAATGCAATGTTCACCTGAAAACTTCTAGTTTCCTGGCATTCATTCCCTCACTGAGTAGAACTGTTTGGCAGTATGAGATGATGTAGGACTAAGGCTCTCCCAGCAGAAACATTACATTATAATGAGACTGTCATCACTCATCTCGTAGTTTAATATGTTGATCGTGTATCTAAACTTTCCTGTCCTTACACTTCTTCCTTATGTCCACTCAGTTTGACCTTCAAAACTTCCTCCCCTCTCATTTGTGCTTAAAATGTGACAAAGTGTGACCAGCTATAGCATCGTTGTCTGCATGACAACAAAAGGTCAGAGAAGATAAGAATACCCTGCTACTGGTGTCGCTGACATGCCTCCTCTGCTCCCCGGCGTCACTCAACAATACTAAGTTAACGAATCTAAACAGCAGTAGCAGATATTTTGATTTTCCCACATTGTTCTGACTTCACTCCCATGCTTCATTGTAACTCAACCCTCTCCCTATCCTTACACTCTTTCCATATGGTGTGAATGCATATTCTAAATCTCCCACAGACATGTTGTGTCATCTGCCATCTGTTCTGTCATGCAAATTTATTTATGTGGCCATATAAGCTATGATTGGTAGCAAATGTGCTAAGATGTCTTCATCATCATAATCCCTCGGGGATAACAGGGCACTCCTTAATCATACTTACTTTCACTTAAAAGATCTTAGGTCAGAGATAAATGTTGGCATTTAAAGGAATAATTTTCAGAAATACACATTTTCTGTGCTTCCAAGAGTATGATAAGAAGGTTGATATCAATCTCATGCTTGTGCATTAATGACAGATAAAGTGTAGTCTAGTCAAGAAGTCAATGGAAGGACTCAAGTGGCCACAAACTGAGGCAAATATACGAAGTTGAAAGTGTTTAAAATTGAGTGAAATTATTGTACTTTTAATGGAACTTCATGAATCTTCTTAATAAACGTAAAGAAATAAGGGCAAACAGAAATGACTGGAGGGAAGTAAATGGTCATTAATTAGCTAATGCCTGAGCAGTTGGTAAATTAGAATATAAACACAAACTGGACGAAAAGCCAAGTAGGCAAGTTTGCACAGGTAAGGCACTGCAAAACCTGATTTGCTTTTTGTCTGAACACACCTTTACCTTCACTGATTATCACCATGTTGCATGTTGTTTGGTTAAGGGCTAAAAGCCACCTCTTATTCTAAGCTAGACTGATGTCAGATATGTACTCACTCCAGCTCTGCACTTAGTGCACAGACACAGGACTTAACATACTCACTCTTGGAAGGAATAAATTAAACACAATCTTATTCCCATGTGTGTTTAATTCTGCAGAAAATGACAATAAATTCTACTTTGCACCTTGTACATTTCTAGTATTGTGAAAGTCCAGTAAAATTACATTGGATACTGAATGTAGTAACTTTAAATTCCTTTCAAATGTGTGTATCAGGTAAATTTGTAATAGAAATTCTGTTTTAATTTGCTGTCTGAGCACATTTGAGAAGCCCACCGGTCTTGAGAAACAGGAAATTGAGTGACAGAGAAGGTCAGTCAATCTGCAGCGGACATGACCGTCAAAGCTTGAAGCCATGACGCCCTTTTCTAATTTGTAACATTATTTGACCAGCAGTTCTGGATGAAATATAAAAGAAAGGGTTCAGAGGCTTTAGGTATGTATTTTTTCCCCTCTCAAGCAGCAGGTGTAACAATATTAGCTTTGGTTTATGTGAATTCCCAACTGGAGCGTGCTGGTGTAGGAGGACGGGGGCACATCAAGAGAGGGTTTTACACAGCAAAGTGGAAAGTGGTTTGGTTTTGTTTTGTAAGACTGGGAGAGGGACTGGGTATTTTTTGGGTGTTACCATGGTCATGAGGCGAGGCCATGTGATGCGGATGTGGTATTTAAGGTGGAAGAAAATGGTTGGATATTGCATAACTGGAAAGTGAAAAGTCCTCTGGCTGGTATGACAGGAACATTCCTCCACCAGCCTGATGTCCTCATCCTCGACTTCATCTTTTTTTTTCCCATTTCTCTGACTCGAGTGCAGACTTGGTACCTCCTCCTCTACCTGAAAATAACTAATGAAACATGCAGTCTGCATTTTTTAATCTCTCAAGCCCTTTACCCACCCTGCTACCCCTTTCCTGTTTTCCTTTTCTTGCTTCCATAGTCAAGTTTAATATTATTCTATTCATAAACCTTAAAGCTTTATGTAATAATTGATCCATTTCTAAATGGAATTCATAAAAAAGGTTAGGTAACATGCTCCCTTTTACTGTAGCATGCACATGTTGCAGACACCTAAGTCCTCACGTATATTGCGCTCTCATATAACTCCCCTCCATATAAGACCTTAAATTGAGAGGCTTGAGGAGTAGCGGGGGGGAAATAGAGAGGACATGAAGGAGCGTAGAGATCAGCTATTGGGCTCAACTCCCATCTGGTCCAAATCCAGGGGTCTCATTCACACTGATTTCCCCACCAGCTCCCAGTATCAGCTCCTCCAAACAGCAGCAGCTTAGAGAGCAGGGCTGTGACCCGGCGACCAGGCGACAGGCCAGAGACGAGCTGGATTCTACGCCTCTGTTTCTAAGCTCAAGGATGTGGAGAAAGGATTGTGGTCCAAGCCACAGCTGAAATCTGTGAAGACTGAAGTACAGAGAGTCAGAGGGTTGATGTTCAGCTGGCACATGATGGCTGGTTTCTTGCTTGACAGTCAAGACCATACAGGGTCACAAATAACAGCAACATGCACTTATTGTAGTATGTAATGTAGACCCTGGATGATCAGCTCTGGGTGTGAGTCACAAATAATATATTTTTTAAATCTGTCGAGATGAAAAATGGTTTGATCAAAGATTCCAGAGCTTTATTGTGGTTTCGATCTGCAATAGCCCCCCTTGAAGTTTACACCCTTGAGATTTTTCCTTTTTTTCCAAACCACTGTAAAGCTGCTGCTGGTTATTCCACTGAAAGGACTGGGTGAGAGATGATGTCATTCTTCATAGTGTCGGATACTTGGAATGTGGGCCACCTCAGCCCACCCTGTCCAGCTGAATGGATGAAAACAAATCCTGTGAATCTACTGGACGGCTTAAAGGGGCCCCACCTCTGGCACCGGTAGCCATCTTCACTCTGGGGGGCCCTGGGGGCCCAGCACTTCTGGCTGACGTCATGGTAGCAAAACCATTATGATGAGATTAGTGTGAGCTTGCACACAAAGCTCTGGCACTATTGCATCTCACCCTCCTCTAATTTTTTTTTTTTTTTTTTTGTGCTCAGCCATTTCCAGAATCAAATAGCTGCCTTTCTCTGCTTTATTCAACACCTTCCTCTTTTTTTCTATCAATGCATCTCTCTTTCTTTAACTCTGATTTATCCATCTCTCTTTTCCAAGACTTTACTTTTCCTCCCTGGCACACAGAGACTCATTTCCTGGGTTCATATGCATTTCAAAAGCTGCAGGAGGCTCCTTGTACCAAGCTGAGGAATTGAGAAGAGCAGCGGGGTGAATATAAAAACACTCCTCTGTAGTCTATGGGGACCAGCTCACAGTTAGGTAGTGGGAAGGTTGGACAATCAGATGGCAAATGGCTGTGTAAACTTGACTCCCCCTCTGATATGTAGTCATTGCTTAAATGGTTTGTTCTGTTTTGTTATAGGGCAAACAAAACAACAAGGACTGTGGGACTGTGTCCTGAGGGACGGGTAGATTATATTCTCTTCTCTCATAGTCATTGCTTTAAATGGTGCTTGGGTATTATGTGTATTTGTCGTGGTTTTTCTTAGTTATTGTTTTTTTTTGCACATATATTCTAAGTGGTAAATTGAATGTATGATTTCAAAATTCTGGTTTTAATCATGTGGTTTAAAATGAATGTCAATAAAACAACCTCCCTTGTCGTTGTAGGATGAACTGGACCTGACGGATAAGAACAGGGAGGCCATGTTCGCTCTGCCCGATGAGAAGAAATGGCAAATCTACTGCAGCAAGAAGAAGGTGAGTTGGCTTCCGCTGAACTTTACTGTACACCAGCTCCATTCTCTGGCTGGCCCTCACTCACAGTTTAGAGCTAAACTATCAGCAATGAATGTTATTGAGGGGCAGCCTCTTACCAGAACCCATTTTGAATCATCTCAGCCACATAGCCAGCCCCGTTTCCAATATCTCATTTCTCCACTGATGTAAACGTGCTCATATTATGCCGGCTACATACTGCACAACGTTTTCGGCAGGCTGTAATATGTGGGATGTTGTACGTACACACACACATGTAAACAACGCACTCCCAACTCTTGTTTCAAGCCCCTCAATTTCCAAATCTCCCTCCCCACATTGGAGAAAGCAATTTCCTCATGCTGCTTAAGAATTGTCAACATACCATGGGAGCACTAGAACATTCTGGTTAGCCCTCTCTTTCACCCCTCTCTCCTCGCCAAAACATCTCTCGTTCTCTTCGTACCCTTCAGCGTGTCTCTCCACAACAACTCTGGTCTCACTTTGTGGTCGCATATTCACCAGGAAATGACATTGTGCTGGGAGAAAAAGGGGAATTCGGCCCCCCTCTCTCGCTCAATAGCAAATTGAATAAATAGTCATAAACCCTCCCTTGTGTCTCTTTGCTAATTTGTTTGTTGGCTGAGGGTTTTGGGTTGGAAGCAGGACGAGGATCAGACCCCTCCCTCCACTTTCCGAGGCATGCAGGCTCAGCTTAGCTGATGTGATATGCTCTGACAACCTTTTTAAAAAAGGAGTAAACACACACTGCTTTGTGTGTGTGTGTGTGTGTGTGCACTCATGTGTGCGCACCTGCATGTGTAAAACTTTGTACTTATACTCAGGCCAGTATTGGGTTACTAGGAAAAAGAAGAGCAGTGGAATTGTGGTATGTTTAGAGGGATGTCAAGGCGAGGATGGAAGCTGGAGCACCACAACAGTTTACAATGAAATGGAATACGGGTAAAAATAATACAGGAGGCAGATATAATCTTTCTTTTAATACATTATGATAACCGTAGGACTTTCAGTGTGCTTTACCCCTTGAATACATTGCATAGTATCAAAGGGGACTGAATTGTTGACGGGATGTGTATTTGCACATGTGAACCCACATAAAAGGCCTAGGTTCAATAGTACTCTCAATATCAGTTATTGAATATCTCGGTGAAGCAACCACAGATGTTTATGAGGACTCTTTGTGCTGTAGTAAAAAGTAGTGGAAGCAAATTTTTGGCAATGGCCTGGGCATATTGGAACCGAAATGGTTTTCAGTGTGCACCAAAGCCGGGTTCAGAGGTAGGATATATTAGTTTGTCGTTCCTCCCCCATCTCTCCCAGTCAGAAATCATTTCCTCTAAGCCTAAGGTGAAAAAAAAACAGTCATGTGTCTCAGCCAGGAAATGGAGAGCAAAACTGGGGTAACAGTGCACAGCGGAAAGCCGGAGGAAAAACCAAACAAACCCCTCATTCATGGATAAAGGCGGTGTAATGGAGAATGAGGAAAAAAAAACAACTGGCGTGCAGGATCGGATAATAACCTGCATGTCTGTGTGTGAATATGTGGGCAGGAAGGCATGAATACTGTCCTCACGTGCAAATACACACCGACATGAATGACCATATACTTAGGAAAATGCGTACTTACAGGTTATTCAGACATAACACACACACACACAGAGCACACAGTACTTGCCCTGTGTTCTTGAGAATTACAGCATGACAGTGATTTGAATTGAGAGCAGGGGACAGCAGAATTTCCCTCAGCCGTTCCTGTCGACAAACACTGGTTCCCTTGTTTCCTCCAGCCAAGCGACTGCTCCAGTTGTTGTGGTTAGATAACACTTGGAGGGAGCCGCTCAGGGCATGACAAAGGGACAAACTAACTTTGTTCACCTGCAAAACAAACCGGCCAACACATTTACCACAAACCACTTAACCTTTGCTAATTCCATTTTGCCGTAGTCCAGAGAAAACAATAATCCTGTATTCCTGGTGATTTTTACATTTTCACATAAACTAAACAACTAAATGCTTCCTTGTAGGCTGAGAAAATTCTCCTACTTCTTAAGTTAATAAAACCACTCAAATGCCCTTCTTCACAAATTGACATTTCAGATACATAGTTTTCACCAGAGCCACAAAGACTTATTCACTTGGTCTAAACCAAAATGGCCTCCTAGCATTTTAGAAAATAGAATTCCGGGGCGGAACAACACCAAAATAGGCTGACAGATGCACTACCCAGTACTCTTAGATGTTATGGCTAATGTGTTCGCTATCAACTGGCTACATACACCGGCACAGAGCGACATTATCATCCAACTGGAATTTGGTTTTTGGCCACCTGTTGAATTTAACACTGTCTAACACTCTTCTGTTACCACTGGTTTGGTGCCCCAGAAGTTCTGGGAAAATATCTGTCGTTAGCTTGCTAGCTGTAGACTTCCTTGTCCAGCTAGATGCTAATTTTATCTGTCTACCGTTTGTTTCTGGACAGCTAGAGTACAGTGGTTTTATCAGACCGTGGCTGCTGAAAATGGCTGCCTGCTGCTGCTTGAAATAAGTTTAATGAGAAATCAGACAGAATCACACTAAATGTGCCTATGGTACCCATGGTTCAATGGGCCTCATGCACGAACCAGTATTTTTTTTAGTACCAGTATTGGTTTTAGTATTTTTATTGGCATATTTCCTCACAGCTGATTATACAGTTCAGTAGTTGCTGGAAAATGATCATACTCCAGCAGACGCCCCAGGGTCTTCATACAGGTCGGTGTCAAGTATCATCCTCTGTTATAATTCCCAACAGTGTATCATCAGCTATTGTAGGCTGTAATGTTCTCTAGTGTAATATCTCAGTGCTTGTTGTCCCATTGACTGCCACATGTATTAGTCATGAACAACTTAGCTTTAGAAAGATGTAGCTTAAACATGTAGCCTAAACCTTGTTTGTGTCACAGTACAGGGCTGCTCCAGTTACATGTTGATGATGTTCAGATGTACTGTTAACATTTTCTAATTGTTTCTGGCTGTAATATGACTCTGACTCTGGCAAATTTGTTATTTTTTCTTTGCTGATTTCTGACAGCAGGACTTGAAGTTCAGCAGAGTCAAATTCTTTTTACTCTTGTATGACATTTTTGTGAGTGAATCTCTCCCACAAAAAAATTGTAAGAGGCAGCCTTATATGGCAATTTTAGGGGAATTGTGATCAGATCATCTCCTTATGAACAGGTGGTATTTATCAGTCTGAAAAATGCAATTTAAGATAAGTTTGTGGAGTTGAGAGAGTTTGGTGAATCTGACTTGGAACACTAGTATGAACAAGAGTTGTAGGACAAGAATACAAAAATTTGCTTGCATCAGGCCCACTGTTAATATAGAAATCATTGCATCATTAATACCCCAACATAAAAATTGAGACTTAGTAGTTTTGTGCAAAAATAGCAGTTTTAGTTTCTTTATTAGACACTGGACCTCCCGTATTAATGTCTAGCTAATACCAGTCAGCAGTGATATAAGGGAATTAGCATATGGTCTCTGTGTACCATGACTAACTAGAATATCTTGTGGAGGCCTTCAGATTTTACATAAACTAACTGTATCTGCACTTCTGATCTCAGCCACCCAGCCTCAGCCAGGGGTATTGGCTGTCTGTATGTGTGTGTGTGTGTGTTTGTCTGTCTGTGAGAAAGACAGATAGTGCACTTCATTCTTCTCTTCTTCATTCTCTCCAAGTGAAACAGAGATGGCATGACTAAATCTTTATATGAAAATATTGCATCTCTGCCTGTGAGTGAGGGTGGCTGCGTGTGTGTGTGTGCATGCATGTGTGTACATGTGTGTATGCTTGTTTTCGAAAGCATGACTAGCATCCAGCAGCCCCCAGGTGGAGAACACGATGTAACATCTAATAACTCCTGATAATCGTTCAGTGCTAGGAGGCAAACAGGTCTCCTGACTCACATTAGTAGCGCTCCACTACAAACACACACACACACACACACACACACACACTATGTTTTTAACCCATGATTACACAATATGGTCCTTTATCAGTCTCTAAACACTGACAAAACTAGCACTGATCCGTTATCTACTGTCCTAAATTTCCTTAGAAAGAGGATTTTCTGTGTATCCGTTCTGCTGTCCAAAGTCCAACCACACATTATCTTCATCTCAGATGCTGCGATTGGAATGCCACTGCTTAACACGAGCTGGCTGGTGGCACTACACATTGCCCTGTCCTAAAGTGGCAGAAGCATATGTCTTCAGTTATTAGCCACATGTGCCCTATCCCCAACACTTAAACTAATGTGACCCCAGGCAAAGAGCTTGTGTAATGTTAGCTACCTGTAAGAGATGGTGAGCATTACATAATCTTCCAGAATTCAATATCCTGTCCATTTCCTGCCTCTCTAGGTGAGACTTTATATCCCGGCTTCCATAGATAAATATTCCCTGCAGAGAGATTGGCTCTTTGGAATGTTGGACAATCCCGCCATTGCACAGACAAGAACATTGTGGTTTGACTTAAATGACAACAAATGCATCCCAGTGTCTTGCTGTGCTATCGTAGTTGCTGGATAATCCAAGTGTTATTTTCTCTTCTGTACACCAGAGTTACAATGTGAAGAATTTGATAGATGCATTTGGAATAATTCACAACATTTATACCTTTGTTTCTAGACAAAAAGAAAAAGAATAGTAGCAAATCCTGTTAAGTGAGAGTCAAAGAATGTTTGATATTTTTTTACTATTTTTGCTTGAAAAATGAACTGATTAGTCATCAGAAACATTTTTTATTACTTTTTGTTGATCAACTCAGTGAATTGATTATTAATTTGAACACAGTGGAGCATATATAATCGAAAATATGAAGAAGTCCAGAGGAGTCTTTGATTGATCTGCAAAATAACAGCTATATGTTATTTAAATAGTGACTACACAAAATTCAGTTATTTTTCTGCAAGCTGTTTTTTATTTCTTGGCAAATACAAATTCTTCTAACTGGGCCTTTTTCTTTTTTAAATGCAGTCTTTTGCAGTTGGCTTCATTGTTCATAGTGGTCCTTGAATATAGGGCATTTCATCCCGTATTATGCTGCTTGCCGGTGCTGTCATGGTTTTGGACGGACATGGGAGTCTCCACATCACAGCCAGGGTCCCCCTGGGCCTCTTTGAGCACATGGGAACAGAGTGTTTGAGGCCTGATGAGAACTCAAATTGCCAGAGAAACTGGAGACCTTGTGGAAACATGTCACTTGCAGCCAATGTATAGATTCTGGCTCTGTCTGGGATCCAGAACAGTTGAACTGCACTTGAAGGAGGGATTGGGCCAAGTTGGCTGCCAAAGCAGAGAGACCGGACACTGTGAAAGTGAAAATGTGGCGTTGTCAGAGCTTTGTTGTGCACAACATGCTAATATGGTTGTGCATGTGTGCTACAGGGTTGTGACCATTGACCGTTGTGATATTAGCAGAAACCTGGAATCTTATGGCATAGCATTATTTATTTTTACCTTCCTCATATGCTCTTGCTTATCATTAAAAATGCAATTGAGGAATGGATTTAGAGTCAAACAAACAGTAGAAACCTCCCATTACACTTCAGAGTGCTTAATGTTTAACTGTGGCCAATGGAGTATTTAGACTTACTGCCCCCTGTTGCTCTTGAAATCATAACTTGAAATGTACTCTGTGAGTATAGGGCTCTTACAGTCTGTGAGCTCAATTATCATTGCCAGTGAATCTTTTCAGGGGGTTTGAAATCTTCGAGGTCACTTGTTACATGACAGCAAGGGTGCCAAAATATGTAATTTCATCTACTCTTTCAACAGGTGCCCCCACAAATGCAATAGCCTGCCAGATACACTGGGAAATATTCTTGAACCCTGGCTTTATTCAGGTATTTGGACCTTCAAAGAAACAATATATCCCTCAACAGATGTTTGTAACAAGAGGAGCACCTTAAAGAAATATAGTTGATACACTGGTGGGAATTCCTGTCCTTCTTTGCTGCAGCCCAGACTGTAAATCATATTTAATGTCACCAGACATGAGGAATGTACAGTGTAGTGTAAGTGTGTAATTGCTATAATAGAATGACAGCTTGACCTTAAACTGTCGCAGTGGAGCACACGACTGTTTTCACCCAGAAGACCATAAGTAGAGGAGCTCTCAGTACATTAGTGTTCAGCACTTTCATTCAAATGTGTATACTTACACACATGCACAAACTCTCCATTCACATCCAAAGTCTGCTCTTTGCACTTTTCATTTATAACAGGCTCCACTCTATGGAATCTGGCTTCTTATCAGGAGATTTTAATACCAGTCATCAACTGTGATTAACTCCCCAGAAAGGTTTGATCAAGTAAGCAGTACACAAGAACAAACTTAGCATCACTTCAGCCCTTGGAAATTCCATTTAAAGGGCAAATATTCAGGAAGTGTATGAACTGATATGACTAGGACCCCCAAAACAAACCTCATGCTGTAATAATTTTTTCATTTGACTCAAAACAAGACGATAATTACAGTACTTTACTTAGGCTCGTGAAACTGCCAGAGTAAATGTTGCATTGGACTTGACATGTTTTTGAGGGTGTGTCGACGGCTGTAATTTGGCTGAAGGGCCAGAGAGAGGCAGTTAAGTTGTTAATCTCAGCATCAGAATCTGTCTGGCATTGTGTCCCGTGTGTGTCAGCAGTATAGTGGAAAATACAAGTTGAGTAGTACAGTGAGCTCTTTTGTTGTTGTTTTAGTTTAGCTGTTTAGCTTGAGCTCAAAATCTGGCACAGAGTGCTGCAAAGCAGAAACAATGGTCATTACGAGGACTGAAATCCACACTGACCAACCCTACAATCTGTAGTAAAGCTTCTTGAGTGTATATGACTGTTAAAGCAGTGGATTTGCTCACTTGCACGTGCGAAGTTCATTGGGTTACTGGAGATAATAAGAGGATTTGATGTCTGGGGACAATCGATTCAGGCTGGTCTCAGGATGGAGTTTACTTGGCTTAATCAACAGAAAGGGCCATTTGCCTTTGGTTGTGTCGCACCACCATGCAAATATTGAAGCAGCATTTTAGAAATGAAGAGACTGGGTGGCATAAAATATTGATTTTCCATATGAAGAAGGAACACAGAGAGAATTTATGAGCTCTTGCTGTGGCATGGATGCCCTTGCAGGAAATGAAGTTGAAGAGAGTTATGTAAGCTATCAGAGAGCTTAGTTTGTTCCTAATGGATGACGTTACTTAATTGGCAAACTCAGAAATAATCTGTTGGTGGAGCGTTATAATGATAACGTCCATAGTATGCTTATTAGTCTAAGCCGATACGCTGTCATTGCATGTCTCCTTTATTATAGTCTTGGAAGGAGTAATTCCAATTATCTGCTCCTACAGGTTTATGAAGGAAGGGGATCTGAACATCTCAAATGTCTCTAGTGTCTGTGACATAGCCTTAGCACTCAATAAAGGACATACCGAGAAGAAATCAAAGTCTTCTTAACCCTGGAGTCAGTCATGGCCCTGCAGTCCCACCACATTTACAACAAAGAAGGCATAAGGAAAGAAAAATACAACCTCCACATTCATGCAAAGTTTTGCATGAATGTGGCATACTGTAACTTTCCACCTCTCGCTGACATGCACACAGTAACAAGAACAACAAGAATGCTGCACCAGTGCTCCAAGCTAAACAAAACCAGATGTGAATGAGGGACATGGTCTCTGTATTCCCCTGTGCCGTAGTTGCTCGTGGCATCACGCTTCCTCGGATTGGTCAGGACAAATTGATCTCAGACAGAGCTATTTGAAAACTATTGTGGAGTGCACTTTGTTCCTCAAGGCAGTTCTTCTTTCTCTCTCTTTCTCTTTTTCCATGTAGTAAAAGCTAAGACAAGTGAACAGTCTGAAATGTTGTGACCCAGTTATTATGGACTGGAGTGCCTGTGCCTAGTGTTCATGTGGATGTTGAGGTGTGGAGCTAAGGTAGAAAGCAGGAAAGGATGAGTACCTCCAGTGTGGGATTGCTTTTGAAACGACACATGTCAGAGTCACAGCAACCCATAGAGGCTGCAGCGTTCATCACAATGCACAAGTACGTTAGATGTGACAAAGGTGAACAACAAGGCTTGGTCACTTGGAGACCATACATGTCAAGAGAAGACTACAAGAGGAAGTTTTGGCCTGATGTTGTCTCAAGTGGAATAGTAACAGGGTTACTAGAAGCATTACATGAAACCTCCCCCCTTCTCTTTATAGATATTTAGTCATGGACCGAAGTGCCAGTTAGGTTCTCCAGGAAAGGTCAGGGCATCAAAGAGGTCTGGTATTGTGTTTATTGGTGGCTGTTCCCAAGTAGAAGAACAACTATCCAATCAGAGTTGGCAGGATTAAGAATGGGGATGTTGTCTTCCTACATAGCCAGTTATCTGTCCAGCCACTTGAAAAATAGCAACACAGAAATGTTAATAAGTGTGGCCGAGACTGCTGTGTGTAATTCAACTCAATGAATTAATCATGCCACTGTGTTTAACTCAGTCTGTGTTTGTGTCCATGCACAGGAGCAAGAGGACCCCAACAAGCTGGCCACCAGCTGGCCTGACTACTACATCGACCGCATCAACTCCATGGCTGCTGTAAGTTCAAGTCATTGTCTGAATGTCTATTCCCCTCTATTGAAATCCAGTCCTAAGAGGTCACTGTTCACTCAGTCATTCTCTCTCAGATTTCTCTCTTGGCTCGCTTTTTATCATCTCCCTGCTGATTGCTTGTTATATGCACATGACCACATTCCTTTGCTGTGACCCCAGCATTCACACACACTGTGATGACAAACCGGCTGTTTAGACTCTCAGCAGTTCAGTCAGTGGGAATGGCTGTCAGAGACACAGAGCAAAACCGGGATGACAATATTCATTATTTTTAGCCTGTATGGCTGCCAACATAAACAACATGATACCGTTACCACACTGTCTTCTACCATGATCTCAGTATCATTTTATACAATTACTGCTGCTATTTAAATTATATTATTTGGTTGTACATTTGGCCACTGTTTGGTTTGTGCCAGTGACCTCTGACCCTGAGTCCTTATGTGGATGACAAGTTGCCTCCCAAATGTTTGGAGAACATAAAACCTGACGTTTTAAGAGTGGCTCTTAAAGGGTGACTAGTAAGTTATTGTTGGAGACATTCTTCCAATTCTAGCAAGAGGCTCTCATGTCAGTAATAGACTTTTCAGCATTCCATAAGGTTGGTTTTGTTGTTGTTGTTGTTTTCGTTTCTTCATCTAGCCAAGCAGACCAACACTTAATACATTTACTAGATTTTCCAGGCCACGGATCAGATAAACTGTTCAACAATAACTTACACAGACCACCATAAACATAGCCAAAATGTAATGACATTTAATATCTGTTTATTGCCATTTTGTTTGTTTTTCTGGCAAACAAGCCTGTATCTACAGTTCATGTTGAGGGTTACTATTTTTACAGCTGTTTTTGTTTACTGGCTCCACTCAAGGGACGAGAACAAGCTCCTGAATGGTGCACCGGTACCTGAACTTAGCGTTGAAGTCTGGAGAAACAATTTTTCTGTCATTTTCTTAATACGCAGACAGCATGCACACACACACTCACTCACATAGACATGCATAGTATTTTAAGTGAAGTGAAGAGAAAGTGCTGATTTGTGAGTTGCCAAGAATTTTAAATCCGCCAGGGCTGTAGTGGTGCCTCTGTGCTATTAGATGTCAGACACACTGTTAGAGTTATGTTTCAGTCTTTCTTTCTCTTTTTTACTGCATCTTCTGCAAACACACTGAGACTTTGCAAATCATTTGTACACAGTCTACTGTATAGTAAATAGAGTTTTCAAATGTTGACAAATCTCAAAAACAAGTATAAAATTGTGCCAGTTTAAGATATTTCCACTTTCCTCCAGTGGTGTGTAAAGTGTCAGTATAAATAATTGCACTAATGTTGGGGAGGTTGACTAGTTTGAAGAAAAAAAGTTAAACAACTTGATTCACATTGGAAGCAACTGAAGTTATTTTACATCCTTTGCAGAAGTGTTTTGCTTGCATAAAGATGATTAAGACTGTATGACTCTATGATAGATGAAATAACTTGTTGAGAAAGATATTTTCTGCAGTCTCCATTCCTCTTTTTGCACAAGTGGTCCCTTGTTCAAGCTCCACTTTAGCAGAGTCTCCCTTATTCACCGTAACTTCAACCAATTTCCTCCCCTTCCTGAGTCTTTTTTTTGTTTTCAGCCCCACTAACAGTCTTCCATTTTCTCCACCCCAGCCCTCCAGACAGGGTCTTGACAAGAGAGCGCTTTTAAATTTGGAGGTGCTCTCCTCGTCTATGACTTCATATCTTGGCTCACAGGCGAGCTCACCAGGGACAGCCCTTCTACAGTAGCTGAGTTACTGGATGAGCTCATTTTCGTTTTGCCGCCCAGAGAGATTACTGTACAACCAGCATCTTGATGTTCATTCATAAAACCATGTCAGAGCCCTGAGGTTGTTTGTTGGCCGCAGAGTGATAACTCACTTCTTGTGACTCTGACAAGAGTTTCTGTTGCCCTGCTGTGTCCAAGCTAGTGTGCTGAGCTTCAGAGCTCCCACCTGGAAAGGGCTTTCTGTAGATGGACAGAAAAGGAGATCCAACACAGTGGCACAGTGATGTAAGAAGTAAGTTAGTTAAGGGAATTCATATCAGTGTGTTTATTTTACACACATACAGAATACTACTGAGGAGAAAAAGACTGTGGTAATTTTACACAAAATAGCATGGCCACTTTATAATGAACAGATAATAATTCCACTTGTTTCCAGTCACATCATTCCAGACTATTTCAGTTGTTAGTTTTTAGCCACATAGGAGCAACTAGATTATAGCTAGGTTTCAGCTAGTGTTTTGTTAGCTTAATTAGGTTTTGTGCCTCTGTCTGACTTTACATGAGTATTTCAGTGAAAAAAGGTAATTTGCCTTCATTTATTTTTGAACAAATGTTTTTTTACTTGAAGCATTAGTGACACACATGGTCCAAATTACGGTTTTGATGAACTGCACTCATCACTCACTCGGTTAACAACGCACCGACGACCAGCTCGAAGGTGTAGTTCTGGCTCTGGGGGGCACTTCCCATAATAAGGATTTAGGGAAGTACCTTCTGCTGGTTTACCAACTGGCTATAATAGTATCCTTATGTGCATGTTGGCCACAGGTTACAATGAGCTTACAAATAGCAGATGTAGGAAGGAGCCATTTGGCTAGACTCATTGACATGGTGAACTGGCTCGCAGCACGACCAAATCATTCACTCTCCCCAACACTTGTTGTATCCAACTTCCCATTGACTATGAACATATTCGTTTGAGAAACTGGAGCCAGAGCCTTTACTTCTTGGCACAGGGTCCCTGAACCATCTGGACTTGAGGCTAAGTCGACACGATGGATGTTTTGACTGCACTGTTTCTAGATTAAACATTCTCACACACTGGACGGACTAGAGCTGTTGTTAGGTAGTCAAACATGGGATGGCTTCCTCCAAAAAGTCTGTTCTTACCGAGAAATATTTCCACCGAACTTTGACCTGTATGTATTTCTTAAGGGTTTAAGGGTTGAAAAACAGGGTAACATTTAAGCAAATATATTTTTAAAGCAAATTAATGGGCAGCCACTGTGACTAGTTTACTCCACTGTTGAAACACTCATTGTTTGAACCTTAGCACTTGGCAGTGTTCTGCCATGGAAAAAGCCTGGAGAGGCTAAACAGAAGTCCTGTGGCCCTGACTAATGGGAGCACAGTAGTTCTTTGATCTTGCTTAGGGAAGCCTTTAAGTGATGCAGAAATGCATTAACACTACTGTTGGTCGAAATGTTTTTTGTGATTTACCCTATTTGTTGAAAGCTTGATTGGAGCTAATTGTCTGCATGACTTATTTTGACATGTTGTATAGCGTCAAACTGTTCTTTAAAAGGAAATGAAATTGAAAGGGGATTTGTGATGCCTGAAACGTTAGCCTACTAATGAGGTTCTGATTATATGTGCTGCAAGGACTAATTGAAACAAACACATTTACTTGTAAGGATCTGCTGCTGCTGTCTCATTGCTGCCAAATTAAGATTAATATTCTTTTGCTCACCCAGTAAAAACAATGAAAAGATCTTAATCAATAGTAGATAGACTAGTGTGTCCAGGGGCACATAGAATATCAATCAGTTGCTTTTTTTCACCAAACTCCATTGTCATCTCTCATAAATTCTGTAGATGCAGACCCTGTTCGCCTTTGATGAAGAGGAAATGGAAATGAGGAACAAGGTGGTGGAAGATCTGAAGACAGCACTTCGCACTCAGCCAATGAGGTGAGTGAATCTCCTTGTGTACCTAAGCTCTGATCCTTTCCTCTGCTGCAGACAGTACAGAGCTCTGCGTTGTACAATCCTCCTCAGTCATGCATTCCTATTATTTGACTTGTTGAGGTAATGCCACACGTATTAATCCAGTTAATAATATAACATGCTACAGGAAAGATTTACTTTCCATGAAGTCTGTCTCTTGTCATGGCAAAGGAGCCTACTTCCAACCGAAATACCACCAATTAAATATATTTTTAGATCTACACTCCAAGTTTCTCTTCCTCTGACATGGTCATCAGCAGCTGTTAGGCCTCACTCATCACCACAAAGAAACATTCAGGACGTTCGACAGCCACTAATACAAACTACCTCCCTCTCCCCGTCAGCAGCTCCTTTGGAGCAGTCCATCAGCCTGTGCCAGTTGTATGATGCAGTGGTCTGGACCAAAGTGGGGCTGTTGAGTTTTCTCAAGGGAAGCTATGAAGTGACAGAACTAATGTGCAGAGTGACAAAAACTCAGGACAGCCTAAGTGTCTGGGTCATGTCTGGGCCGTGTGTTTTTAGGACACGTGTGTGTGTGCAGGATTGTGTCTTTATCTGTGCATGTATGGGATACAAATGGCTAAATATAAGTATTATTTGTACAGGCTTGTGTCATTATCAAAAGTCAAACCAGTTTAATATGGGTGTGGAGAAGCGCACACTGATTGGCTTTAACTACACTGAATATATTTATCATAATGCACCAAGCTACATCACAAAAACATCCATCACAGACAGTCGACATTAAAAGTTAAAACAAGACAATAAATAAGTCAGTATGGTACAGTCCACAATGATTATATAGTATTATTAGATACAAAAACAAATGAAAACAAACAAAATACTGATATTATGCACTATTAAACATATATTAAACACTCACACTAAAAATGTGCATCTATAGGCAAATTCGTAATGTGAAAATGTTACTGTTATATTATATTATATTGTTGATATTGTTTCTGTTCATTCTGATAGCCCTTGTGGTTCAGAGGTCATATTTTTAAACTATTTATAGAAAAGTACAATGTCTTAACATCTTAGATTTACAGTACCATGGAGGTGATGATGTTGGGATCAGTGTCTTTTACTATGGATAAATAAATGTATGGATAAATTAGCATGCGCGCTGACTCTCCTGTCTACCTACCAGTCATATGATTTTGATTTTGAAATATCCATAAAATTGTAACTAAAGGTTTTAAAGAAGGGAGAACAGTGAGGGGGTATGGCTTGTAACAAAGGCCCTCAGCCTGCAAAAAGATGCCATGTACCTCAGACCATGAGGTGACCCAAGAGCTTTGAATAATGTTGATGACAAAGTCCACCAAATGTTTTTTGAAGAAATTAATGATTTAAGATTCATTAAATATATTATATATATATTATATATTATATATTACATATAAATATATTACTCTGCCCTTACCAGTAATATAAAATCTACCCATTTGCTCCAGGGATCTCCCTTGAGATGTATTTAAATGAGGGGTAAAAGCTGGGGATACATTCATTAAACATTAAATGTGATTTACCACATAAACCTGCTCAGATTCCTCTCTCACCCATTCCAGACGGGGACTGTAAATGTGGTGTTGGTTCCACTCTGTCTGTCTTTCTCTCTCTCTCTCATTCACACCTTGTATTATATTCAAGTGCACTTAATTTACCTCATCAAAGGTGGCCATAATGACTCAATCAGCACTATTCAGTAATGCGCTTGCACCCAGACTGTTCAAAGAGTGAGTTATTGCTCATTAGCACGCAGATGTTTTTAAGTAGTGTAGCCGTGATGTGGGTAGCAGGTGTGTCCCACAGAATATGGGTGCTCAGGGAAAGTCTGGGTAGCGTGTTAATGTCCTGCCAAGTCTCATCTTTGTGACAAATGGGCAGCTAAGACAAAAAGATGGCTTTGTGCTTGGATGTCTGTGGGACCTTACCTAAGCATCCCTTTTGTATGTCACTTCTGTTTCCCTTTGTGCGGATGTATACCGTTTTTATGGCGGCGTTTTGTGAGACGTGGCGGTGTCTGTCCGTATTGAGCTTTGATTCATGCCTGCCTTTGGACGACTGCCTGAAACGACCTCCCTCCCTCCTTCCCTCTGGCATTTCAGAGAGGCAGCTGGGTCTGGTTGTGAAGAGGCACCCTTGTGCCCTCAGCCCGCTCTTCAGGGCCACAGGACCCAAACACATATTGGGTATGCAGGGTGCCAGGCAGAGCTCACAAAAGCAGCACATTGTCAACAAGCCACCCACTGTTGTCACTTTCACTCACAGGCTGATTATAAGCCACTGAAATGACAAGGTGACATGTTTTGGTCATGTGTTTTCTTGCATGATGCTGCATATGGAATGTGATACTTGTTATCCTCATCCCACATTACTGTATGGCTGTAGTAGGAGCCTGACTTTAAGGGTCTGTAGAGGCCTTAAAAGTAAGTGGTATCAGTAAAGAATCCGGTATACAGACAAAAAAGATTAGAGGAAACTCAAGAAAATTAAGATCATTTTATTTTATGGTCAAATATAAAATGATGCATTATCACATTTCCAGTGCAGCTGCAATAGAACATAAACAGAAAAAGTTTCATAGATCAGCTTGTACAACAGTCGACTAATCCACTAAGAACTGTGCTTTGAGATGTGTGTCTGCATTCTTTGTCATAATGTTATGCAAGCATATCAGTCCTGCTGTCTCTAAAATGTCAAACGCATCGTGGGTAATGTAGGAAATGTGATTTAATTTGTGTTGTACCAGCCTTTTTGTCATCCTGCCCACTTCAATTCACAACACTTCATTTCAGAGCACCTGGACTGTATCACACATAACCTCTGTCACTGAGCAGCAACAGCAGGCAGCTTTATTCTTGCTGTGAGTGATGCTGTACTTTGCCATTTACCAGAAATAGTTTTTAATGGTCATAATCGTTAAACAAATTTAATGGCCCAGATGTCTTATTTCAAATATCATTGTGATTAATTATAAACAGCCGTAAAAGGAGACATTTCGAAAACTGGCTGAATTTTTCTTTCACTTTCATTTTCTCTGCCAGCAGTTATTACTTTAGCTGTTTATCAGCTGTCAAATGGAGCGTGAACCATCACGTTGGGGTTGTATGTTTACTCACATAAAGCCGAGTCTTAACTCAAGTGGGCATGTGAGGGCCAATATGCAAACAGACAAACTGCTACAGCCAGCTGTGTAGTCAAATCAAATCTGCACAGCCTGGTGTACATTTCAATTTAGCTTCCAAATATTGAAATATTTACACTCTCTTGTAGGCACTCAGTGGGATTTTAACTTCGCTATTAAGTGTACTTACATAAGCACTGTTGACCTACTGAGACATTTGCACATCTGCACTGATGTTTATTTCCGTGTTGATGAGCGATCTGTGTGGGCATTCTTGCATCTAAGACATCATGCCCCTCAATCACTGTCATTTCCGTGGTGAAATAACTCCAGGAGGACAGGAAATGAAGCTTTCCCGGAGGTCACTGAGGCTGCGCTGGCCCAGAATGCACTGTGGTCCCAGGTTCACGTCAGTAGAGCATCACAGTGCTTCCCAAGACGGCTCTCATGGACATTGTTTCTGCAAATCTCTTCCAGCAAGAATATTGACTTGAGTCAACTGCAGCTGTTCCCCTTGCCCCTGTGTCAATAACCCTTTGGATGATTCGCCACCACCACATGCAAATATTATCCTTCAAAACATTTTGCCGCCGGATCTCTCAAAGGTTCGGCTTAACAGAGAGTGAACTTTATATCTGTTTTCACATATTACCAAATACATTAGTGGGGGAGCGGAGTATCACACCTTTAAAGAGTCTTGGATGGAGCAATGTTTTTGCTTCTCTCTGAGCACAGATTTCTCAGCCTTTGCTACTTAGCAGTTAAGGAGGAAGTAGAGAGAAAAGAGGGCCAGGTGGGTAGATACAGGCTGGTTAAAGGAGACTGATCCTGCTGGTGAGGGAGGTTTGTGTTGGAAAGGCAATAAAGAGATAGAGAGTGGGAAAAAGGTGGAGTAAAGAAGAGGGGTTATACTCTGTCCTTACTTTAATACCCATTAGTTTGGCTTTTCGTGTAATTACGTACACCCTCTTTGGTCCTGCCTACAGCCACATATACACATACAAAGCACAGGGTTACATGGGGGGGGAAAAGTTTGTTTAGTTTGGTTGTTTCCCAACTAATGTGAATTAAAACTGAAACTCAGCTGACTTTACATATCAAGGTCTGGAGTTAGAAAGAAGCGAGTTCAGTCTGCTCCTCATCTCTGCTTGAGGCTAGCAGCTCAAGGCTACATTGGCCACTATTAGCATAAAACACCCAAATCTCCGACTGCAGTTGAGGTGCATTGTGGGTAATGTAGACATCAGGTTTTGATAAGAAAGAAGCATATATGGAACAGAAAGATGATCTCTCTGGTTCTGCTGCACCATTTTGATTCCTTTGTGTTTTTAACTATCCATCATGAGTCTGACAATGTTGTGAGAGCAATGCAATGACCAATGATTGATTAATGTCTCACACCATACCCTGTATGTGCTGCTGGCTTCATCAACAAGTCACAGGAGCCGCTATGGACACATGGCCCACTTGAGACTACGTCATCCATACACACACACACACACACACACATACTGCTCCCTGTGGATTTAATGATCAACCTAGTTCATAAGAACCATTCCCTCTGTGCCATTATATACACATTACAAATGTGCACTGTGGCCAGAGGTTTTATTGTTATCTCTGTGTATGTGTGGCAGTTTTATGTTTGTTGCCCCTTATTCAGCTCTTATTTTACCACAGTTACACACTGGGCCTCACATCAAGTAAAATTTATTTGAGTGAGAGCTGTGGTGATATATTGTATGACTTCTCTTCCAAACGTAGCAGACACCTGGGTCAACTAGTTTTAACTGGCACCTCTGAAGAACCTACTGGGCCCTTGTCTATTCTGGCCTTTTATAGTAGAACAAGACGTGTGTGAATGCGTGTGTGTCCCTGTGCCTTGGGGGCAGGTGAGTGGGTGTTTGAAGGAGATGTTGAGTGTGTGTGTGTGTGTGTGTGTGTGTGTGTGTGTGTGTGTGTGTGTGTGTGTGTGTGTGTGTGTGAACTTGGTGATTAAATGAAGGGTTGAAGAGAGGCAGAGAGCACGTGATCGCTTGAGATAGTGCGTGTGTGTAGAAGTGTTGAACATTGGGAAGTTTTTGTGGTCAGGCTTTGAAGGAAGGATGAACTGTTGACCGGCTGTCTGCCACACAGGGGTCACCCACAGTTCAGAAAGGCAGAATGTTTTGACTTTGTAGCTAAAATCTCAAACAACAAATCAGTTGGAATGAATTTCTGAATTTAGATTTGAGCAGCTGTATTAGTTTTCCACACTGTCCCTCTCGTTTAGAATATCGTGTTCCTCTGGTGGAAGGGTTTTAGGCTTTTTACATCAATGGACGTTACACGACCTCAGTGGTTTCTTTAAAGATGACTCACTCGCAACATTGGTAATCATTTAATAATGTAGAAGTGTAACTATCTCAGTGCTTGCAGCCAACCTAGGCAACCTACATTGCCTTTAACCATCCTTGGCCCAGACTCAACACACATTGCATTGTCATTTTTTGCTCCACTGTCGCTTTTGTTTAGTCCAAGTTATATTCCCCACTTCTTTCTTTTGTCTGTCTGGAGAACTTAACGTGTGTGTGCGTGTGTGTGTGTGTGTGTGCGTGTGTGTGTGGTTGGCTCGGCCCCTGTATTGTTCAGCTCTGCCTGAGCTCATATCGTATGCAGCAGTTGTCGAGCACTCGCTGTCTTGAACGCAACCCCAGCGGGTTTTCAAGAATGCAGCGGTTGTTCCAAAAAAAGAAGAAAAAAAAAGGGGGGGGGGGGGGGGGGGGGCTGCGGGCTGCACACCACTCGGCTGAGCGTGAATGTCAGTGGATAGGAGAAGACAAGAGGAGACTCCAAAGTCAGAGGAGATGGGATCCATTGATTCAAGTGCTCACTGGAGAGAAAATGAAAGATGGGGGAGGAGGAGAATAGTAGGATGTCAGCTTACAAGGTTTTGTTAAAACTACAGAGGATTAGTCACTGTTGAATATCCTTTAAGGAGCCATGCATGTGTGTTTGCGTGAGCTTTTCTGCGTGCACCGCATCTGTCCCTCCACTTCCCCCCGTACATGCACATGCACACACACTGGGTTACGGTGCATAGGGTGCATTCGTGGATGTGTGTATGTCTGGCAAGCTATCAGCAGACCAGCAGAGGGAAGACGGCAACGAGTGAAGCCTTGAATCCCGTCCACCCCTTTTGAACCCAGACTCCAAGAACAACATCTCTCACCCTCTGCTTTCCATACATTAATCACAGGGATGTTCAGCTTAATTTCTCTTCCAGTATGAAGCCTCTCTCCCCCCTCTGATGTGGCCCCACAATTCATGGACAGGCTTATGACTATTGTTGGCATCTCTGCCAGCCAAAGACTTGACACTGTTATAAGATGAGTATCTTTAACAGTTGGATCAGTCCTGCCTTGCTCTGGTTCCAGTGTCTGTTTTACATCTGAATCAAGTCATATCTAATATATTGGATTTATTTTTCGCCACCTTGGTGTTGAGTGGAGGCCGAGACTGAAGTGTCGGCTAAAACAAGAAGCACATTGTCTGCTGAAAGGTTGTGTGTGTTCTCTATGATTTGAGTGCATTTTCAAGGACGGTTGTCTGTACGCATGCATGTAGTATGATCTACTTGATCCCATCCAGGCGCTGCTGGGAATCAGTGGATTATATTTCTTTGAGAGATTTACTGGTCATGCCGGGTGAAGTCTGTCTGTGTGCGTGCATGTGCGTGTGTGTGTGTGTGTGTGCATGAGCGCTTATGTATGCATGTACGTCTGGAAATCTGGGATTGATCCTGTGTGTGTAGGGGAGTATAGGAGTATAGGAAAATAATTGCATGATTTACATTTTTGCATCATGTTTTTTCCACGCCTGCCTGAGCCAAGACGGCAGTGGGAGGGGATGGAACTTCTGACATCAAAACAATGTATCTGTTTCAATGAGTAGCAATAAATCTCAACTCTCAGACCCGCTCCCTCTTTCCTCGCTGTCCCTCTCACTTTCTGACTTCGTCCTTCTTTTCTCTTCCTCTGTTTGTCCTTGTCCTCCTCTCTCCTCTCCCTCTGCCTTTCTCTCCCTCTTACAAGCCCTCATTTGTTTGAAATAATTTATGAGGCCTATCAGGAATCTTAGTGAGTGGGAAGGTCATTTACCATACAGCCCACACTGTGCTCACTAGATGTGACATCCCTCAATGTTTACATGTCCTGCCTGTCATTCAGTAGGTCTGCTTCTCTCCCAGAGAGGTTAATGACTCACTGCTTTCTAATCATTTCAGTTAATGAGGGTTGTCAGCTGGAACTTTGATTAACTTTGAGCGTGAAATCGTAAAGTTTAATGTATTAAGAAGCTGTTCCTAATCTAAATGAATGCTGATACGATTAGTCTATGAAAGGGGCACTCAATATTTATACACTTAAAGTCCAGTTTTCTGTGGATTACCCATTCAGCGTGTGAAAAACAGTGGCTCTGGCTGAAAATAACTCCTCATGATATCACAAGGATGTCATCAGCATTATTGCTGCTTCAGGTTGTGGACTGCAACTTCATGACAGAAAGCCTGTGTTGAAAAATGTGGGCATTTACAAGGCAGGGAGGGTCTAACTAAGAGATGTTATGGGTTGCATTATGGGAACTGTGGGAACTGGATTCAGTGTTTTTGGTGATTTAAGGAACTTAAAGTCAGGATATCTCAGACTGCTTCAGTTTCGACCCTTCTTTTTTTTTTTTATTTGTCTCTTTGACTCTCCCACCTTTTTGAATTGCTGCACTAAATCACTGGAGTACCACTTAGATCAAGTGCTGAGTCAACGGGACCTTAACAAACAACTTTGATAACTGATTGTTGAGATTCACTTGTTAACATTTACTGATTCCTGCCTCTCAAATATAAAAACTTGCTGTATCATCAGTTTCATACTGCTGTAAATGTAATACTTGATTTTGGACTGTTGGTTGCACAAAACAGGTAATCCAATCAGCCTTTGGACTCTGTTTTTAATGCTGACTGGCAAATGATAACATGATAAAATGCTAATCTAAGATGGCTAACATGGTAAACATTATATCATCAACATGTTAGCATTGTTATTGAGAGTGTGTTAGCAGGCTATTGTTGGCATTTAGCTCAAAGCATTGCTGTGCCTAAGTACAGCCTCACAGTGCTGCTAGTCTGGCTGCAGACTCATGATCTTGTTTTGTCATTTCATGCACAAAATGATATCTGTTACGCCCCCAACTTTGGCTGATATAGATATTTTTTGAGATAGACTATTTACATATATATTTTTATCATTTTATATATTTATTTGAAAACTGACAGTGGAGACATGACAGAAAATGAGAGGAGAGAGAGATGATAAATAACATGGAACAAAGGTTCCCAGTTGGATGTGAACCAGGGAGGTTGTAATTCATGGTTGTTGCTGTCAATGTGTGAAAAAAATATAAATGACTTAATGTCAATGAAATGAGCCTTGTAAGTGCTGCACAGTCTTCATTTAGTGCAACAATGCTCCCCCATTAAATAACATTTTCACACCATGCCCTCCAACTATTATACTTGTCTAAATCTGTACTCGTTTTCCTCCTTGCCTCCGTCAGGTTTGTCACACGCTTCATTGAGCTGGACGGCCTCACCTGCCTCCTCAACTTCCTGCGCAGCATGGACTACGAGACGTCAGAGAGCCGCGTCCACACCTCCGTCATCGGCTGTATCAAAGCCCTGATGAACAACTCGCAGGGCCGCGCTCACGTCCTGGCCCACCCGCAGAGCATCAACACCATCTCACAGAGCTTGCGGACGGAGAACATCAAGACCAAAGTGGCAGTGCTGGAGATTCTTGGGGCGGTGTGCCTGGTGCCTGACGGACACAAGAAGGTGCTGCAGGCCATGGCGCACTACCAGAAATACGCTGCGGAGAGGACTCGCTTCCAGGTGAGAAAAAGTGAAGTGATCTTTATCGAAGTGTAAACAGCTGTCACCTTCCTTGAATTGTGGGTCATGTCTGATACTTACGGAGCCTTTGCTGGAGACGTGGAGCAGACAAGGACTATGGGAAAGGGCAGAGGCAGGCAATATTTCAGAGTAATGCTCAAATAAATCAAGCTGTGGTCGTTTTGATAAGTTGGAGACTCGTGCTGTAGCGCCTCAGACTGTTTGCCTCAGGTTAAATCAACACACAGGCTATATTAAAGGTAGGTGAGGACATCCAGAGTTATGGAGGTCAGGGAATGTGTAATGCTTTAGTGACTAGCAGGACTAAGTCAACAAGCCACATCTCACACATCCCTCAGGGTGTGTGGTAAATCATGCCACCTCAGGCTAAGCTAACACCACAGGAGCTGAGTGATTCAGAACTTATGAGGCCTTTTAATGTTGGTTTGAGTTATGATTAAGCTGCTGAAGTATGTCGGGGGTCAGTGTAAGAGAAAGCAAAGGGTGTGAGAAGCAAGTTAATGGATTCTCTTCAGTGCTGTGTTACATCAACTCAGTTTTGATGAATCAAAATGACAAAGTGACATGTCTTTTTTTTCTCCAGCACAGTTGCTATCAGACGATTTGGGCGTTTAAAAATATTGTAGATCAAACATATACAGGTGATTGACTCTTTCATCTCTCCTGACCATTTCAGACACTGCTGAATGAGCTGGACAGGAGTACAGGCCGCTACAGAGACGAGGTCAATTTGAAGACAGCCATCATGTCCTTCATCAACGCTGTGCTGAACGCTGGAGCTGGGGAGGTCAGCGTGAACGCCCATATTCCATTTTTGATTACACACTATCAACAAACACAGGCAAAACTTAGTTGAATATAGTGGGAAAAGGAGTCATGTCAATTGTTTAATTCAGTATTTTAGAGATGATGAAACATTTAATTTATTGTATGTTGCAAGTGTAAATTTAAAAAATCCACATCTGATGTAAATGTATATTTGAACTTAAAGATTTAACATTTTTGGAAATATGTGCTTGTTCACTTTAAGAGGTAGATGTTTGTACAGTACATATGAAGCTACAGCCAGCAGCCAGTTAGCCTAGCTTTGCTAAAGGTTTGTGAATTCATAGCAATTTTATCATCCTGTCTTACTGTTAACTCTTATGTTGCCAGGACAACCTGGAGTTTCGACTCCACCTAAGGTACGAGTTCCTGATGTTAGGCATCCAGCCAGTGATTGACAAGCTGCGAGAGCATGAAAACGCCACTCTGGACAGGTGAGCATGAGACCTAATAAACAATCAACCAATTCATTATCATCACTTACAGGGCAGGTTCACACACTCACCATTGCATTTGATATAAATCTTTAAGGTGATCCTGTCTATACAAGGAGAGGAAAATATATGTTGGTATTTATTGCTAAGACATGGTAAAGTACCTACTTACATCTCCAGCCTTTCATCTTATCATACCAGCAGCTATAGCACTAGATCTCCAACTCAGTTCCGTTTAAATATTCCCAGGGTGCATTCAGAGCTTGATAAAACTGCTTTCTCCTCTTATGAGCCCTGGCCAAGGATTGAGTTGTAGAACAGCACTGCTCGAAAGGAAACATGTTGCTGTTTTACATTTCCTTAGGCTATTTCACTGGTATGGCCTGTATGCCTCTCTTCTTTTATCATTTTCCTTACGTTGCCTTAATGTATTTTATGTGTTTGTGAATGTTTTATGTGAAGTTGTTGTTTTTTTCTTTCATTGTCTTTGTTTATGTGAAACTGAATGTGCTGCCATCTTAACGAGGACTCCCTGGAAGAAGAGATGTTACATATCTAAAGAAAAGATCAGAAAATGTTTGAGAGGTCAAACTCCCAATTAAATCTCTTATCAACAAACAGTTATAACACTTCAATGACAGACATCCAAATAGACTTATTGGAGATTCAGGGGGTAGTTTTGTGTCAGAACTTCTCTCAGTCCCATTGTATTTAACCATGTCCCTGAGACTCCAAACAGAAGTAATGCATCAGTTTAAAATGTTGACAAGCAATCATCGTTAAACTCATAAATCTCAGGATGTTATTTCTCTCTCCAGGCATTTGGACTTCTTTGAGATGGTGCGGAACGAGGATGACTCAGAGCTGGCCAAAAGATTTGATATCGTGAGTAATCTACCATTAACCTTCAACAACGGTCTATTTTGTCATCAGATTATGATATCAGAGACTGCACCATTTTGCCTGTGTGGCTCAATTTGTCAGAAGTCAAGCAGAGCAACCATCAGATTCATTCACAAGTTTTTATCTGTTTCTTAACAGACCCATGTAGATACTAAGAGTGCCGGTTCCATGTTTGAACTGGTCAAGAAGAAGCTGAGCCACACAGATGCCTACCCCCACCTCCTCTCCATCCTCCAGCACTGCCTGCAGATGCCCTGTGAGTAACTGACAGATTTTTCTGTTTTCATGAAAAAAAACCTCATTCCCAATTTACTGGGGTTACCTTACTGTTTCTGCCCTACCATCCAGATAAGCGTGGTGGTGGCAGCCTGCAGCACTGGCAGCTGTTAGACAGGATCCTCCAGCAGATTGTCCTACAGGATGACAAGGGAGAGGACCCCGACATCGCCCCTCTGGACAACTTCAGCGTGAAGAACATCATTCGCATGTAAGTGGAATCTTATTATTCTCAACCAAAGTGCACACTTTACACACATACAGTATACAGCACTGAGCACAGGACCACATAGCTTGGTTGGTCATCAACTTCAAAGGGGTTGTACAGTATATTTCCTTTTCTGATGCATTTATATGAATGTATGTAAATGTCAGAAATAATGCTTTATCTGAATCATCATCACATGATTATTTGGCGTCTTCAAACACTAATGCACTGCAAGTGGTGATCCAGGCACTATACTGTAATTCATACCGGTGCAAGAGAGAGTTACTGTAAATGCACTGTAGTTCCAGTGCTTCCTCCAAAGCCTCTTTAAAAGCTTCTCCTCGTCCTCTGAAGCTGTAAACACGCTCTCATTTCTGGAAAAATCTAATACATCCAATCAGCATCACTTCGAACTCAGATCAAAGACAAGTCTGATATCATCATTACGCACTTTTATGTCAGAATGATCGAGGCATGGCTCAAAGGCAAAGAGGCAGTGGAATATCATGAGGTACGCATCGGAGCTTTGGTGTAGGGAAACATTTACAGTAAACCAGTAATCATGTGTAATAAGACTTGTTTTAACTCTCTCAGTCTGTTTTTCATTCTGAGCTAATGTGCAAGTGATGGGAGTGGACAATGTGATTGTACGGGGGGGCGAGGTGAAGTGAAGGTGGCAGCGAGGGGTTGTGGGCAGGATCGGAGGAAGCCATGCACAGACAGTGAATTGGCATGAAAGCGGAAGCTGGAAGATCAAAAGGAAATTGCTCTAATCACATTAAGTGGATAGGCCGGCCAAGTCAGCCATGTTTAGGTGCAGCGAAGCAATCGCTTGGCTTCATGCAAGAGACAACAGAGAGAAGTAATCATTTTATAAAGGAAAACCGAGCATTATGACTTGGAAGTAGATGTTTTGCATGTGTCATCATGGGCGCCATTTACGCTTTCGCTCAGAGAGATTCATTTCCAAATGATCATTGACATTTGCTGGTTTTTGTGGTCTGGGTTTCACTGAGTTCTGAAACTAATCTGGACTTGTGTTCAGAAGCCAAATACTGTGGAGTGTGCGGAGTGTAGGTAGTGTTAAAAGACGGCATTCAGAGCTTGTCCATACAATACATTTGGTGTGTGTCTCTCCCTCAGGCTGACCTCAGTTTCTCTTTCTGATGTCCTGTCATTCTCCTCTTTCACCATCCTCTTCCTCATTTTTGTTATTTCTGAACCAAGTTACAGATCAGTGATGAATGTGTTTAGTCTCAGCGGTGAAAGCACCATAAGATATGTAGCGTGGTAAACCTTGGCCCCTGCTAGCTCCCACTTTGTTCACTAATTCAGCCACCATTGTTTGTGCAATCAGCACGCTTAAGTGTAATCCTTTCCAGTAGCATAGAGAAAGTGAACCTGGACACTTCGTCTGAGCCCAGACACTCATTACTGTCTATTGCAGATTCATCGCAGTGGTCAAAACCCTACCCCTCACTTTATATTACTGCCAAAGAATTGTTGTGTTTCCATAAACTCTCCTAGAGTAAATTACACCTGGAAAAAGAGTGTATAAACTGAGATTTCCTCACTGTTTTGGCTCTGTGCCGGAGGCCCCGACAGTTTAGGGGTGAAAACATACAGTCTCGTGCAGTGGCGGCTCAGAGGGGGAGGGCAGATTTTTTGGGGGGGGTTGGGGGGGACGTTAAAACAACTGTTAAAACAACTGGGAGACAAAGTCATTCATCATCCGTGGTTACCATGACGACGGCTCTGACTACTCACACGTGTGCCTGACCCAAAATGAACACTCGTGTACAAATCATATTTTTCCACAGCGATGTAAAGGTATTTATTTGACTAGTCAACAATAAAGTCATTGTGTCTGTTTGTTTTAATGAGCTGGACCCAATGGATCGTTGCTCGAGCTGTAATTACAGCAGCCCAGACTTCGTAATCAAGTTCAGGCAGCCCTGTTCACTAACACAAGCAACTCAGAAGACCTAAATCTGATTAATGACCAATTTGCTTTTAAACAGCCTTGTGGATTTCCTCGTGTGAATTGATTGCAAGCGTTTAAATGTGAATCATCACCGCAGTGAAGTTACTTTCTCCTCATTGGCAGTCCTATTTAAGTACTATTCATTTTCAGTAGTTCCTTCTCTCATTCTCTTCTTTAGTGTTTGTTTATAGTCTGTGCTTAGTGACACTGAAACATGTCTATTCTCTCAACTCTAGCTATGGCCGCCACCGATGCTCAAGGTTTCTCTTTCCAGTCTTTATTCATCCAAATTAATTCCTCCAAGCTTTCCATTCAATGATCTTCTCACTTTTATTTCATTCAGTTTTTACATGGTCCTCTCTGATTGCTTCATTATCAAAAACACTCATGTTTCAGTCCTAGATTTCACTTTTATATCAGAACATCCGTGTAACCCTGTTAAACCTAAAGCCTCCAGAACTAAATGCCAGAATTCATAACTCTGAATATAACTGATTTCAGCCATGTTGGATTTATTTTAATACTAATGTTATATTATGCAGCTTAAAAAAGCAATCTGCACCAACCCAGTCAGTGCTGGAAATGAATCTGATTCCCTATCACAAAAAAGAAAGTCAGTGATTAAACTCCCTCAAAATGTTGAGCCTTGACTTGGTTGAACTGCAGTTGACTCCTATGTGCAAGCTTTTTGTGCAGGACTGTGCTCAGTTTATCTGTCTGTTTGTGTGCTGGTTCTTATTTTTGTCTCTCTGCTCCACAGGTTAGTCAATGAGAATGAGGTGAAACAGTGGCGAGACCAGGCAGAGAGGTTCAGGAAAGGTAATACTTGTTTGACACACTGCACTCTGCAGGTTAAAAAAGAAAATGCATCATGCATTTTATCTCCATCTCTCTAAAAATACAGTTGCCTAGAAATCATTATCTGCTGCTTGGTATACACCTGTTCCTGTTCCTGTTTGCATTATGTTGTGCGAATGTGCATCATGTGAACAGATTTTCTGTCCCACTGTTTCCTTTTAGATCATGTAGAGCTGTTAGGTAAACTAGAAAGGAAGGAACGAGAGTGTGACACTAAGACCCAGGAGAAGGAGGAGATGATGAAAACTTTGAACAAGATGAAGGACAAGCTACAGCGTGAGGGTGTGGAGCTGCGCTCAGCCAGGGAACAAGTCCTGGACCTATCGTCACGCATCAATGACATAGCTGTAAGCAGCTTTGCTTTTTATACTGTCTTACAATATGACGCACAATACACTGTACAAGCCAGTAATATATTGTTCTGTAGTCATGTAGCTAAGTGTTCGTTTATTTTATTAATAAGAACTGATATTGAATTTTATTTTTTATTTTTATTTTTTTACTTTGAATGCACTTAATTGTAAGTCACGCAGGACAAAAACATCCACAAATGAATGTAATGTAATGTTATTTAAAACACAACTTTATCATAACTTTATCTTTTTTTCACTCCAATAGGGTGGCAGTGTGTCTTTCCCGCCTCCTCCTCCACCTCCCGGCGGTCCCGTGGCGCCACCTCCATCGCCTATGATCGCTGGCTTCCCTCCGCCTCCTCCTCCGCTGCCATTCAGCTGCCCGCCTCCTCCGCCGCCTCCTCCCCCACCCGGCGCCCCGCCTCCTCCACCGGGAGCCCCTCCCATTTTTGGAGCCCCGCCTCCTCCTATTTCCTCTTCCTTCAACTCAGCGACCACCATGCGTTCCAAGTCCATCCCTCAGCCTTCTCATCCGCTGAAATCCTTCAACTGGTCGAAACTAGGAGAGGTGAGAGAACATTTGGGTTCTTTGACTTTAACATCAGAGGATTAGGCCCCTACAGATCTTATGATAGTATGAGCATGGTTAGTCTGCTGCATTTACATATGTTCTTTTAGCTGATATAATTGCAAAACAAAGTCAAAGCATCTGTTCACCCCTGATTTCAATACAAAAACAGCACAAAGTGAGTACTTTCAGTGTTAATCAGTGTTTAAATGTTAATCTCTTATGTCCCTTTACCCCTTTCCAGAATTTGATCAATGGCACCATCTGGAGTGACATTGATGACCTGAGAGCCTTCAAGATTCTTGACCTCAAGGACATAGAGAAGATGTTTTCAGCCTATCAGAGACAGCAGGTTTGGATTTGTTAGCAAGTGGAATACAGTATTCTGGAGTATGGTTTAATGACTTGAGGTTCTGTGTGTGTGTGTGTGTTTGTTTTGGTGAGCGTTAACATATAGATATAGAAATCTGTTATATGCCTGTGTGAATAACGTTAGATAATTTTGCCTTGTGTGTGTAAGTGAGAGTGTGTGTGTGTGTGTGTGTGTGTGTGTGTGTGTGTGTGTGTGGCAAGCGGAGGGGTGGGATGTTGTAAGAGGACTCTTGACAGTGCCAAGGGTCCAGCTCCAGGCTAACATGAGCAGCTGTTCACTGCTGAATGCCTTACTGTAGAGTTGCCACAGAGCTCAAGCTTTGCCCTTGTATCTGCAGAGCGTTTGTGGGAGAAGTGGCGAACTGACTCAGTCTTCACGGGCTCATGAATCAGGGCAACAGAGAAACAGTCAACACCACTGAAGTCACGAGGGGTGATGATACAGGAAACCTTTTCCTGAAGCTAGTGCGCTAAAATAAAGAGGCAATTCACTAAATCATGTTAAACCACCGACTGACTAATAGGATAATTGCAGTATGCACGCCTTTGGGGCAATACCATACAGTACATAGCAATTACTTCTCAATGTGCTACAAACTAATTACATATTTCTTGTCATGTGATAATATTGGGTGCAGTTGCATAAATTGATATATTTTACCACCTCAGATGGGTTTAAGTGGAATGTTAATGGGCCCTAATTAGTTTCTAGTAATCACAGTTTAAAGCAAGGTCTTTAAGGCCCAGTGGAAGAGCCATACATAATCTCTGTAAAGACATTATAGTTGTTGAATTCCTGTATAATGCATTTTACTGCCATGCTTAAAAGCCTCCTGACAGCTAAAAGTACAAGTATTCTTTGCAGGCTTTTATTTAAGAGTAATGGGTCATTTGAGGCTGTTGCTGACAGTGATTTACTGTGGGTATTTATTTATACAGAGCAGGTTTTTATTGGCACAGGCCAACGGTTAAATGCAGATCTCTATGGATATAGCCACATAAAAACCCAAGATCTTCCTGGCTTTGACAACTCGGTTCCATTTGGCAAGAGCAAGATTCAATTCGAGTGGACAATATTGCAATGTTTATTCATGGCATAATTGCTTTTTTAAGCTTGTCATTGGTCTTTCTTTCAAAATGGGCTTTTGTTTACATTTACCCTCTGTAGGATTAGTTACCGCACTCATTTTTCATGTTCTTATTTTTGCATGTCAGGACAGATGTAGATGCAATCAAAAGAATACATTATAACAATTGTGACCTCTTTAAGACAGAAACCAACATAGAACAGAGTTAAATAGCTTCTTTGTTCGCCTATGCAACACAGAGATATTTCAGACTTTTAGTGTATAGATTTCATGAGCTCCTGATGACTTGGACAGTAGATGATTATTGTTTTTCTCACAGAGGGCTTCCCAGCTTCAGCTTGTAGTGTGCATAGTTATAGTTCTTTGCTCTAGCCACCACTTTTTTTCTGCTTGAAGTGCTAATCTTTGCATGTGTTTTCAATTTTTTTTGTGTCTCTCTGCACTCTTCGACTGCCTGGGCAGGACCTGCTCACTAACCAATCCTTCAAACAGGTGAGTTAAAGGACTTCCAGCACCCTTTTTTTCTCATGGTTACCTACCTTCCTTTGCTCTGTCATTGTGTCCTCTGCAACGCAGCAGCCAGCCAGCAGTCCAGTTATTTTGTATCATTCTGCATTTCCCTTCAGCTCTACAGAGCTTTTTCAGCTCAGTGATTTGGTTTGACAGCTCGCAACTTTACTGTTTTAGCTCACCGCACTCATTAGCGTAATTTCCAGCAGCAGACAGCTGTTTTCAGCAAGAATGCTCTGATGAACCCACTTTACCTGCCCAGCACCAAACAGCAGGCTAAGTTAGAACACTGAGTGCCAAAGAGCATTTCCCTCAGGAACTGGTGAAGACCAAAGCAGGGCTAAAAGGAGAGTGAATATTGGGCTTAAAATCATCTGGTAGCTAGAAACAAGACTCCTAATGAATACTGATGAATACCTAATGCTATATGTATAAAGAGGCAACTGCTTACTCACACATTTACTACACCATCTTCTCAATCAATTATTGCAGGCTTGAAGACATTGAATTTTCACCACTATTGGTCCTGACACTCATTTGGACGTTACTTTGTCACATACCACCCACCTAAATATTGTCACAAACCACACACCCCTCCAATGGCAATAGCACTCCCAAGTGTCAGGGGCCTGCCCCAGCAGGATAATGTTCCCACCTCACCACAAAAACTACTCAGAAATGTCTCAAGGAACACGACAAAGAGCCAAAGCTGTTGACCTGGGCTCCAAACTCCCCAGATCCCAATCTGATTCAGTACCTGTGGGACCTGCCTAATATTGCAAAGGTCCCACTCATACTGGCAAAACAGCTCTTGTTGGGGCTTGGACATGGGATCTCTGAAGATCTGGCACCAGGACATTGGCAGCAGATCCTTTGGGTCCTGTGGGTTGCAGGATGGGGCCTCCATGGATCTGACTTGTTCTGGATCATCCCACAGATGCTGGGTCAGATTGGGATCTGGGGAGTCTGGAGGCCGGGTCAACACCTTGGGCTCTTTGTTGTGTTCCTGGAGACAGTGTTCTGAGCAGTTTTTGTGGTGTGCTTTATTTAACATTATCCTGCTGGGGGAGGCCCCTGACATTGGGGAGTGTTGTTGCCATTGGAGGGGTGTGTGCTTGCTTTGTGACAATATTTAGGTGGGTGGTAAGTGACAAAGTAACATCTAAATGAATGTCAGAACCAAAGGTTCCTCAGCAGAACATTGTGTTATAACAAGATGATCGATGTTATTCACTTCATCCACCAGTGGTCATAATGTTATGGCTGATCGGTGTATAGCAAATAAAAGACGGTATGTAGCTGGTTGGCTGTAGTCTTGGACAGTTTCCCTTGATGGAGGCATAGAAAACACAAATTTAAATGGAGCATTAATCTTCATCATCATTGTCTTATTTTTCATTATCATCTCCATTTTCATCTGAGTTATTGTGTTGATTACCATCATTACCATCATCATCTTTCATTGCCTTAATTGTTGTAATTCATTGTCATGAACTGAACAGGAAAAGCCTGCATTTAAATGCAGCCACTTACATGTTGAAAAAGTATTCAGAGTCATGTTGGCTTGCACAAGAAAGAAAAAAAAAACAGTTCAAACACCTGACCACATTTCAATCATGCCACTTAATAACTGTTATAAAAGATGAAGGGGCTAGTCTCCGGTTACACTGCGCTGAGTCTACATGCTGTACACAAGTTGGCAAAATTGGCTTCAGCGCGTGGGCAGAGAAGGCTTTGGCAGACCCAGTGAATGGGAGTTGTCCCCCTAACCCCGTGCCAACCTCAGTCCTCTGCCAGGCACCGTGGGTCAACGCGGCCATGGAAAAACGACACTTTCTTTACAAGCCGCATCTGTTTTACATACGTCATACCCAGCAACCTCAAAATGGACATTTTCTGGCGAGCAGGAAACCAGCTCAGACCATAAATAGAATGTGTTTAACATGCAGCCCCAACCAGTTTTCTCAGACATGTATTCTTTCCCCTTGTGGATTTTTAATTTACTACATTTGTGTGAAGCTTACAAAAATATCTGACTGGCCTGAACCCAGTTTTGAACAGTGTTTCCTGTTCCTCTGAGAGGTTTATAGGCCTGCCTGCATTGTGTTTGCAGTGGTGACTCACCAAAAAAAATCTCCTCTCCCAAGACCTGCTTTAGATATTCTGCTCCTGCTGGCATGAATTTGAGACTTTTTTTTTCTTTTTTTCAATTTCCGCAGCTTTTAAATGTGTTTTCATATAAACCCAGTCCAGAGTTTGAGAATTGATAATTGATGCATAACACTTGACAGTTGCAGTCAGTGCAAAACCAGGTCAGGGAACTTGACCTGAGGCCAACTAAAGTATTTGGCTGGAGTGCAACCTTTTTGTCTGCACTTTATAGTGGCAGTGAGGTAGTTATCAAACTGTAACAACTGGCCTTGGTCCTCCTGGGTTTTCTGAAGTTTTTTTTTTTTAATATGCTCCAAATTAACACAACGTTAAATGTTTACAAAGGGTCATGTCATCCCTCAACAAGATAAAGATGTCAAACAGATGTGCGGAGGAGGAGAGGTCTCATTTTGCAGGCTTTGCGTGTTCTGTGTTGCAAAGTTAATGTGTCTGTCTGTCTTTTTTCTCTCTGCAGAAAGAGACCGGCTCTATGGACGACATATATGTCAGCACACGGAAGGTCAAAGAGCTGTCAGTCATCGACGGTAGACGTGCACAGAATTGTGTCATCCTGCTTTCAAAGTAAGGGGTTCCAGTCATGATTGACTACGCTACATTACACTCACAGTAAACACTTGGTTACTGTTTGTTCTTTAGATTATAATTGTGAAGAGGTGGCGTAAGCAGAGACTGGTGTGGAATACGCGGCACTGCAGTGTTGGGGTCAGGAGGTTGAGTTGTAACTCAGTGTGGAGCTGCTTGAGGCAGGTGCTCTGGTACAGGAAATGTGTTTTTAATACACACATGAGTACATCTGTCAGTGTAATTGAATTACCTTTTTTTTGTCTTTGGAGAGGAAGTAACTGTCATATAACAGACAGAAAGCAGTGCCCAAGAGAGGATGCATCTCAGGAAGTAGTGTTCAGATTTCAGCAAGATTTCTGTCTATTTTAAGTACTGCATTTTCCACATAAGGCCATATAAAATCTATTAAGACACATTAAATTGACCTCGTTCTCAAGGGACTTAGAATCCCACTCTATCTGAAACAGAATCAATTGTCATTATTTAAGACCCATCTGACAACATACCATACTAACAGCAATGATCCAAAGCTCTTTAGAGGATTTGAATCCTACCCCCCTCTACAAATCAATAAACAGGCTCTCTGAGACCTCTCTGTGTCTGACAAAACTGAAGCATGGCCCCCGAACTCACTTTCGTGTCAATAGAAAATGACCCTAGGGTACACACTAGACCCAAATGGGGTCAGGAGTTGGGTCAATAAAGCTTTGATGCACAGACTAACAATGCTGTTATTGATCACAACCCAGTACACTTAACACTGATCAGATGCACTGAAAACAGCTGGCAGTGCTCCTGGGGTTGACACTGGTCCAGACCGGTATTCAGAGTATTAGTATCAGCCCACTCTCAGTTTTCTGTGAGTGGGCTGTTTGTCATGTGGTAATGAATTACATTTAATGAATGAAGGTAATTAAAACAATACTTTCAATAAGCCATTTTATTTCCTTTGCAGGTTAAAAATGAGCAATGAAGAGATTAAGAGGGCGATCCTGGAGATGGATGAGAGAGAAGAGCTAGCCAAAGATATGCTGGAGCAGGTAAGGTTCAGTGTGTTTGATGAATGATCATGTACACGTGTATGATAGCAATGAAGCAGCAGAGCTCATCAAGTCTGTTATTACTGGTCGGACAAGGGCAAGAAAACAAATTTTTGAATGGGGTTTATATGATGTACTTTGCCTCATCAGCACTTGGTCCAATGAAAATGACATTATACAACCAGTTATTCCTGACAAGGAAGCAGAAAGGAAACAACCCAAAATGTTTCACGGGCTTGCATCTATTGAATTTATTTTAGTTTGTAATTTTATATTTATAAAAAGAATTGCAGCTAAAGTAATACCACAGACACATGAATTAATATTTGAATTCATTTGTGTTCTTTCATCTTTGCAGCTGCTGAAGTTTGTCCCCGAGAAAAGTGACATCGATCTGTTGGAGGAGCACAAACATGAGTTGGAGCGCATGGCTCGGGCTGATCGCTTCTTGTTTGAAATGAGCAGGTACACAGGACTCCAGCCATACAGTCAGATCTGTAATTTGCAAATCTGGTTAATTCTCATGGCATGCAGTTGAAATGAAAGATTTCCAAAAGTGAACAATATACAGATTTTGTGCCGAACCAAGACATCAGCCAGTGAAGCACAAATAGATCCTAAAATACTGAAAAGCACACTGTCTGTTCTACAAGAATGAGCTTTTGAAGCTGTGAGAGGAGGCTGGAGTCAAGAACAAGCCTCAGACTTCAGGGTGATTCATCATTTAGCTGAGAAAAGAAGTCAAGACTGCCCTTTGAGGACTCCAATCACGTCAGAGAGTGGAGACTTTTTAAATCAGTGCCTTTTTTTCTACATTCCATCTTTTCTCAGAATCTGCTCTGTTTGTGCAAGATAATTAAACCTTTTCATTTCCTTTCATGAAATATTACCCTGTCCACTTCCTTTCCTTTTGACCACATCTCCTTTGGTCTGGAGGAATACATCTGGGATTTAGTTATTTCCCTTTTTTGCCATTTAATATCCCTGGTCCCTCTTTGAAATCCCCACTCCCTTCTTTGGTGAACTTTTGGGCAAGTTTAATATACCCATTTGTCAAGTCTCCAGCTTGATGGGAGCCTATTAGATGATAAAAAGGCCTGTGAAAACTGAGAGAGGGAGTTTCTTACAATTGGGTGACTTCTAGCTTTGAACTGACACTCCCCTGGAGACAAATGTAACTCACATCCCTTTATGTCTCTCCTCCTATTACCTCTTTCTTCTCTTTATCAGAATTGACCACTACCAGCAGAGGCTGCAGGCTCTGTTCTTTAAGAAGAAGTTTGCAGAGCGTTTAGGTGAAACCAAGCCGAAAGTTGAAGGTAAGGACAAACACCTTGGACGCCAGTAAAAGTCAGAGGAGGCCACTCAAGTCTGTGATTAATGGAATGGAATGGAAAAAAATGTCATGTCTTAATGTAATGTCCAAAACCAACAATGACTTTAAATCTTACTTTGTTGTGCCATGCAGCTCCACTGTTGTCAAAGATCTGTTAAGTGCTCATCACACTGCAGTTTATTTTACATACAGCACATACACATACATACTCATGAAGTTGTTTGAACTTGAATAGGAGCTAATGGGCTTGGGACTGAGTGCTTCAGACAGGGTGGAGAGAAACAGACTTGTTGGTTTTAGCCTATTCACTGAATTTGTTTACTATAATAATAATTGAATAAAGCATTGTATAGTAACAGCTTTTCCATGGAGAGGCAGAAATATTAGTTGACATTAGCAGTTACACTCCCAGAGGCGAAAAAAAACAAACAACAAAACACTCAAAATGTCATCAGCTTTGTGCGCTTTGACCAATGCTTTTCACAATGCCTTGTGAAATCCCTTCTGTGTGTTAAGTGTGCATGGTGAGAGCCGGTGGCCAAACTGTATATTGGCCCTCTGCAGTTTTTCCCTGCGCGCCAGCTTCCAGGTTACCAGGGAGGCTGTTTTGGAAAGCTGGCTCGTGTTGAGAGGGGAGAGCCTCTCTCGTAAACACTGAAACTCACTTCAAAGATGGAGGGAGAAAGGCTTCCAGTGAGACATGTGTGCACGCACGTGTTTGTGCGCACTGGTGTGTCCCGACTGAGCTGTCATAGTGTCCGTTTCAGCCACAGCTACTTGAGAGACATTTCTCTTCTGGCCTTAATGCCTATCTGGGCTTTGATGAGCACATCGCATTATTTGTCCTAGCAGTGTTTTATTCACAGTGAGCGCTGACTGACAGTTAAGCACTGCATGTCCTGCAGCTTTTTCGTCAGACAGTCCATCCATTCTACTCTGAGATCAGATAAAATGTATCTTCTGACATACATGGCTGACAGGGATGGAAAGAAGGAACCAGCAGAGGTGTAATCCAGTGAGTCTGAGTATTGATTCAAGCCTCCAGAATATTTGTTGCTGGATCCAAAAGTTCCCAGACCACACTGTTCATCGATGCCCATAATAGAGTTCTCATCTCATTTTATTATTCATGTTACTTTGTCATACAGTGGAGATGAGAGCATGTTTCCTCAGACCACCCAGCATGTTCAAAAGAAGCATTTCAGGGCAGTGCAGTGTGCAGCCAAGCCTTTCTGCATCCAACAGAACACTGTCAGCAGAGCCAGAAGAATGGTTCCCATGCTGTATTGCAGCAGAAAAACCTGTAACAATAACAATATGGATTTTGTTAATGATTTTCACATTCGCACTGAGATTTCTTCTGTGGAGAGGGGGAACCACCTGCACTTTGCCAGATAAGTCTGTCCTCGGGGGAAAGAAACGGACAGCGTGGGGCTGCATTTGGAATATTCCCCTCCCCCTGCTGTTTTATGGATGGATGGAAGAACTTGATGGGTTTCCCCACTGAGCTGCCAAGTTGTTGTGGGGAATATTGATCAATCATCATGAAAGATGTTAAAAATAAAGGAAAGGATGAGAACCTTTGGGCCACGTACAGCTCAGGCTTTGGTTTGCATGTGTGTCCGTGGGGGTTGTGTGGAGGAAACAGAATGGAAGGGAGCGGGAAAAGGCCAGTTTGTTATGTAAGATGAAAGTTTAAGTGATGCACTAAGCAAAGCGCAGACGAATCAGTCACCAACTATATGATGTTTCCAGCTGCTTCTCTCTCTCTCTCTACATTTTCCTCCAGCCATCCTGAATGCATCCAAGGAGGTGGTTCGGAGCAAAAGGCTGACTCAGATCCTGGAGGTGGTGCTGGCCTTCGGCAACTTCATGAACAAGGGCCAAAGAGGCAATGCCTACGGCTTCAAGGTCTCCAGCCTCAACAAGATCGCTGACACTAAGTCCAGCATAGACAGGTGGGCCAGGGGGGACTGTGGACTTCAAATGAACCCTGAGTACCCCATTGATATATTCTACATAAAATAATCATACTTCATCTTCTCAGTGTCAAATGTCAAATAAATTTCTCTTTCCAGTGCTAGTTTCTCAGTTTCTCTAATGTCTATTGTAGATGGTCGTCCATACATTTGAAATCATTAAAAAACACATTCATGAGAACTTCACATCTTACCTCACAATCAAGATATTTTGCCTTTTATCAGTATCAGAAGTAATTCAATTAATTTAAGGCTGTAAGTTCATGGTTTCAGTGGTGGCAAGAACTGTTAGCAGCTAATGCAGCATGATTTCCCAAAAGCTCAAATTTGTCAAAATAAACAATAAAAAACAATAAAACAATAAAATGGGCTTAGAATTGATTGAATTGCAGTTTGATTGACAGCCGACATTACACATATTTTATCATTTTATGTTAATATAAAATGGTAATGTGTCTTGAAAGTTTTGTGCATTAAGTGTGAAAACAGTCTACTATGATGATTAGTATTACCAGCACTAGTAATATTAGGACTTATGCTTCCTGTTTACATCAAACCCTAACCCACCAAATGGAAAATGTAGTGGTAAAACTAAAAGTAGGTGTATTACTCCTAAATGAAAAGTGTTCAGAATTGTCATTTGTTGAGCAACTCCTCAGAGGTAGTGTCACCCAGATTACTTTAGATAAAGTTTGCTTGATTCTGTTACGTCTTTACTTGCAATTCAACAGGAACATCACCATGTTGCACTACCTGATCATGATCTTTGAGAAGAACTACCCGGACACACTGCACATCCAGGAGGACCTCATCAGTGTACCAGAGGCTGCCAAAGTCAAGTGAGTACACAACAATTCAATTCAGTTTTATTTATATAGCACCATATCACAACAACAGTCATCTCAAGGCACTTTTCATATAGAGCAGGTCTAGACCATACTCTTTAAAATAGGTATTTACAGAGAGAGACCCAACAAATCCCACCATGAGCAGCACTAGGCGACAGTGGCAAGGAAAAACTTCCTTTTAAGAGGCAGAAACCTCAAGCAGAACTGGACTCAGGGTGGGCGGCCATCTGCCTCGACCGGTTGGGTTAAGAAGGAGAGAGAGAGGGAGAGAGGGGGGGAGAGGGGGGAGAGAATAGCGAAAGAAGAACATAGCATAACACAGGTTCCATATCAGATGTAAGGTGAGGTAATACAGTAATACAGCAGTAGTAATGATAGTAGTGATAATTAAAGTATTAGCTGCTAACACAGCAATACAACTAATAGCAGTATAAGTAATTTGTAATTCTAGCAGCAGGTGTTGAGTGGAGTTGTAGGAGACATGTAGGACATGTCACTGTGGGGACGTTTGAAGGGAAAGAAATGTTCATGTATCGTTGTTACAGCAGAGAGGAGCACGCTCTCAGTCCTACATACATGTGATTTCATCTGTTGCTGTATTGCCAATAGCTGTTGCTTGGATAAAAAATACTCCCACAGATTTGGAGTTTGTCACTGTGAAATTCACTGAGAATGTAAATTAATGTAAATGTAAATGTCATTATTTTTGTCTTTGTCTTAGTTTGGCTGAGTTGGAAAAAGAGGTGCACAATATCAAAAGTGGACTAAAGGCTCTCGAGGCGGTGAGTTGTTGTGCGTTTGTGTCATGTTCCCTCCCATTGGTTCTTCTCTTGTCTGTAATTATGTTTTGGAGCTGGGCAGAGATGGACAGCAGGGTGAGGTGTTTAAACGCTGGTAATGTTCCACGCACTGCAACATGGAACACCAAATGTCACATTTGCCACCACACACAGAAACAAAGGCTTATGTGCACATACACATATTGCACTTCACAGAACGCTGAATACAAGCATCGGCCTCATAAGTTGATCTGGTTTTTTTTTTGTCACCTGCCCCCCCAGGAGCTGCACTACCAGCAGAGCAGGACGAGGGAACGTGGGGATAAGTTTGTGGCTGTGATCGGTGACTTCATCACTGTGGCTGGCTTCAGCTTCTCTGAACTGGAGGACCAGCTGAGTGAAGCCAAGGACAAGGTAGTTACCTGCTTAACCGCTCAGCTGGACAGAGTATATGAATGTGAGAGAAGACCATACTTTCAGTGTAAGTTCATATGTTCATGTGGGTGGCTTTAGCACATGAGTCCTCACTGCCAAGCCGTGTCAGACAGGCGGGGAGGACAAAATACTGGGAGGGAGAAGCTGAAGCACTGAAAGATGGCCCTGATTCCCCCATGTATTCTCTTTGTGTTTGTCTCTTTAAAAGTTAGGGTTTTAACCATACCCTTCTTTTGTACAACTGAAAAAATACCTTTGTGGAACCCCTGCTGGCTCATGTATTGATGTATGGGAGGAAGTATGTAAACTGAAGATATCAGGGGCTGTGGGAATCCTAAAGATGACAGTGTTGAAAAGATTTACGTGAAAGTGTTATTTAATTCAGGCCTTCTGTGCCTGTCATTGCACATTTAACATCCTGATGCTGACACACACTGAGTGCCGACTGTATTCAATAGTCACATTATCACAGTTACATTCTGTTTTATTACAGAGGAAGGACTTTCTCCAAAATAATTGAGGCACTGACAATCCCAAGTTGCTTAAATTTTTAAAGGATCAACAGATGCTGACAGTGTGTGTGTGTGAGAGAGAGAGGAGGACAGGCCACTGTCTCCATATAGAGACCCTCTACACTGCTCGTTCAAGGAGGAGGTCGCAAAATTGAGGGAAAAACAGCCCAACTGGGACGCCACGGGAAAGGAACTGGAGAAGCAGGCACTGTAAAACAAAAGAACTCAGAACACCGGCCCAGATCAGGAACACACACTTTTCTTAACGTGAAGTGTGTGTGTCTGGCGTGTGGTTGGTAAATGGGGAGTCTGATTTATTGACCCGGTGTTTGTCATGGCTCTTTGATGCTCCGCTTCCACTGGAATACAAATATGGAAGTGTAAAAATTGCGTTGTCTGTGGAGGGGAGAGGAGGATGACTAAACAGAGCAGCCAGTCCACTAAGGCTCATAAAAGCTCCATGGCAATAAATGTGTAGGTGTGTGTCTGTGAGAAAGACACACAAGCCACCAGACACTACTACATACATTATAAAGGATTACAGTTGTTCACGGTCATGTGGGCTAATAATAGAGACGTAGAGGCGAAGGATTTCAGTTATCCAGAGAGATTGGTTGGGTTTATACTTAACAACCCATCCACACACCCTCACATCAACATGTTCACACAGACAATACAAGATTTTGGCTCTATCCAAGAACAGAACAGTTGGTTTCAAAACAGAAAACAGAGCAGGGAGTGCTTCAAGATCCCACATGTGCTGTTAAAAGGGAAATATTAAGATAAAAGAAAGCATTCTGAATGCTAGTGGTAAATGCAGGATTTAAAAAAATCTAGAAACAGTCACTAATTTGAATAATAAAACACCATAGATGGGTTGAACATTAAAATAACTATGAGGATCATTATCTGCCTTTTGCACTTTAACTCATACAACCACATAGTCATACAACCAGTGTCTTTGCACCCTTTCAGCCCATTTATTTCAAATTATGAATACTCCACATCACTGCCAGCTGTTTTTCGTGCTAATAATTGAGGCGTCGTTTGTTCTAAACGATTCAAAAGTGTTTTTCCCACCTTACAGACGCTGCTTCACCACAGTATGAGAGCAAACCTGTGGAGATTAAATTTGCTTGAGTTAGTTAATCTGCCACAGCGCATGTTGGTGTCTGCTTTTGTTATTGTCAAAGTTATGTTATCATTGCAGGATTATGCCATTTAATTGCAGATTGCTTTGAGTGTGGCTGAATTTACCACACAGCAGTGATGTCATTATAACAGAAGTGCAGTGTCCGGGACATTAAAAATCAGAAATATTAGAAAATGAAACCAAAGAATCAATCATACAACTAAGTGATACATTATTTCAGAAAGCAGACAAGGTAGATATACATGGACACTGGTCATTTTATGTTGGTAACATAATAATGTACCATGTTCACTATGACACTTTTGCATGCTAACATGCTAACGCTTGCTAATTCTGAACTAAACATCAAAGTACAGCTATGGCTGAAGGAATATCTTTAGTTTTGGTCAGAAACCAAAATAGTCGGCAAATTAAAATGTTGATATGGTGATATTCTAAATAAAAAAGTCAGAGGATCAAGGTAGTTAATCTATTTAACTTCAAAAAAGCAACATGTCTTTACTTATCTAAAGATTTCACTCTGAGGCAAAAATGGCAAACCTTATTTCGGGTGGGTGGGATTACCAAAGGATTACTAAAGGCATTAGGACTCACTGTCTGGGAACCACAAAGGCTCACACAAAATGCTCATGAAAGTTCAAATGACTGAACACCATGCTGCCGCCTTGTGTGTCTTTCTAGTGTGGGTAAGCACCAAATTGCTGTGGTTTGTTTTGAGAAATAGTTTGTGAAGTGTTAAGTATATGGAGCAAAATGGGCTTAAGTGTGGAGAAACATCAGTATGGTCCATTTAAAGGTCTTAGTTGGGTTTTACATCAATGGAGTATTCGATTTTAACCATGTGATCAACAAATGTAGTCTCAATTTTGTGTGCAACAAAAGGATCAAAAGCCATGTACACTAACTGACCAAAGCTCTGCAGAAACTGACTTTCACTGTGCCTTCCACATATGGAATATTTTGTTCATGCGGCCCATTTCTAGCTCCTCCTCTCAGCAGCAATTTCCAAAAATGTATTTCCCACTTGCCCTGTTCCATTGAAGCCACCGTTATTGTGGTGGTAATCGGGTGCAGGACTACTGGAAAGACGAGCTTGGCTCATTTCCTCAGGTCCTCATCAGATGATTAGCATCCGGATAGTGAGGGATCATATAACATCTGAACTAATGAAAAATAAAAAGGATGTTCTCTTCATGTTGTTTGTAAACAGGATGCAGTTGAGTTTTTAGGTTTTAATTAAGAAACCTAGAGATTTTAAAGATTTCACATATGGCTAGACTAGGACTAGAAATTTAACAATTTTAAATCTAAGTATCTGAAATATCTTACCTCAATATCCATGATAAACAAATATGAGAAGTTTTAATCCAGAATACAGGGGCACATTAAATACTCCATCAAGGATACAAAAAGTGAATTAGTCTCTCACAAAGCAGCGGTGTCTGCATGTGTCTGTGTGAGAAGAGCTAAATCTGTGTGACTTCATATTCTCAGTTGCATTGTGTGTGTTTGTGTGCTCGCGCGTGTTTTTACTCATTTAGTACAGACCCGAGGGGACGAGAGGAAACGGATTTGACCAGACACATAATTACAGGAGAGAGAGGGATGATGGTGGGAGTTGCCATGGTGACCAGCCCATAATGACAGGATGGTTTTGAATCCTCAGAAAAGAGCGAGCCCCAACTCCTTTATATCACAACAGCAGGACCACATACAGTATACTGTCCTCATCTACACTAGAATGATATGATGTTTTCTGTCACTTTACTCCCACATCAGATCAGAGTGGAGCAGAGTAGTACATTACAGTGCAGTGCAGTACAGTGCAGTACAGTGGAGACTGCTGCTTTCTAGCTGGAGCACTGTTTTGTTTTTAGATTGAACATGATTTTGGGTTTCAGGGTGACAAAGTGATATGCCAGTGTGCCTTTATGAGGCTTTACTGTTACATGTGACCAATCACATCCTTTTAATGTGCAGTATTCAAAATAAAAAATAAGAAGCATTAAGAAGCAGCCAGTATTATAAGGAGAAAAGCACAAGTGATTTAATATGCAGTTAGAATTTACTTACAATGACGGAATGAAAGTACATTTACTCAAGTATTGTACTCACTGTAAGTACAATACTTGAGTTACTTTGTTTGACTTTGCCATTTATACTATTTAGTACTCACTACCCCACCACATTTTAGGGGCAAATTGTTCTTTAGGCGCCACTGCATTCATCAGACAATAGCTTGTTGTTGAAATATTGAAAATTCATAGCAATATTTTCAACCAAATCATGGTAATCATTCAATTGAAAATAACATATTGCTATACATAAAATTAGCAAAATATACATGAAGTAGTCCATCGAAGTTGTTTTAATAAACTGTTTTTGTATTAATGAACTGCAATGACTACGTATGTGAAAGTTGCTCATGATGATTAGCCACAGAGAATTAGCATCAGACTCTGTAGCTGTACAGCTTTTTAGCATCTTTTAAGCTCATTGTTTTGGTTCTGCAGCCTGCACCTTTACTACTTTCCTCTCACTGCTCTCATCAGCATCCTGTCTGGGTAATAAATAAACCCACAATGCCACCTGCACAACACTGAACAGTAGACAAAGGTAGTGACCAGCTGGTGAAAAAGGAGAATGAATCACACACAGAGAGACATGACTCTCACTGAATGTTTATGTTCTTCTGGGTCTGCTGGATGTTTCATCAGAATAAAGATTTGAAAAATTATTTTAGACTGGTACAGCTATATCGTGTCCTGGTTGATGTCTTTTAATAAGAGAAGTCTCTACAGTCCTTAGGGAGAACTAACTTGACCTTATGTGGCAACAGTACTATAGTTCAAGTGTCACATTATGTTTAAGATATTGGTAATATTTCCATCTGTGCTGTGTGTGTAGGAATGTAGAGGAGGTTTATTGGCATTGTCCTGGCACAGAGCACCCAACAGCTTGAACAGAACAGGTGGACATACGGGTGGTCAAATCATGCGTTTCTCCCACCTTTGTGTGTGTGTTAATCGGTGTGTTTGTACAGTTATGGCATGCAAATGCAGGCCCCACGGTTACTCATCAAGTCACCAGAACAAGAGATTCAATAGAACAGGCAGTACACAAGTCAAATACACACGATAATGGTTTTGGTTCCTGTTTTCTTGTGTGTGTGTGTGTGTGTGTGTGTGTGTTTGTAGTTTGCCAAATCTCTGTAGCACTTTGGGGAGGACGGCGAGTGATGCAGCCTGATGAGTTCTTCTCGGGATCTTTGAGACCTTCCTGCAGTCATTTAGTGAAGCACCGGCAAGACCTGAGAACATGCAGCTAGCACTTAGGAGGAGAGGAGGGCACGTATGGTGCCATGGTGAGACACACATACACATTACTAAACCCAGACATTGTTACTTTGTTTTACCACATTGTCACAGAAAGAATTCATTCTGTCAGTCATCAACAGTTATTGAAATTTTTTTCATTTATACTTTCCGCCTAGAAGTCCAGACTGAAACTGAAATGCATGCCACATGTTAATCCTTTTCCAGCTCAGTATAGAGGGAATCGGAACCATGGGCCAAGAAGAGCGGCGCTCAGACGAGGTCGGCAAGGTAGTTCACCATCTGGTCTCAAGGCCATGTTCGGCGAGTCTTTGACAAGGACCTGAACAAGTCTGCTGTGAACTGCTAAGCGCCCAGAACCAGCTCGTTGAGGGCGGTGGCCGGTGGAACCCAGCTGTCACCAAGGTCAACTACTAGGCTGGGAAAGGAGTGGGGAAAAAAACACCAGACACCTAAATTCTGCAGGTAGATCTCTTTGGCACCACTGACATTGGAGAGGATGTAAATAATGGTTGACTGACATGTAGTGGACATGTATGGACGGTCACAATATCAAGGATGCAAACCCTCTCCCTCTGATTGGTCTTGTAGCTATTTTCAACCTGTTAGTCCCTGAAGTCTTGTGGATTCTCAGCCACTAAGGACAGTTAAGATCGATGGACGACGGACAGACCATCAGGACACATTATCCTATGTCTGACCATATCCTCAACACTGTGCTCAAGCCTGCTTTCTCACTGCTCTTTTTCCTTACAAAACCCTTCAAAGTGTTCCTCAGTAAGTTCTTTGGTGCTGGAGCTGCTCCATCTTTTTTGTATACCTGGCTCTAAACATAGAACATTGGGATTAGCCAGTCACACTGTACATAGATGCGAGGACCAGAGAAGTGTTTGAAAAGACCATGGAAGCCACCCAGGGCAGAAACAGAGAAAGAAAAAAAGCAGAAAAGAAGGTGGAAAGGGGGGAACCAAGCCATAACCCATGTGTTGTTTCAAGTGTCCCTCAGAAAAGAGAGTCAAACAATGGATGGATATTCATGAACTTTCTTTACTACAAAGACACCCCAGAATGCTTTGTAGGCTTCTGAAAGAGTGGAGGGAGGATATATGAATGGGGAGGGGTTATCGCTCAAACAGAGGATGCATCCCAATGGCCTCCTCCAGCACACAGCATTCCCAGGCAGGATACATACATCCCAAGCCGCAACTTCAGAGGATGGCTAACCTTTCTCTCAAGGAAAAAAAACATCTTCGCTTGATCCACCCGACAAAAGTGATGACTGTGCCACAAGGGTCAAGCTTCACCCATACTCTTCTCAGTGATTACAACATTGTTCTGGCATTAACCAGTGCTACAAAAAGAGAAAACACATGTAAATGTATTAATATTAAAACATACCGCAATTAGGGCCTTGATATATATTTATATTTAGATGCAGACAAGCTAATTGGCAAGATGTAGAGGTTTTTTGCAGCCATGGCATTTGGGGTTTTGTACACGTAATGCATTATTTGTTGGTGTTGCAAGTTCATTGTTGCTGAAGTGAATTTCTATACATTTTATGCTTATGTAAAAAAAAAGATAATTGCTTGTCCTTTTCACACCTGTGCATGTCTCTGTTTGCACTGTAGCTTTTCTGACAAACTTACACTCATAGGTTTCCACAAGCCACCTACCGAGTCCTCTCTGGAAAAAAACTCTCCTGTGTGTGTAAATTACGTTATTTGTGTAAATAAACATAATGAAGGGAATGCCATAAATTAATTTAATCTAAAGGCATGTCTGCAATCAGTTTGCTAGGATGTCAGTTTGCCTGATCCCACCTGAATGTGGGACTTGTACCAGCCCTGCAGTAAAATTGAAGGCCAGACCTAAGAGTCTGAAAGGATGCTGCACAGCAGTTCTCATTGCGCCTTAATTACTCTCATCCAGTGTATGTGGGATCTGTTTCACTGGTGTTAAAACATGTGGTCTCTGTACAGAGCCATCAGTCCAGTTGAGGTTTTTTTTTACCCTCACTCAAGATAAACTAGTGCTTGATTACTTAGTCACCAAGATCCACCATACAGGCCTGTGTTCAGCTGGCATTGTGGATATCAGACCACCCCATGTATAGAGAGTCTGTTACTGCAAAGTCAAGGTACAACAAAGCACCTAAAGCGTGTAGAAGCTTCATTATCTTTAATGGTACACTGACAGACAGTAACAGGAAGACCTCCAGCCTCAGAGAACATCATAAAAACAAGCCAAGGCTTCCATCTTATTTTCCAGCTTCTCTCAGATAAGTTTTACATATATGGACTGTGCTTAAGGATCTATTCATATTATGACAGAGTCAGCCCCACATGCCAATCATTTCCCCACATCAGTAGTATTAATTCCAAGACTATAGCACTAGGCATGAAAAAGGCTTGATTGTATGTGGTTACCCCAGAAACTTTTAATGGAAGATCCTGGGTCAGGTGTCTCCGTTTCTTGGTGCTTTTAGCATAAGTGAGTTGATAGGTTCACACTCCGTTTTGGGACATCAGCTGAAAGGATGGATCAGTATAAACCGGGTATACACTTATATGAACCTACCTTCATGTAAGTAGTGAAGAGGGAACCAATACATTAAGTTCATATGAAATATCCTGATTAGCATTTTTCTTCTTAGATAACGACGTAGGTCAATCCATCCACATGCATGTTTACTGTAGTACAGTAGGCTATATATGAGGTGTCCAGGAGTGCAGAAGGAGGACTGGACATGGATTTTAAAAATTTCTGGGATTTTTTTCAAATGAAGACTGTGTTTAATCTCTCCGCTAGCCCATTCATGCCTGTGTTCTTATAATCTATCAACAGGAGAGGGAACATATTTAAGCTCGGGTCAGTAGCTCCAGGCTTTCTCATTGTTTTGATATGTAGCCCTATTGCATTTAGATGCATTTAGAATGGATAGATTCACACACCAGCCCCTGGTTCAGTTTTTCTAAAGGATGACTGAATCTACAGGCTATTAACAATGACACTAAACAGAGGATCTATATTGCAATTTCTATTCCCCATTTACCACCATGTCAAAAGTAGAAATTTTCCACTGCACTTAATTCTCGTGAAGCACGGTGTATTAGGTGTTCAAAACACAAGAATAAGACTCATTCATTTGTGTTTTGAATTTCAGGCTTGAATGAACTGACAGACATGCTGTTTAACACTACTACTCATATGTATTTATATGTCGGTCTTGTAATGACTCTCCCAGTTAGTCCTCATCTAGTCATTCTGCCAGATTTTCTCTGGGTCTTAAACATTTTCACCTTTTAAGTGCCTCTGGACCCTGTTTTCATTATGTACCATTCCTCTTACTGTGTTTTAGTATGTGTGGTTTCAAACATTACATGGCCAGTATTTGCATGAAATGAGAGGCTTGTAGTTGGGATTAGATTGACTGGCGCCACCTTGTGGCTCCATAGTTCACTTTGTGCTGTGTAACCTGACATCACAAGCAGTTACAGCTCTCCTTAGTGTTAGCATGATGTGGCACTACCCCAGCTCCAGGCACAGTAACTCACCAATGTCTCCTAATGAACTCTTTCAGGTGTACTTCAGTATGGCTGGCATGTCATCAGAGTTTTTACCTGTTACCTGTACAGAGAAACTCCCACTGCATTTTCTCCACAGCTTTAATTGATCTGTAATCAGTTATTTCACAGACACAGCACATTCCCATCAGGGCTTTATTCTTTCAATATCTCCTCAAACTGAAGCAGAGAGAAGCAGTGAAGTTGGAAAGACATGGCTATGTATAGAGGATCTCTGAGTTCCCATGTCCCACACTTTGAATAACTAAAACCAAATAGACTTTAAACTTTCAGACACTTTAAAAAATCAGGGAAAGCCCCTCAAGTCCAAGAGAGGAAAATGTCATAGATTGCTTATTCTTAAATCCAGCATCTCATGTGGTTTGAGCTATTCTATTTTCTAACCTCTGCTCCTTTTGTTTTTCCAGTTAATCAGAGTTAGTATATCAAACTTTTGGCAGACTCTTTAAACTCTTAATCCAGAGCTTTAACCCGTATTGTAGTGCAGACTATTTACTGAGGGGTATTGCAACATTGTCAGTATTATTACATGTTTGTGTTATTACGTTTGGATGTTTATTTGGCCATTGACTGGCTGATTTTGGAGTGTAAAGATGGAAATCAGAGGAATGAAATTAGTAGCTTGTTCAATGCACTTTTATTATGGGACATTTCCATTTGCAGCACCATGTTGAGGGCTTAGATGACTCTGAAATGATAAGGGTGCAATGAAAGAGTGGTGCAAAAATAACATGGTGTGAAGAGGAAAAAGGGCAAGTGAGGTAGGGGACTCAGGCTGGTCCGCTGGAAACACATCAGTAGTCTGTTGGATGGCAGAGACGGAGACTTTGTGGGGACATAAACACAAAGAGGTGACACTCTGATGTAACATGAGTGTACTGGGTTTTAAAGCCTCACTTGTCTGTCTCCTAGTTTGGGGTGTAAAATAAAGATGGTGGTGGGGGAGGTTATGTCTGACACCACCGCTTCTGTCAAATCACACACTTGACGCTGACCTGCATGCCTAAAAAGGGTGCACAAAGTGTGATGTGTTGACTTTAACCTTTAATAGAAAAATTGCTTGCAATGTGGAAACACACCTGTTACACAATTTGTACCGTCTTGAGACAAGTTGCACCAGTTTTAGAGGTTGTAAGCAATTGTAGGAGTCAGTATTTTTATGGTTGAAAAATCGTATCCTCCACAGAAAGATGTACAGTTGGAAAAAAGCATTTTGTACACCATTCTTGATGTTTGAGATAAGATTAAAAAAGATTAAAACATTGGTAGTTCCATTCTTATATTGTACCTTCATTTATTTGCCTTATTTAGTTTGCTATATTTTGTATGTACACACAGCATTACAACAAAATGTTATATTAAAATATGAATAATTAACTGTGGTCCGTGGGTATGATGGATAGTTTTGAGACTTGTTAAGAAACTCCAGAATCTTTTTTTTTTTTTCATTTCTATAATTTTATTTTTGTTTTGTATTTTTCTCACCCTGTGTCTTTTAGGTTAATACAATAAACTCTTTGTCCTCATAAGTGATGATTTATTCTTTTCTTTACTACAATGTTCTCTACTACTATGTCTACTACTTTCACATCTTTATAGGCCAAACACTTCAACAGCTCAATCTAAAGAATAACCGATGGACTAAATTATAATAACAAACTATTCATCATCATCATCAATAGCCAACTCCAGAATGAGTCAGGACAGAGTATCACTTAGTACAACCAGTGAAGCCTTTCAAAATAAAGTAAATGACGGGTGGTGTTCTAATACTCACATTGACATCCCACATGTAAATAGAGATGGATACACGTTGGTGCTCAGTCCATCGAAGACTGTGGAGATGTAGCACTTTCACCTTCTATCAAAACATTATATAGTGCAGTGGCACATAGTATAACAGTTTGATAAGAATGTATCATGAATACTACAATATTAGTACTAACATGTTTAGTAACAGTAGTAAAGCAGTGGTGATAAGGAATAATGATGATAAACATTAAGATTAATATCTGTTATAATCAGTGAAATGTGCTGTTCCTCACTGTGACTACTGAGGGCAGTCACCATCACAATCATCTACAGAACACAACAAGACACAACTAGATAATTTGCATTTCCTGTAGAAATGCGGTGAATGCTTCCAGCATCCACACTATTGTTTCTCACATCTTTTATTCATATTAGTAATACTATTCTTTAAAAAGCTATAACAACCTGTCCGGCTGCTGGACCTCAAATCAGCAATCTCATGACTATAAGTAACTGTTTCCACCTGCTGGGCGCCACAGAAGGCCACAGGGTATGGTGTGAGCACAATGACTGGTAGTGGGTAGTAACATTGCAAAATTGCAAAAGCAACATATTCATAACAATATTCACTATTATCATAACTGTCCCTTACATTGCTGTCTCAGAGGGGTTTTGATTTTGTCTGGTCGGGCTTGAACACGAGACCATGGGCTGGTAGGCATCCGTTACCAATCCTTGCCACTGAAGTCCACAGGGTTCAGCCTGGCAGTAAAAAGCAGTTGTAGTGATAGTACAATTGCAAAATTCAAAATTGTTATAAATAGAAAATAGTATAAAAGCATAAAAAGTTGAATAAGGTAAACAGTATAAAGCTCGTAAAAGTCAAAAATTTCATAGCAGAGTGGTTTTACAGCATAAATTTCAGAGTCTGAAGGATCGTAAATCCAGGGACCTTGGGATTGGGAGAGCTCCCATAGGTCCCATTCATTTTTTTATTCATAAAATATTCGTATAAAATCATAGAAGCCAGGATCAAAAGTTGAATATCGCCGGAATGTCCAGCAGAAGCTGAACATTTCATATTTGAATGGTGTATGTAGCATAAAGCGTATGGGACTAGTTAGGGAATCAAAAGGCAATGGAAAATAATAATAAAATCGAAGAATAATAGTGTGAATGCTTGAAGCATCTACACTAATAATAAAGAAGTGAAGAACGCAGTATGAATGCTGGAAGCATAACACCCAATGAACACTAGCGATAGTGGAACCATAATTTCAATTTTATTTGTCCTAAGGGAAAATGGTTTTGTGACAATATATGATAATAAGAGATAGACAATATAAGTATTAGCTATATGTGTGTGTTGGTGTTGTGGTGATTGTATGTCACTATCTGTTTAAATAAACAATAAGTATTGTTGTGTTATTTCTGTTATTACAACCCAGATACAGTTAATACCTACATGATTTAATAGCATTAACAGAACAGTTTTTATGCTGTATTATTATTTTGATCATTTCCAGGAACCAAAGCATTTGTGACTAGAACTAACACACAAGATATACTTTATGTACATACATTATGCACTGAGAAATCACACAGCAGTTTGCCCAGAGAATACCTGAAATCACAAGAAAGGAAAAGTTGTAGCAGAGTTAGTGGACTTGAATTAAGACTGTTGTATTTAATGATATGTATCACTGACCTCTACCAGTTTTAAATGTGTCATTTCCATTCATCCATGATCTCACACTGAGGTGTTCAAACCAGGGCTCCCTCATGAATATTTCCAGCATCCTCAGCAAGCATGTTGGAGGAAATACTGAGGCTCTGTAGGTGGGAGATGAAAGAGAGGGCCATTGCTGGGATCTCCAAACATTGAATGAATCTGGATCCTCCTCTGCTGCCATTAATGCAAAGAGAACTGGATATAAGGTGATTATGTTAAGGATAAGATCTTGGTTATTTTTTTTGCACCCAGTGGTGATGTCATCACTGCTTTAAGATCAGCCAGTCAGGTGTGCACCATGAGCAAGATTCTGCAGACTTGTTGTCAAGACCAAACGCAATTAGCTTGATTTGATGAACATTATAATGGCTAAGCTTAGATCAAGTGTGCTAGACAAACCAGGAACTGGTACACCTGCTCCAAATGCAGATGTGAGCTAACCATTTTATTCTGGCCTGAAAAACTTTTTTCTTCTTGTTGATGAGATCTCCAGGTTGATACTGGTATGTATAAAAGCAAAGCATCCCTCTGGTGTGCAGGAAGTTTCTCTCTAATGTCTCCCTCCAACAGGTGAAAAATCATACAGGTGGAGATCAAAGCTGACACACCAGGAAGACCTGTGGAGACTCAACACCTTGTTTTTGAAGACCTGTGTCAAAATGGATACAATACGATGCTTTAGATGAATACAAAGTGTATATCATTGACAATCATGCCAGTTTGTCATAAGTGGCAGGATTAATATAAAAAACATATGTTACAAAACCAAAGTAAAAAGTGAAAGTATATGTTAATTTGACTTTAAAAACATAAGATATTACATGATTCCAACTTCGTCAAATTTGTTTATAGATCCCACAAACCACTTTGGTTCAATAAGCTCTATTACAGTGTTCAGAAGTTTCATATGTATAAATTAGGGATTAAATTTGAAAATCCTTGTGATAATTATAAAAGTTATATGGTAATTAAATATAATTAAACTAAATTATATAATAATTAACATAATCAAATATATATATTGTTTATATTAAACTGACCTTGAATGAAGTTTTCCTGATGATCGAGGGTATTTTTCGTTGGAAACCCTCTGACTTTCACATCAATGTGTTATGGTCGATCTTTGAGCGAACAAAGTAGAACTTTTTCCCCATCTTCTGAATCTCCTCAGCCAGCTTCACATCATTTTCTCTGAAGCGATCCGCTGAGATGATGATGAAGAAATCAAACTTCTCAAATCCAACATGCTCCAGGTATTTGTCAGCTGGAAAATTGGTGGTACCAATGCCAGGGAGATCCCATACTGTAACATTGGGATAGTTTGGATGGGGGTATGGTGTAACCTCTAAGGTGGTTTCTACACAACCAGTTGGGGCGGCTCCCTCATCTCTGCTGTCTACGCCTCTAAAGGCATTAACAAAGGTGGATTTACCAGAACCAGACTCTCCTGTGATGGCAATACGCAGTGGAATATTATCCTGTTGTTCCAAATACTCCTGGGCCTTAGCAGTTGCTGAGGCAGTATCATTGTTCTGTAGTGCTTCTTTAATTTCCTTAATTTCCTTCCTGTCTGGATATGATGCAATTTTAACAGTCAGAAACAAGACACTTTACCAGACAATATAGTGCAATGTGTAAATCTATGATTTACTGTATGAAGTACTTGGAATGTTTGTACTCAGCAAAAGTTTTCATTCTTTTTCAGTGTGGTTGTAGTTTCAGGGTTGCACAGATTTCAGAAACAGCTGATTTGTAGGGAAGAATAAAAGGAGTATGAGTACAGGGCCTTTTATACTTTCTGGAGTTATTTCATACATCAGAAAGTTTGTGTATGAGGAGCTAGTTCCAGCAACATCACATTTCAACAACCTTTAATATGAATATTTGCCTATAAGGAAAATGGAAACAGCAAGTTGCTTGTCTTGGAGGCAAATTTAAAATGGTCAGATATTAGAAATAACATATACATGCACTGGAATAAATGAGACCTGTCAGCTAGAAAAAGTACTGAACATTTAATAATGTACGATCAGACTACTTTATTGTAAGTATTTTGAATTAGCACATGAAATGACCTCACTTATGATACACATTATGGGTTATTTAAGATGGACCCTAAAGTGTAGGACATGGGACACACCTGTCCTGACCTGAGATTTGACTAGCAAGACATGTGACTTGCTAAAACGTGACTTTTTTCACTTTTCACTGCTCATGGCCCAGAAAACATCATATTTATTTAAATCATTGTATCTCTCTCTGTCTGAGTGGTAAAGAGGTAAGCCTGAGTTTGTCCTCGTCAGATGATGTCCTCATCACTGACTTTGATCTTCTGCTCGACAGGAAGCATCTGGAATTAGTTTTTTCCACTCTGAGAGAAAAAAGACAATAAACTTTACCTGCATGTTGTTTCTCACTATAACTTATTGAATGAAAAAGGACTGAAAATTAAAAATAAATTCAAATTTCTTTAAAAAAAAACTATCTTTAATCTTTTGTGTTGATTTGTGAGGTTCAAGTGCCTTTATTTAACACCAGTATTACTGGTCAGTACTTTCTCCAAATTACAACTACATTTCCTATAAACCCTGTTTCATCTTTTGTAACAGCACCTTTCCTTATTGAGTTGTAATGTAATCCATCAGATTTCCTAAATTATCACTGCTGCACATCATATGAAGTGCAGGACATCGTTCTCAAAGGAAGAGTAATTGATTTACTGAGGATCATTTTTTAATGTAATAAGGAAACAAACTTAAATTGTATATTACACAGGATGCTGTGTATCTATCAGTAGATTTTACAGACTCACTATTTCTTCTTGGAATCACTCAGAGACTGCATGCACTTCTTCATCCTTTCTTTCTGTTTCTCTCGCCTCCAGTCTCAGATTTTCTTCACGTAGCCTGGGACATGGTATAGATAACGAATAGGATAACATGCTCTATGGGGACACACATATTTCTTTACATTACCATGAGGTTTCACTGTATGTTGTGGCTTGTATCAGTGTACTGATGACAGTCTACTGTTTATCCATGTCAAGACTCACAAACTGCAGACATGTATTATTACCATTTCATTGACAAAATCAAGTATTAATTACTATTACTGTCACACTGTACACATGTATGCAATTTCTACATTTACAAACAAATCCAGAAAGAAATCAGTCAACTAAAAAATTCATGACTATTTGATTATACAAATACCATTTGTATTTTTAATCCATTAAATACTACTTTATGAACTAACAGTTGGTCTGGCATTATGTTTGTTTCTCTACTTTTCTTAAGTGCAAGCATATATCAAAGGTATCCTTTCCACAACTGCAGTGAACAAAAACAAAGTTTAAACCAATTTACACCATTTCTATGTAAAATAAATATGTAAATAATACATACATATGTGAATTGTTTGTGGTCAGACATGGAGGTGATGAAGCCCACCTGACCTTTGAAGCCTTGCACTTTAAATGTCTGTTACAAGACAGAGAAGAGTGTCAACAAATGTCCTTGTCAAAGATGTCAGAAGTCTAAGAATGCAGTGGCCACAGGCTCACCAAAACTGGACAGCTGAAGACTGGAAAAATGCAGCCTGGTCTGATAAATCTGGATTTTTTCAACCATTTCATGATATGGATCATCCATGTTGAAAAAGGGAAAATGACTGTATTGTTTTCATGGTGTTAGATACAGTGGCAAAATATAAACCTTAGTTTATAAAAGTATATAGTAGTGATAATTAAAGTAATAATTGCAAACGTAGCGGTAACACTAATAGCAGTATAAGTAATTTCTAATTCTAGCAGCAGGTGTTGAGTGGAGTTGTAGGAGCAGCAGGAGACTTGTCATCACAGATCAGACTCTCACAGCTCCAGAGGCAGAAATACCTGCAGAAAGAGACAGAAGAGGAGAGAGAGACGGAAGAGCACATGACTATGGGAAAGGGAAGATATTGAATTATTAACATGTAACATGGGATATGAATCCATACTGATGGAGAGAGAGAGGGAGGGAGAGAGAGGCTCGATGCATCATGGGAAATAGCCCAGCAGTCTAGGCCTATAGCAGCATAACTAAGGGATGGTTCAAGCCTGAGCCAACCCTAACTATAAACTTTATCAAAGAGGAAAGTTTGCCGACTCTTAAAGATACAGAGGAAGGTTCTGCCTCTTGGACTGAAGCTGGGAGAAGTACCATAGTAGAGGAGCCTGATAACTGAAGGCTCTGCCTCCCATCTGACTCTTGGAAACTCTGGGAACCACCAATCAATCAAATCTCATCAATTTTACTGCAGAAAAAATTAAGAAACTCATGAGCTGTAAAGGGCTAGCAGCTAAGAGACAGCTGCCTTTCAGTAAGTTTAGCTACAGTGTCAAAAAGAAATCTAGGATTATTATTGCTATTGATTAAGTTGGAGAAATGTGCTGCTCTGGCAGTAGACAGTGCACACGTATATTCCAGAACACACTGGTGCCACTGGAGATACAGAGCTTCTGGCAAGTCACCTGCTGTAATCAGTAAAGTTTCACTTTTGCTCAGTGACCAGAGGAGCCTTGGATTGAACCGCAAACCTTCTGATGGGGAAACAACCGCTCTACTTGGTGCCCACACTACAAATACACATACAAATCTTGAATCTTGAAATGCCTAAGCAGTGTGTGAAAAACACCCTTACTGCTTCCATGGGAATTAAGAGGGTAAGTAGCAGCCAGGTACTGTTAATCGAATGGTCTTGATTCATTGATTCATCGCAAGGTGACCACCTCTATAAAAGCAGACGTTTTGGCAGCTCCACAGACTGTGTTAACACAATGCCAAGGGAGGAAACACATCACAAATGATTTTAGAGAAGCAATTCAGAGAAGAGAACAGAGCTACATCTCAGACCACACAGGCCACAGTTAGTATGTTAATTGAAGTTTTCATGAAGTTCAATCAGGAAGTTATTCATCTGCACATACCAGCTGAATCACAAGCTGTTTCCTGCCTCTCTAAGCCCCACCTACTAATTGTTTTCATCCAGTCACAACCTGGACACATCCAACTAGAGCCAATCACCTGTAAGCTATCATAGTTTAAAATGTTCTCTCTCTCTCTGTTGCTGGCTTGGTATCATAACATTGTGCGACCCACCCTCAACTGGGTGTGGATGCCTGGCCAGGTTCTCTACCTACTCCCAATTGCCTTCCCAGGGTCTGAGCGTTAGGGTCTTGAAAACTCTATTCCTGTGCAATAAAATTATATTTTATTCCAGATTTGTACATGCTTTTTTCTAAATCTCCTGATTGAACTATATACATGGACTGACCTTGGTGCTTGACTGCTGTTTCTCTGTAAAGTTGGAATTCTTCTTCAATATGAGTCGCATAGAAGTTACAAATATGAACAAATTTGTTGGTGCTTCCAAGAAATAGAACAAGCAAAACTATCTCTGAAATAATTTTAATCTGACAAACATTTATGACATCAATCATTGCTTACTCCAACACAAGTTTTTTCAACTGAATATTTTAGATAACAAACCAAAATGAAAATGGCATGGACAAAAAAGATGGTACCCTTGACTTAATATTTTGTTGCACACCCTTTAGAAGCAATCAATAATTAACAAGCTGTTGTGTAGTTCACAATGAGAATTCTTGCATCTGGTAACAGGTACTGGCCCACTTTCCTGAGCAACTGCTCTAGCTGTCGAGGTTTCAAAAGTCTAATAAAAGTATGACAATAATCCTTCCCACACTACTAACACATTTCAACTCATTTCAATGAACAGTTTATTTGATCGCTAAAAGCTGTGATTTCAATTAGATGAAAATACATTACAATACATTGAAGTGTTCAGAGACAAAGACTAGGTAAGAAAAAACGTGGATGATTTGTATTAGGTGCTAAATAAAAATCGACACTGCATTACAGTGCATGATATCACACTGTGGTATTTAAACCCAGGGCCCTTTGTGAATACTTTCTGTGTGCATCTCAGCACACATGTCAAGGACATGATTGAGTAGTTTGGTAGTTGGAGATGAAAGAGAGGGCCATTGTCACCGGACCCAAATATTGAATGAATCTTGACACCCTGTTGCCTTAAATGTAGTTTTAATTGCAGATGAAGAAATTACCTCAGTGACAAGCTCATTGGTTGTTTTGCTGCAGACAGCGGTGATGTCATCACTGCTCTAAGATCAGCCAAAGGCACACGCCACATGAAAAGATTCTGCAGTGACTTATCAAGACCAAAAGTAATTCTGCGGCCCTGATGGTATCAGTCAGGATGGTTATATCAACAGACAGCCCAAGGACTGGTGTGCAGATGCTAGAGTCCAGATAAAGAGGCATAGTATTTTACTTTTGACCGTAAAATTTTTCTTCTTGATGATCCCACAGACATCAAGTATGGCAACAGAGCACTCCTCTTGTGAGCAGGAAGGTCTCTCTAATGCTCGCCTAACAGATGGAAATCATACAGTTAAGATCAAAGCTGGACACCAGGAAGACCTGTGGAGACCAACACCTTGATTTTGAAGACCAGTCATGAGAGAATGGAAAAGACAGGTCATGAAATAAAAATAAAATTAGAAAAACTCTTGAGGTTCCTCATATCAGTCTACTGCAAGTCAGACTAAATATGATCCAAGTCTAGAGGAAACATTAAATCTTGTTTTACCAGATTTATAGTAGTGTTAATACTGCTATTGGTTAATTTGATTGTGATTGGATGCAAGAGTAAAATGAATCAGGCCAGAGAATGTGAGTAAAGCCCCCAAAACCCTAAGCAAATACACAAGATAGCATTTTAATTATCACAAATTGGTTTGTTTTCACAGTAGTACCTAATATTTAATAATAATGACTGATAATCTTCATTGTCTGTAATTGAATGTGTCTCTGATTTCAAGCAGAGTTCTTCTGTGTTGAACTCCTCGACTTCTTTCAGCATCACGTAGTTATGGTCACCTTGAGCGAACAGCAGAACTTTTTCTCCATCTTCTGAATCTCTAGTCAGCTTCACATCATTTTCTCTTGAAGTTATCCGCTGAGATGATGATGCTGAAGAAATCAAACTTCTCAACCAACATGCTCCAGGTATTTTGTTGGCTGGAAAAATTGGTGGAACATGTTAGGAGATCCTATACTGTAAACATTGGGATAGTTTGATGGGGGTATGGTAACTCTAAGGTGGTTTCTAATAAACCAGTTGGGGCAGCTCTTATCATCTCTGCCATATGCCTCTAAAGGCATTAACAAAGGTGGGATTTACCTGTATTTTGTTCTCCTGTGATGCCAATATGAAGCGGAATATTATTCTGTTGATCCAAAGGATTCTGGATCTTGCAGCTGGCTGAGGTAGTATCATTGTTCTGTAGTTCTTCTTAAATTCATCCATTACCGGATTTGAACTATATAGATCATCCATGCTCATCCTTGAAAAGAAGAAAATATGTGAAAAATCACTTTATTGTTATTTTGAGGATGAATGCACAATAGAATACAGAAACAGGCTGAGGGACCAGGAGTGAGGGTAACAGCAACCCACAATGTCACGCAATGCTAGTACTGCCTTCTCAGCAGCTGCCACAGCTCTGTGGCATAGTGTTCCTACAACAGACAAATTGTTGAAAATAGGCTGCAGGTCTTGTCATCCCTCATGTACTTGTGTCAGTACTGGAGATCACATGACCAAAAAAGTTGACTTTTCCAGGACAAACTGCAAATCAGACAGACTGGCTTTCTTTGTGGGCAAAACCCTGTACCAAAACAAATGAATGTATACATTTTACGCTTCAAATGAGAATGCAACCATAATGGCTGTCTGCATTTACTGGATCAATTTACAGAGAACCATTTGCATTGTCAGATAGACCTTGTGAGAGGATTATATGGATTCTCCAGGCAGGTTTTGGGAGGATTTTGTTGTGTTTGTTGAGTTTTCTTCAACTGTAATTGTTACTCTTTTTCACTCTCTCGCCTTTTTTGTTAGCACAGTGTTAGAAATTGCTAAGTAAGAGTGGGCTAGCAAATCTGAACAAGCAATCGTTCTAATAATGTTTTAAATTTTCTCTAGCGCTCCAATTCATATTATGCTTCTTTTTCCCATTCACCACCATCTCAAAGTAATTTTCCCACCACACTCTATTCAATAAGCACATTGTATATTTTAAGTGGTGGTGCTAGCACAGATTTTGTTGAGTTTGGCTTAAGGATTCCGTTAAACCTTTCCACCATCCTGATGATGGTGATGATATCCAGCTCTTCATAACTTTTAATGTTGTAAGATTCTTCTATCATTTTATAACTACAGTTTCAGACCCTAGGTTTTTGATGGTGTTGCTTCAACTTTTTAATATTGTTACTCGTGCACTGATTTAATTATTTCATATAGCTTATGACCAGACGTTGTTCGGTCCTTCTCGGCTTTGTTATCATCATGTTATTTCATTTTCTCTTACACTACTTTGGGCACATTTACCTTACCCTAGCATTTAATCAATCATTACCCAAGTATGGCAACCAACATCCTTGTTGTGTTATTTTCTTTATCACCTCAAAGACAGTGATCTGTATTAAACCTGTGGAAATCAACATATAATAACAGAACAGGTGCAACAACTGTCCTTCATAATCTCAACAGACCCGTTTCACCTACTGACACCCTCACCTGAGACCAGTTTTTTTCTTGCATTAAGATTACAACTTCTGACGTGATGGTTGACTTAATGATACTAGAGGTTTTTAGCTGTGTGCCTGGTACTTGATTATGGTAAGTTTTGTCATGGCAACATTGCAAAAACGTTGTGGCCACTATGAGCACAAGAGATTGTATATGTGATAGCAACTTGTTTCTGGCTAATTGTGCTTTAGTTAGCTATAAGTTCTGCTAATTGTGCTGGGCCAGGGGTTACTGTCATGAAACCCACTTAATATAGACACTGGGCCCCTGGTATATTTTGGGGTGGTTGATCCCCAGAGCCCATTCAGGACCAAGTTTAGCAGACCATGGTATATTTTGCTGAATCTTTTTCTTGTTAACAATAACTCACCGAATTGTAGTTGAGCAACTTTTCTTCTTTTCTTTCTCCACTAATCTCCTTGCTCCTCCTCCTAATAGTAATAAGCACTTATCATTTAACATTTTCATATCATCTCATAGAGACTGCAACATAGCTTTAGAGTCACCATTACATAGTGAATCACTTTATTGTAGTTCATTCTATGTTATTTGGTATGCTTCCTTGTCTAGTGAGTTATCTCATGTATATTAACCCCTTGTGCGCCCCTTGTACATTTTTTTTGCATTTTCAGTTGAAAATACTCAATAATTTTGTCATACGGTAATGAGACAAATATTTTGGTAAGGATTTCAGTTTTCTATCAAATTTAAAATTCAACCTTTGATCTAATAATAGGGCTATAACACACTGTGTAGAAGAAAAAAGTTCCACCTTTACCCTTTCAATCTAAGCTTTTTGGCTTGAATTTTTAATTTTTTTTATTTTATTTTTTCTCAGTTATCCAATATATTTTCCACTTATATAGGCTGAGGGCTCCATTATATGCTGTTTCATTGAGGCCTTTTTTCTGTTGCATTTCTGACTATTGCTGTTGCTGCAAACTTATAAGTATGTAGCTTGCTTGGATAGTCATTTCTTCAAAGCAAAATGAAGAGACATTTCTTGAGGTTCGGACTGCTGTCCTCTGGGTTAATATTCCAAAATGGCATTGGCTAAAGGGTTAAAATTATTTAAGAAATACACATAAATTTAATAGTTATGATCAGGGACTGAAGTAATAAAAGACTTAGTAGTGAAACTGAAAAATATTGATATATAATATTTTTTCTAGCACTTTTTAGGAACTGAAATTATTTTGTAAAAGTAAAAGGTATGATTTTGGGAAACAAACTCACACTGCCCAAAAATAATAATACATTAAAATCAGTGTTGTTGTCAGTTATTGATATCCAAGGGTGTACAACCCCCCAAAAAAAAAAAAAGAAAATTCCAGTTTGCACTTAATATATGGAAAATATTTCATATTTTGTGTTTTATCATTTAAAACATGTAGGTTAATTCTCCCAAAATGGCATTAAATTACATTACAACATTAAAATTATTTGAGAAATACATGTAAATTTGAATAGTTATGATCAGGACTGAAGTTGGTCAAAAGATTTAGTGCAGTGGAAAGTGAAAAAATGTTAATTCAAATTCAAGTCCTGTTTATCTCTGATCAGTTTACAATTTGGTTCTTTGTTTGAGAATATTATATTTCTGTTATATTATTACTACTGCACTTGTCATGGAGACTGAATAAATATAGTGGCAAGAGCCTCCTACCTTATTTATGGTCAGACAAAGTTTCGAAGTCCCAAGATGCAGCGCTAGCAGACGCTTCTTTTCTTTCTCCAATCCTGCCAACACCACTATGTTGTAGATTCTGTATTCTGTATTTTGACAGAAGTGGCAGCAAAGGCAGACTTGTGAATTTTGAGTGAATTATTTGCAAATAAATTGATAGAACACTAGAAAGTTAACATTTTATCAGCCATCAGGAGTCAAGCTGGCACAATGATGACTTGTTATAATATCAAGCTCATACCCTGTTCTTCCTCATCCACCTCACCTTAGTTCTTACATGAGCAACCTCACAGCTTCCTGCACATACCTGGTGCACAACACCATTTGACCTTCATGTCTCTGTAGGAAGCTTATCGCAAGAACACCCAAGTAATCCAGAGTAGCAAAATGTTATTGACAAGTGTGGTTCGGGGATGATCAAAAAAAGCTTTTAATTTCCTCTCATCTAGACCTGAATCACATCGCATCTTCCACCAAGCTGATCCTTGAGGAAAAAATATGTGAAATGATGTTACTGTTATCAGCGGAGTAGGATATTCAGCAGCAGAATATATAAACCTCTTTTTGGGATATTGTAATGCCGTGAAAACACGAAAAGCTTTTTTTTTTTTTTCAAAAAAGAAGAAAGAAATCGTCAGCTATAAAATTTCTGACAATATACCAATTATGTTTCACTGGACACTGATTAGCCTTGTTACTACAGAAAATGTGCTTACATGACAGAGTACACAATCATAATTCCATACTAACTATAAACTAGACGTATTTTATTAAATATGTTACTTTGCACAGTATAGTTACTTTATGAGGTACTTAACTTCGTTTCTTAGTAAAAGATGTAATTCTTCTTCTCCGGTGGTCATTGAACAGTTTTGCTGTTGTGAGTTCAGTCCCTGTCAGTGGCCAATATATACCATCTGCTGTAGCATCAGTGAAACAGGTGGTTTACAGGAAACAGGGTGGTGTGAGGTATGAGCACAGAGCTGCATCGCACCTCTGTGCTTTCCAGTATTCTTTCATGTCACTGCAGTTTGGTGCAGATAAAATATCTCATACATCATTTCAGTATGAATATGAAAACATTTGAGGTTAATTTGCACAAAAGCTGATTAAGATACGTAAATACTGTAATTAGAACCATAGTGGAGAAGAAGGCGATCTCAGATTTGGGTTATAAGGTTACCCTCAGGTATCTAACATGAAACTGATTTTGTGTAATGATAAAATACACATTTTTAGTGGTGTTTAATTGATCATTCAAAAGCTTCAATCAGATGAAAATACATTTAGACAGTAATCATCAAATTACTGACTTACCCAAAGTGTTTGGTAAAATATGCAACAGCATTATAAAGCTATGATTTGAGTACAGTGCTAAATAAAATTAAATTGCACTCAAAACTAATTCAGGGCTTATTGTATATACTAACAGAGGCACACACTGTTAATTTTTTTTTTTTCCAGTAAAATAACCTAATCCAACAGGCAGCAGGTTGCCATTATCTTACTATAAATTTAGTGCAGTTAATGTTTGTACAAACAGTACAAACAGCAAAAAAAAAAAAAAAAGTTACTTTCTGCTTTTAAGTACGATAGTGATGAAGGTTGGCGAGTTGTACTGTTGACACTTTACAAAAGATGGTTGTGATTACAGATTTTGGCTGTTTGGTATATGACGCAGTACTTGGCAGTTACTTAACTGCTGACAAAGGACTACCAGAAATATTAGTAGTCGATCAACTCTTCGATGAAGGCACTTCATTATCAAATTGCCGGGTCCAAATACAGTCTGCTCATGGGATTGGCGACAACACACAGAGAACTTAGAGTATATATATCCCAGAAGTCATAGAATATAAGACATATCATATAGAAGTAATTATCTAGCTCTAACATGACCTCTGGTCATCATGTACTTTGCTTATCGAATTAAAGTAATAAAAGGGACAACTGCGGTCAGTTATAAAATCATACTATCAAAACTTATTTTGGGACAAATAAACACACTTAGAAAAACAGGTGAATAACTTGAACTTTGACTTGGAGTGTGGTTAAGACTTATATAAAATCCTCAAAGGTGTGTTCTTAGTAGACTACAAGAATACTGAGGTTTATTGATATTTACTTTTTCTGGTGGCTTTTGCCACGTCCAATAATGGAGCCTCACTGATAATAACGATATAATCTTTTATATAGCACATATTTCCTCTACCTTAGCCATAGGTGATGTTACATTTGGTGAGCACAGTACAGCTGAGAGATTGAATCATCAGCACGTTGATGAACATGCAGTGTCATCTTGACTGAAGGTGTATTAGTAGCAAAGACAGCGGCAAGCCTGGACCCAAGCTGACTGCATGTGGTCTAAAGGCGCACCCTTCAGTTCTGATCATCCAGTGGTGAATACAGCTGTAGTGTTTCACCTGAAACTCGACAAAAAAAAGACATCAGCATTGACACTGCCATTTTATCCTACCGTGATGCAGGTACCAGGAAACTGGTTAACAGGCGACCCCTCTAATTTAAAAATGTGTTTTAATTCTTGGATCACGGACTGATCAGTTGATGATATTGCTACAAAACTTATGTGTGTGGTGTAATGTAGAAAAAACAAAAATGTACCTTACATCACAGAGATCGGCCCATCAGGGTCTCAGAAGTGAGTCATCAGTAGTTGGATGATGACAGCAGTTAGGACTCTCTGGACCTCTGTGGTGGTTAGTGATGTGGATTTGGGTTTAAAGGTCCCAAATCACTGGGCTGATCAAGTCTTCAGCCTGATTCAGGTGTCCAAAATTATCAGAGGCAGTGTCCGAGCAGCAGGGGATTTGTTGTGTGGGAACGACCCGGGAACAAGTACACAAGATACACCTGAAGGCTCAGATGTACTGGCTCTGTCCTCTTTATATACAGTTTGGCTGAAACTTGTATCTTAGGTCATTTTATTGGTTTATCAAATTTACACCATTAAAACATTGGTGATCTAACATCATCCTTGGTCCCCTCTGTTAAATACACTATCAACTTATTTGTCATATGCAATATCTCCTGGTATGCACCTGGATTCTTCTCTTGTAAGTTCGCTTGCTGGGTCAGAATAAAGCTGGCCCTGTCCTCATCTGACCTGTTCACTCTCTATTATACACCATTATATTTTGGCCTGTCCTGATTGCTTATTTTAAAACTAAGTTATCTTTTTCTTTACACCATTATTTCTTAACTCTTCCTTGCATCATTTTTAAAATTATGTAACTTTTTCACACTTTAATATGGATTATACAGTATGCATTATATATGCATTATATGCTGTAATTTTTAACATCTACTCTCCTACAGTGACATTTATCACATTTTTCTATGAATCTTTGAATCATACAGTAAACAATATGTTCATCACAATATTCCTTTAAAATTGATTATTAGCTTGCTGCAACATTCTCTCTTTTAGAGGCATACTTTTTTGCATCACATGGCTGTTGACTTCTTTTCATTCCCTCCTTTGTGACTCTAGGTCACATCACACCAAGTTTATGGTTTCTGCATTATTTACTACTAACAGGATCCTCTGCTCAACAATACTTCCCCATTTACACACTTTATAGCATGGGGAGGGTCATGTACCACAACAGAGTGGTACGTGAGGATAAGCTGTCATTAGGTTACTGTAAGTTAAACATAGTCATACACGATTGATAAAGTTAGATTACTGATTATAACAGGTAATTATGTAAATGAGTGAACAATACAAAAGATTAAATGAGTACTTAATGAAGTGACATGGTGATACTTGGCATACATTTGTGAACTAGTCAACATTATGCTCAGCGGTCGGTGCAATATGAGTGTTCGGTATAGTAGTTTCATAGTGTCCAATACAGTGGTGTCCTGTCCGATAACAGTAGTGCGCAGTATATATGTCCAGTGTGTAGTGTCCAGTATTTCTAGTGTTCAGTATGTTGATGTATGGTAATATTCCATAAGTGGCAGAATATCAGTGAGCAGTGGTGTGTTTTATGGCTCTGGACTGGGACATGGGAGAATAGTTGCCATCAGCTGGGGGCCTCAGCGGTTTGGAAGCGGTGGGTGTTGGTGTTCTCAACTCTTTCAGTAGAGTAAGGAGTTGATTTCTCCTGCACAAGGCATTCCTTTTATGCAGGATCTGATCACGATCCTCGAGACCATCAAGCTCCCGTTGGAATCACCAAGGTCATCTTGGAGACTGGCGAGCTCCAGCTGGAGATCTTCATTGGCCTGTGTGGGCGGCGTTTGTCAGCTATCCACTGCTGTAGGTCTTGGTCGTACCAGCGAGCTGTGACCACGAGGTTTATGCATTGCCTTAATGTGATTACCAGCCTGCAGCAGTCTGAAAGGACACACACTCGCCTTGGGTTTTGACCAGTCAGTAGGGCTTTAAAGGCGTTGTGTGGACATCATTGCCAGGGATTGGATCTTCACCTAGTTGAAATGGGCATTAGGTTGAGCTGGTGCGACTCCTTCCCTGGGAGCTACATGTACTGGTAATAGCGATCGATAAGCTGAGCAGGCTTTGTGCGTCCGCGTTCAACTGGAGCGGTGGTTTGCTGCCGGTCGGTTGGCGAGTTAGAAGGTGTGTTGATGCAAACTGCTGGCTGTGTCACCATCACCTCACCAGTGGGTGCCGATGGAGGCTGGTAACTACTGGGGTCCGGTCTGGCCTGGGCACATAAGGTGGTGGCGGTGGTGGCTGGTGTCTTGGGAACATATCCCGGTTCCCCGAGCCAGGAACTGGAAGGAGCTGGTTGAACTGGCAGCTGATGTCGCTGACCCAGCTGGGTCCTGCTGCTGGCTGGATTGGCACATTCTGGGAGGACAATGCTCCGCCGGTATGTGGGCCCCATTGGCACCTGCAGTTTGTTCTGCCATGCGCTTCTTGTCTGGGCGTTCAGCCATGCCTATATCTAGGTAGAAGTTACATAAAACGGTGAGATTTTAACCAATCTGATCTGTGTTAGTATCAGTGGCCTTTATCTGAGTGAGTACACTGTTCTTCCAACCTGAACCCTGCCTCTAATGCTACACGTACTGCTGTTTATAATCGCTGACTTATTCTATCATTTCTCTATAAACTTCTGCAAGGGTTGTGCGTGCTAAATATCAAATCTGATGCGTAATAAGTTACATTTTATAGTATCATTTTGTGCAGGGGCAGGCGGTAAGCGTGCCTGGAGTTACTAAGTCATACCAATACTTTGGGGTGAATCTGAAAGTGTGAAGATTCTGGGTGAGCCCTATGTTATAACTCTGTGTGGAGCCACGCTGTGTTTTCAATGGACTGTATTCTGACTTTCAGGGGGCAATGGCGGCGGTGGAAGCTTTTAGAGTGCACTGAGGTGAAACACAGTACGTGTGTTTGATTGCGGTGATTGGGCCAAATGGAAATGGTAATATTGCTCTGTGAACTGTGTTCTTTGTTGCTCTTGGTTTATATTCACCTCGTCGTCATTTCGCCTAATTAGTACTGGATTTTCCTTGGATTTATTCTTACTATGGTTATTAAACTGGGGCTATATAGGCTTTTGGTAGGGCATTCTATTTCATCTCTTTGTTTTGCGGTTCCAAATTTACAATTACTTTGAATGTGGAAACTGTCCGGAAACCAATTCGTTCTTTTCATCATTTGGACTATCGGAGGACACAACACATAACAACAACAATCAGCGAAATATCTTCAATTATTTGCAAGATTTTGTGCCGGTGCTAAGCCATTTCCCATATGACAAAACTTGAGTTTTGGTGTTCAGTTTGAGCTGTTCATGTTCTCATCCCTTAGAGTTTTTAAATTAGCTAATAGCTCTGTAGGTTACCATCCTCCAGTTACCATTGGTATGACGAACATTCTTCTTGACTAACTACAGACACGTGTTCTTCAGCCATTCCTATCTGAACAAACCTATTTTGTAAAGCCATCTGAGTGGTGGCATGTGGTGAACCATTCCTCCAAAGCTTAAAATAATTCCATTGTCAAGGTGTTGTTGGTTATACAGAAAGTTTATCCATCTGCTGTTCGTACTATATTGTGCATTTATTGCAGGCCCAACTACTGGTATCCATCTGTTCCTGTCCTGAATCCTCTTCTCCTGTTGCCAGATGTTCAGTGGGCACCGATGAGTTCCTGATTCCATGCTATATATCTTATCATCTAACATCTTGGGTTTGTATTTTACACGGTCCCAGGTTTGGTAACGCTCCGGGTTTTCCTCTTTTGATCAGTTTGGTTCTCTTACTAGTTTGGTTAAGGTTTGCCTTTAGTTGTTTCCATCCTCTGACGACGCAATTACTGTAAGTTGTCCTGTAATCATGACAGGTGCACATACCCTGTCCAGTTTTGTGATGATGTAACTTTCCTGTTTATAATACATGTATCTGTGGTCTAGTACCATTACTGAATGAGGAAAATAAGATTTAGCGGCATAAGTGTCATTTCCTCTTAAGTAGTAAGTGTCCTCCTTCTCCCATATCAGGTATTACATCGCATAGTTTTACCCTGGTAGCTGCCCATATATGACTTGACCCTTTCCTCCTTTACAACTTAAATTTTATTGCAGCTGTTCTAAGTCTCTTTGGTACTCGCGTAACCATCTGTAATCAATGAAAACCATATTTGGATGTCTCATTTATAGTTATTCCCAAATCCACTAACGTTCGTTTTACCAATCCATGATCAATAATTGTAATGTAGGGTTTTCTATTAAAACTGTTTTACAAGCTTTTTAGTTTTCTCTGGTCCATCTCCTTTTGTTATACAAAGGGATGTATTATAATCTGACACTGTAGTAAGTGAAATTGTCAGACTCTAGTTCACTACTAGTCTTTTTTAGAATGGGCTTCCCTAATTGTGTTCTTTGTCCAGTGCCATGAATCTTGCTCTCCCAGCTACGCCGTACTGCTGCACAATAAGCAAGCATGTGGTTCGATCTTTACATTGTTTTACTCCTGGAATTGGCATTACTTTGGGTATTCTTTTAGGATTATGGCAAATATTACAAGCTTTGTCTGCTAACCTGCCTGGATGAGAATTTCATCCACTGATAAAACATAGTTTGCTTTCCATCCAATACTTTGATCTCCTTTGCCTTTTATCACTTCCTGCAGACTCTAGTTTTCGCTGTTTTATACGGGATCACCAATTCAGTTGCTTTCTTTGTGGTGCGATTATTACCTAATTCAAAGTATCTAACACTGCTTTTGTGAACACTATACTACCGTCCTGCCTTCCCTCAGGCACTGCCTGTGGTCCCTTAGTATCTATCAGCCTCAGCTCTTGGACAGTATAATTGTTTCAGTGGTGCTGCATATCCACCAATGTTTCTGTTCTGCTTTGGGTCTGTGTTTGGTGCACATCTAGATTAATATGTACTAATATTATTTCCAATGCTAGCAGGATTATGGTTTCACTTATTAATCTTCATTCTTTCCCATAAGTTTGTCTCCCAATTGTAAAAATTTATGGATGTATTCTGGTGGCATGTCCTGCTGATGTCCTTCTCCTGGATCTGATTCTGGACTTGGTAACAGCTTCATCACTGGTTTCTGTGTTACTCTCTGACTTTGTCTGGATGGTAATGAGCGCTGGTTGATCCTCTGCTGCGCCTTTGCCTGTTGATCTTTGCTGATCATCTCTCTCCTTGTGGTCCTGGAGCTGTCTATCTGCCCGTGGGGAGGCGCCGTCCCTTGGGTGTTGGCTATCCTCAGTTGGGGCGTTGCATTCACCACGTTCGTGCTGCTCCTTGCTCTCTCTCCTGGATCTCTTGCTCTGCAGCAGTGATTCAAATGGAACCAAGCTTTCTTACCCTCCCTTTCAGTGCAGTTGGGGTCACTAGGATCACCTTAAAGGGCCCCTTTAGCATTAAAGGTTGGTCCCACTTGCGTTTGAACACCTTCACGTAGACCCACTCCTGGTTCAATTCTCCTCAGTTGTTCTGGAATGTCACCGCGTCTTTGTCAATACGGCACAGCTGCCTGTTGAAACACAGCTTTATGTATTCGTTAAAGTGTCATGAATAGTGAGTTAGTTCTTTTTTCACACACTACTCAAGCGGTGGTCCCTCATATGGCCCTCTGAATAGAACGGCATTGGTCTCCCTGTAAGCATTTAAATTGAGGTGTTAAGTGTGTTAGTCCGGTTGGCTGGCGCATAGACATCAAAGCCAGTATTAATGCATCTACCCAGTTGATCTTATAATGACTATCACCCTTATTTTGTGCTTTTAAAGTACCATTGCCCGTTCTACTGCTCCCTGTGATTGTGGATGAGCATCCAAATTTCTGTTTGATCCTAACATTTTAAAGCTGTTTTATTATCAGCTACAAAGGCTGGTCCATTGTCTGAGCAGTAGTGTCTAGTGATAAACGTGGAAAACTACTACACACAGGAATTTGGCTGTTGATTTACAATCTGGGCCTTTCGTTGGGATAAGCTTCATCATCTACTAGATCTATCTTCTACCAAAACATGCGAATCCTTTATAAACTCTGTCATATCTATAGAAATCATCATGAGATGTAAAATGGACCTTCTGGTGGTGAATGTGTGCGATTGGTGTGATAGCATATACATTGTGATGTGCACACATCACATTCTTGTAATATTCTATCTACTGTTCTTGCCATAAATGGAGTCCACCAAACAGTTTGAAGTCTCCTTAGTATCTCCCCCTTGCACGATGGTCAGGACCATGTCACAGTGCAACTTTTAACAATGCATGTGGGAGAACAAAATGTCCATGTGCACTACACCACAGACCATTTGAGGTCCTCTTGAGTAACACAGCCGGCTCCTCTCTTGGAGCCATCTGGACTGTTCATGGACCTGCATGGTGTTGTGCTTTTGTCGTGGCAGTTTGTAGGTTCGCGTGTTCAGCTACTAATAGAGGTCCTACACAAGTTGATATTGCTATGTTTTGGCTTTGTCTGTAGATGCCTTTAGCTATTAGAGTCTGTTTCTGGTGACACTTTAATATTAGCTAATGCTGTTGGAGGTGTATTGCTTTAACAGGGCTGAGATAGCTTCTCCATGGTCACTGGAGAGCCGTCTGCTCTTCTAAACCTCTTTGTTTCCAGATGATACCATGCATGGCAGACTGCATATGCATATTGTGAATCTGTGTAGACATTTAGAGTCTTACCTGCTGCCAGAAGCGACCACGCCGCTGTTAGGGCCTTGATTTCTGCCAGCTGTGCTGAACAAGGCATGGAAGTTTAATAGCCTGTACTACAGTATGAGTGTTATCTGGCAGTAATTGTGCTGATTTACATATGCTGCATGGTTACCTGAAGCATCTCTAAAACAGGACTAATACAAAAGGTAAGTTGTGCTGTTATAGGTTGATTATGCAAATCTTCTCTGGGCTTTAGAACACATCTGGCAGCTGAACAAGTCATATGGTGATCTTCTACAGGTGTCACCATGCGTGACTGGATTGATAGTAGTATCGTTGAACTGTTAATTCTAGAACAGAAGTTTACCTGCCTTCTTGATAAACTGGTTCAAATCTGGGGCTAGTAATGAGAGCGTGTAACTGATGAGATGTATAACGTGGTTGGATGCCTTGTGTTGATGCTTTTGGAAGGCAAAAGCCGCTGCTGCCAGTCCCTGATAACAATTGAAACCTGTTTCAATATTATCTAATTTGGTGCTGTAATATGCAAGTGGCTGCTTACCCGGTGGGTGTGTCTTGCATCAGGACTGCCGCCGCGTAACCTGCTTTTTCTGCAACATATAAGCGAAACATTTTAATTATAATCTAGGTTACCCAGTGCTGGTGCGGTTGCATATCTGTTTTCCAGGGCTTGAAGCCCCTCAGCTCAGCTGTCATTCAGCAGGCGTTCCATACGACTGCTGCACGAATCAAAGCACGCAGTGGGCTGTCTTAGTGCATAATCACAGATCGAACCCGACTAAACCCGCCATCCCCGGAATGACAACATTTGTCCCACAGTTTGTGGTTTGGGGCCTTTGTTATGGCTTCAATTTGCGATGGAGCGCCAGCACGTTTATTTCCACAAGTTGTCTGCCTAAATATTCCAGCGTCGAGATTGGCGGGAACTGCAATTTATCTTTACTCACTTTGTGTCCCCTTAGCTAAAACCGTCGGGACTGAGACTGAATCTTTTCACTGTGTTTAGGTAGGACTGCATATTAACAGATCTCATCAACATACTGTATGACTGTACTTGTTACATCTAAGTGCTGCAGGTCATTAGCTAACACTCAAATTGATGGGCACCTACCTTAGGAAGGCGTGTGTATGTCAACAATGCTGTCCCTGATGCGTAAGCAAACAAATACTGAGAATTTGGGTGCAGAGCCACGCTGAAAAATGCTGAACATAAATCATACTGTGTACCCAGCATGCATCAGGTGGAATATTTGAAAGTAGTGTGTGTGGATCTGGAACAATGGGTGTCTCGTCTACAACAGCATTATGCTTGTGGGTCATGTACTAGCGATAATCTTTGATTTGGCTTTTTATTAGGTAAATTGGTGTGTTACAGGGCTTTTGGTTGGTAATAGCCCTCCTGCTGCTACTAGGCCTTCAATAGCAGTGGGTTTTATACCTGTAATTTTGAGTGAGGTTTGAAGATACTGTTTTTTGTAAAACCTTTAATGTTAGGTTTTAACTTAGCGGGCGGCTGCGCTGACACTAGCCCTACATCTGTTTATGCTTTGACCATACCTCTATTGGTATCTGACATAACAGCAAACTGTGCTCTTCAGCAATGGTAGCTGTGGGAGGTCTTTGATGCTGCTTGCCATTGTGAGGAGGTGTGGATCACGTTTATCTACAGTGGGCTGCCATACAGGCACCGTGGTGGCATGTCCTTAGGGTGAGTTCATGTGTCTCATGTCATCTTTGATCTGAAGTAACATGAGGGTTGAGTTGGGCACTTGGAACCACTAGGCGTAGCTGAGGCGGAGAATAACTCTGCTGCTGCTCCTGTGGCCCCATATATCTTGGCATATTACAGAGAAGGTTTGCCAGCAATCAACTGTCTTTCCAACATGCCTCATAGTCACTGTGTTTTTTGGGTTTCATCATATAGAGTGCAATGCAGTGGTAATTGTGGCTCTTAGGCTGGCCTCAATTCTTGATGTATCTTCTCTCTCCAGCAGTCCATTATGGAGCAATTCTGACTTGGCTGGCCATTGTATCAATATACCGCAGGTTGAACCTGGATAGCTGGATTTTGGGCTCCTCAAATTCCACACCATCATTATTTATGGATGAGCTCAGACAAAAGTCCAATGCGCTAGAGCCTCTGGCGGTGAATGTAATGGTGGCTTTAGTGGACATAAGATGTCACAAATCCCAAAAGATTAATAGGTGTACTTTCCGAGTACAACAAAGATTGCCACTATATCAGGTTATCAGCTATCATCATACTTTTCGGTTGTATTGAGAATGACTTGTGATGTCCCAGAGAAGCCAATGGTCTTGATTGATAAGCCTGAGAGGGAAGTGTGGAGCCTCGCTCCCCAATACGAGGTAAGTGGCTCACATCTACCATAAAGTGTGTTCTTGATTTTGTATTGACAGGGAACAGTTGGTTCATCCTGTGGCTGCGCTGATACAACCGGTGTCATGTACTTCCCCTGTTGTCCTCTAGGCACCCTATTGCCGCTCTGTGGTTATCCAAAGTTGGTGGGACAGTCACTACAGCAGTGGCCTTTTGGTTGCACCCCAGCATAATAGTTCTTCATCTTGGTTTACTCAGTGGTGTGTTTGACTGTGTACGCCTTATCTGCTGTGGGGGGCCAGCCTCTCCCCTTTCTCGTCGCACCACCATAGCATAGCATGGCTTTTTCTTCACCATTACTAAATAGGCTCTGTGAGCCATTATTAGCGTTCCATGCACTTCCTGTTTCCTCCTCCATTTTGTTTGAAATAGTCGCGGGAACTTGGCTGGGCATTCTTCATCTTCAGTTTTCTCCTTCCAACTTAGATGGATCCATTTTTTTTTTTTTTTTCTAGATATTGCTTCCTCAATTCATCCACACTTCATTAGGTGACCATTGAATCCACTATCAGCTCTATTTCCGGTCACCACTAGGGTAGGTCAGCCCCATGGAAAATCTCTTCAGTGGTGTGCGTGCCTGCTGTATACATAAGCAGTGCTTTGATGTCTCCTAGGGCCAAGGTTACACCAGCTGTGCTTTCTTCGGCTGTTATCATTTGTTTATCTTCATTTAGATCTGGCAGTCTTCCAGCTAATCCCTTCCATGTCACAAAATGACCATGGTACATAATGAGCAGGATTTAAACCTTTGGTCACCAATGGACACATCATTGACGAGTCATAGTGTGGAGTCCTCTTGAGTTCCAGTCTGTCCCAGCACTTTGCCACTTCTCAGTCTCATGTGGCTATGATAGTTGTTGAGGGCTTTGCGTCTGACTTCTGGGATGCTCTGTCAGTTCTGTAGAGACTGTTGTATATTGTCAGCCGTTGACAAAATTCTCTAATTTATCTTCACCTTTTTGTTGTCATGGTTCCTCAGCTCCATGCTTATTTGTTGTAATCATGTCTGCTCAATGCATGTTGTGCAGCATCTTTTACTTTTAATTGGGTCCAGGTGGTATTGAAGCTCATCTTTTTCCTTTTTGTAGTGCATGCAATGTGTCCAAGTCTTTCATTAATCCTGTTGTGAGTTTCTCCCAGTCACCTCCACTCGCTACCGGATCTCGGCAGGGTTAGTTATTCCTTCTTCTCCTCCAGAGGAGGTCATCATCTCCTTAGGTGTGCTGTGCCGCAGAGCTGCTGATTGAGTGTCTCTTATCGCTCTCTGCTCTCCCCTAGTTCACTCCTCAGCGTTTGCCACCTATCCTGTAACAGCCCAATCTGTTTTCTGCTTGATGATGTTGGTGTATTCTCCATTTGTCGATACATCTCTTTGTCTTCTTCTAAGGAAGTTCCCCTTCCATTATAATTTCACGATAGTCCTTTTATCTCTATTATCCTCTTCAGATGACTCGCTCGAACATACACTCTCTGTCTGTTGTGTTCCCGTTCAGTGTGTGTACTCATTCTGCTTTGTGCATGTATTGCTCACTTCATCATTGTATGTCATCTCTTTTCTTTGGTTGGGTATTGGTTTTGTTATGAATCTTCCATTAGTTCACCACTTCCACTTTCTGCTTCCCTTGGATCTGTTCCAGCTGGCTCAGGCGTCGCGTGGTGAGTAGGGTGGGGCAGTGTTGTCTGTACTGGGCCGGTCAGGCGTGACCTATTTAGCCTCTTTCTCCTTATCACAACTATTTGTGAGGTTGGCATTTAATTTCACTTCAATGATATTTTCTTGCTGTATCTATGAACCACCTGAGCACTTCTCTTTCTCTGGCCCGTTTTCCTTCTCTCAGGTCGCCAGCATCTTTTGCTTTATAATGTTTAATATTTGGCCTCCACTTCACTGCAGCATGCAACTTTAAAGAGTTCCTTCTAGTGGCCACTGAGTTGCCCTGATGTACGTCTGTGCCACTTTTTCATGCAGAGTCTGATTTGTTTGGCATGGTCTGGTTGTTGTCTCATCACTACTCACTGGGGTAAGCAATCCTTCTTTTGCTCATTTATCCCCATAGATCCTTGTTTTGCACTCTCCTCTTGTCTGGAAATTTCTGGTTCTCCCTCTTCTCTGGTTCGTGTGCTAATATTTTCCAGTCCTCTTGTTTTACTCTTGGTATTCTAGTGGGGTTGTATCTTAAATCTTTAATTCGTCCTCGGCTAGAGGGTCTTAATGTGTATCAAATTTCCTGTGTGCCTCCTCTTCTAGGATAATGGTGATACTCAGCCGGATCTACTGCCCCTCTGTTTCTCCCTGCTATAGTTAAACCTTCAGGGGATCCCTAAAAGGGGCGTAAAGTGCTTCTCTGTTGGGTGATTACAAGACTTTCTAATATTAGAGCTAGGTTCTAGGAACCCTGATTCACGATATCCGCTCTCCCATAATTGCTAAAGAAATTCTTCTTTTGTTTGAGCTAAGTTACAATTTTAGTGATTTGCCTGACTGTTGATCTCTTGTTCTGTTTGCCAATGTTCTATGCCTTCATCATCATGTCTACGTTCGTTCCAGCCAAAAAAGTAATATTCTGATGCCTCGGGTTTCTCTATCCTGGAGTCATCAATGTGATCAGGTTTGAACTTTCAAATCTCATCACTATTCTCTTCTTCATTAACTCTTTAAACCTCTTTATCTACTTGATTTATTTATCAATTATTTTTATTGCAATTTTATTTATATCTTTATTTGTTGCTTATTCTATCTATTTTTGTTTATTAATTGATTTATTTAATTTTATCATGTTTATTTACTAATTATTTTATCAATGTTATCTCACTGTTTATTTATTTATTTATTATTTTATCTATTTATTAAGTTACCTAATTTTATTTTGTCTCTACTCATCACTTGTCAGTTAGATCTCTATTACTCTCCAAATTATTCCACTAAGAAACAAGGAATCCTAGTAGAGTTAAAATTCCTAGAACTCGTGCCCAATTGTTGTTTGTTTCGTTATTTGTTGTAAATTTTCTATTTTGACACTTTTGATTCTTATCACCCTTCTTACTGGAGGCGACAAGTCTCTGTTAAAGTAACTCTTTCTCTCCGCAGTGTGATTCCTCTCCTCCTGTGTGTGTGTGTGTCTCTCTGCTCCTGTGTGAGTGTGTCTCTCTGCTCCTGTGTGAGTGTGTGTGTCTCTCTGCTCCTGTGTGTATGTGAGTGCAGGTGTGCGTGTGGGCTTCAAGGCCTCACTGCTCTTACTCTCCCCTCCTCCTGTCTCCTACTCTCTGCTCTGCTCTTCTCTTCTCTTTCCTCTCTCCCTCCTATAGCTATTCTTCTGTTTTTTTTGTTCTTTATCTGGCCAGGTTTTCTTGCGCATGCAGTTACTCTACTCCTATATCGCTTCCCTAGCCGTGTTGTGCACTTTCGCTTTCCTACGATTCTGCCCACTCTCTGGTGGCTGCTGCCTTCCCCTAGGCAGTGCGCGCTATAGTTGGTCATTTGCCCGTGCAGACCTTTTTTAATCCACATTAAAATTTACATTTTAACTACATTAAAAAAGCGGTATCCACAAACGCCAACGCTGGACATTTGCCCGTGCAGACCTTTTTTCCAATTTACATTAAAAAAGCGGTATCCACAAATTCCAGCATATAAGTACTTATCTGGTCATCTACCCGTGCAGGCCCTTTCTCCTAAGAAAAAGGCGGTATCCGTAGAAGCCAGTCTCTTTAACACTAGACACATAAAAGACAAATGTGCCTTGTTTGACTTGATAGTAGTATTACACAGTATTCCCTGTCCCATACAACTCTCACTCTCCTTCAGGTTAAGTCTTCAAATTCACTTCCTCAACATTGAAAGACTTTATTTGGGATTTTTGCTCTGTTGTTATTAGCTCACCTTTAAATACACTTCCTCAACATTAAAGGTTTTATCAGGGTAACTGATTCTTATCAAATTACCTTTAAATACACTTCCTCAACATTAAAGGTTTTGTAATTCCTACTATAATCAGAGGTAATGCTCTGGTGTTTCTAGCCTTCTCTGCTCAGAGGTAGTGCTCTGGTGTTTCTAGCCTTCTCTGTTCACTGTAAGCCAAACTAGTCCTCCAGCAAAATCAACGTTGCCACAAGCCAACATACAATGCACATTCAAAATCAACTGTTCACTCATTCACTCTTTCACTTTCATGGTTCTACTGAGACATTGGCACTGACACAGACAGTTCGTAACACACACACAGGCACCTTTTGCTCCCTATTTTATCTCTTGTGTTTTAGAATTTAGTGAGTTGGGTTCAGGAGGCGAGTCTAAAAATAGGAAGCTTACCCGTTAACCTGGGACACACCCGGCATAAAACTGTTAGAGATTTGGCAGAAAAGAAAAAGCTCTGCCTCTAAATTTGGTGGGCCCGATGGGTCTGAGGAGCAGGAGTGCGGCCGCCTCGGCTGTTGGGGTCCTCAGACTCAGTGCTCTCCTGGCTGGCTCGCCAATCAAATGATGTGGTTGGTTTAAAGTCCCAAATCCACAGGCCTACGATCAGAAGTCTTCCAGCCTGATTCAGGTGTCCAAAAATTATCAGGAGGCGGCAGTGTCAAGGCAGCAGAGTTGTTGTCGACAAAACCGGGGAACAGTTAAGTGCACACAAGATACACCTGAAGGCTCCAAAGATGCTGGCTCTGTCCTCTTTATATACAGTTTTGGCTGACTTTTCCGCCTCTTAGGTCATTTATTGGTTTATCAAATTTACACCGTAAAACATTGGTTGTAGTCTAACTGTCATCCTTGGTCCCTCTGTTAAAATACACTATCAACTTATTTGTCATATGCCAATATCTCCTGGTATGCACCTGGATTCTTCTTAGTTTCGCTTGCTGGGTCAGGTCAAAGCTGGCCCCTGTCCTCATCTGACCTATTCCACTCTCTGTTATACACCATTATATTTTGGCCTGTCCTGATTGTATTTTTAAAAACTAAGATTATCTTTTCCTTTACCATTATTTCTCTTAACTCTTCCTTGCATCATTTTTAAAATTATGTAACTTTTTTCACACTTTAATATGGATTAACTTCTAGTATGCCTCCTATGCATTATATGCTGTGAACACTAACATCTACTCTCCTACAGTGACATTTATCACGTTTTCTGAATCACTTTGAATCATACAGTAAACAATAATACCATTTCATCACAATATTCCTTTAAGTGTTAACGCTGCAACATTCTCTCTTTGGGGCATATAACTTTTGCATCACATAGCTGTTGGCTTCTTACACTACATTAGCTCTTGAAGAACTCCATGTTGGCTCCTCCACACTCCTCCATAGCTAGCTCAAGTTCATGCAGCACTTTATTACTGTAAGTTAGAAATCAAAGTGAGTCAGTAAAGGCCACTTGGCACTGCAAAGTGAACATGGCATTTTAGTTCACTGTAGGGTATAGATTTAATCTAGACTCCATTCACACACTCCTTGTGATGTCTGTTAAGACGTGATTTCAAACCTTCAGATTTCTGGAAATTCTTACTGCGGTCTTACTGCGGAAATTAATGTTTTGACTGTAGGTTTTGGTAGTTTTGTAGTTTATCTAGCTAACTAATGTTAGCTAACACTCACAGACTGTCTGACTTTGACACTCTTAACTGTTTCCACAGCTGCTCCAATGATTTGCAGGAGTTCTTCATCTGATGCCCCAGAGCGCAAGACATCTCTGAGGACACCTCAAGGTTGTAAACAAACACACCCCAAGGAGGAGACAGACAGGGAGGAAGGTGGGTAAGACACAAAAAATGGGAATCAGGGATGGTTACAAAAAGACCTCATGAACAACTCCAGCACAAATCCGAAAGCACACTTCCAGTTTTACCTTGAGACTGCAAGCACAGTGATGCGTCAGCGATTTGGGAGCCACAGAAGTGGTCAGACATAGAGTGATGAAGCCCACCCTGACCTTTGAAGCCTCCACTTTAAGCCTTACAAGACAGAGAAAAGTGTCAACAATTATCCTTGTCCAAAGGTGTCAAGTCTAAAATGCAGTGGCCACAGGCTCACCAAAACTGGACAGCTGAAGACTGAAAAAATGCAGCCTGGTCTGATAAATCTGGATTTTTGATGAGGCATTCATGGTACAGGCATAAGGTCAGTATTTGGCATCAACAGCATGAATCCATGGACACACTCTGGCATGTGCCCAGGCTTGTGGCGGCGGTGTAATGGTGTGGGGAATGTTTTCTTGGCATTTTAGGCCCCTTAATACAAATCAATCATGACCTGAAGGTCACAGTCTATCGCCAGTCAGCTATAAAAAAAACACTGAACATTCAGTAATATACAATCAGACTGATTAATTGCGAGAATTTTGATTTAAAAATGACTTTACTTATGATAAAGACCACATTATAGATCCTGAAGTGTAGGACATGGGACACACCTGTCCTGACCTGAGATTTGACTAGCAAGACATGTGACTTGCTAAAACTGATGTGACTTTTTTCACTTTTCACTGCTCATGGCCCAGAAAACATCATATTTATTTAAATCATTGTATCTCTTCGTCCTGAGTGGTAAAGAGGTAAGCCTGGAGTTTGTCCTCGTCAGGGATGATGTCCTCATCACTGACTTTGATCTTCTGCTCGACAGGGAAGCATCTGGGCATGAGCTTTTTTCCACTCTGAGAGAAAAAAAGACATGAAACCTTTACCTGCATGTTGTTTCTCACTATAACTTATTGAATGAAAAGGACTGAAAATTAAAAATAAATTCAAATTTTCTTTAAAAAAAAACTATCTTTAATCTTTTGTGTTGATTTGTGAGGTCTGGTGCCTTTATTTAACACCAGTATTACTGTCAGTGTTTCTCCAAATTACAACTACATTTCCCATAAACCCTGTTTCATCTTTTGTAACAGCACCTTTCCTTATTGAGCTGTAATGTAATCCATCAGATTTCCCCCAAATCTTACCCACTGCTGCACATCATATATGAAGTGCAGGACGTCGTTCAAAGGAAAGAGGTACTGATTTACTGAGGATCATTTTTAATGTAATGTATGAAACAAATCCAAAATTCACATATTGGCACAGGATGCTGTGTGTATCTATTTGTATAGATTTTTACAGACTCACTATTTTCTTGGAATCACCCAGAGATCTCTGCATGCACTTCTTCATCCTTTCTTTCTGTTTCTCTCGCTCCAGTCTCAGATTTTCTTCACGCAGCCTGGGACATGGTATAGGATAACGTAACAGGATAACATGCTCTATGGGGACACATGTATATTTCTTTACATTACCATGAGGTTTCACTGTATGTTGTATTTGTATCAGTGTACTGATGACAGTCTGAACTGTTTATCCATGTCAAGACTCCACAAACTGCAGTGACATGCATTATTACTATTCTACTGACACTGTTATTACACTACTATTACTGTCACACTGTACATATGTATTCAATTCTTATGATTTACAAACAAAATCCATGGAAAAGAAATCAATCATTCAAAAATCCAAGTGACCATTTGATTATACAAAATACCATTTGTATTTTTAATCCATTGAAATACTACTTTAAGGAACTAACAGGCTGGTCTGCATTATGTTTGTTTCTCTACTTTTCTTAAGTGCAAGCATATATCAAAGGTATCCTTTCCACAACTGCAGTGAACAAAAACAAAGTTTAAACCAATTTACACCATTTCTATGTAAAATAAATATGTAAATAATATGTTAATAATCATTAAATATGTGAATTGTTTGGTTAAAAATGTAACAAAATAAAAATAAAATTAAGAGATACTTGATACCAATGATACCACTGGACAAAATATACAATATATTTGCTAAGGTACAGCACAGTCTATATACTTATCTAATTCTGAATGTTGTCCGTAAACAGTCAATGAGACTAACCTGCTCCTCCTCTCACCGTCCTTGATCTGCCTCAGTGCCTCCAAGCTTTCTTCAGGGATGCTCTCAATGTGCTGGAGCAGTACAGACATGCGGTACTCAACACTGGACAGCTTCTCCAAGGTGCTGAGGACGGTCAACCGGCTATCCACGCAGCAGCAATGCACTTCTGTCACCTTCACGGCCATGTCATCCAACATGATGTCCTGCAGGCAAGGAGAGGGGGTGGGACAGATTAAAATGAAAATGTCTGAGACTGGCTGGGATCAGTCAGAGTTACTGCTTATTGTTTATATGCTTGTTGTTATTGAACTTAAGTTGACAAGAGCAGCTTTTAAGATTTGAAACAGGTGTAAAAATAAATAAAACCACATTCTGCTTCCTTACCTGGTCCTCTGTTTTTAATGAGTTGTGGAGCTGAACCATCTTTTTGAGCTGGACACCTCTCTCCCTCTCTGTGTCAGTTCTGTCCCTCTTGTCACTGACCTGTAGTAATACCTTCTCTTCATGCTCTTTCCTTGAGAGAAAGAGAGCGAGGAGTCAGAACTGGATGGGATTATTTTCACAAGTTGTTCACAGCATTTTTCATGTTTTGCTGTTTTCCCTTGGCTGTTTTATGTGCTTCACATGTTTTTGTATCTCACATTCCTGTTCACTGAAGTTACAACTGTTATTTGTCACTTTAATTTACTTACTCTGCTTTTTATAAGGTCGTTTTTTGTGTATGCTGCAGCCTCTTATACTTCTTGCTCTTTAGTCCTGTTTGTCTGCTTTTTGTTTTTGTTGTTTTTAACATTTAACATCAGTCTGCTCAGGGACTGCAGTTTAAAATGGATAAATCTGATGCTTACTTTTTCTTCAATGTGCTCTCAATACTCTGCTGCAGCTCTTCCAGTATCTCATCCACCCTGGTGGACCCTTGAATTAGGGACAAATTCTGCTCCGTTAGCTCTGTCACCAGGTCCTGCAGCTGGTGGGAGTCAGAGAAGTATAGCTCTAGTTTCTCCTGCAGGAAGGAGAAAGTGACAGCACACTGTCAGTTCTGCAGATTAACACAAAAGAGGTAGAGCTTCAGTGTACTTTATTTAGGAAAACTGACCTCACATTCTGAGCTGTCGCTATCCAGTTTAGAAGTTTTGATCCTGAAATTCCAAAGAAACAGTTAAAGCTCAGGGGAAATGAACAGGTAATGTAGACTGGCATTTGGTAAATATTTTTTGTATAGCTTTTTTAAAAAGCAGCAGCAACAAGATGTAAAACAAAAAGAAAAAGAACAGAAAATGTGAAATGATGTTCAACCAAAAAAGCTAAATATAATCCCACATGAAAAACAATATGACTTATATGGAGGGATGTGTGTCTTCAGGAGTTAGATTTATTTTTAAATTGATATTTTTATTTATATCTGTGACTTTTTGCTTCATGCTGATCATCAAATGGAAGTTATCGATCACCAGTCTTATTATTTAGCACTGCGTAGGAATAATACTGGATGTGCAGCTTAGCACTCATCACTCTCTTCATAGAAGTGAGTGTGTGGTGTTTCCTTACATTGTGTCTCTGTGAGCTGAGGACACTGTGGGCTCTTCAGTTGAAGGCAGCGCTCTTCCTGGACTGGACTCCAAAGCTCCCTCCAAACCTGCATGTGTGTTATCATTCCCATAACAGAAATGACACTGGTCACGCTTATAAGTCCATATATTGGACTGTTAATGATAGACCAGCAGGCCCTGGGCTTTAATGTGTCATCCATTTCATGTTGTGTCACTGGGTTTTAGCACTCACCCTGCCTAACTGCTGACTCCTGAGGATCCCTGCTCTGCTCATCCTGAGCAGCTCTGTCAGACAGGACTCTGGCTTTCAGAGCTTCTGCTTCCTGTGCCTCCTGCCACTCCGGAGGCGCCAGCTTGAACAGAATGTTCCGGCATCTCTTATAATTATTCAGGATTTCTTCAGTCTCAGCGAGTTCACTATGAAGAAGAAAAACTAAGTTTAGATCCATAGAGCATGCCACTATGTCCCTCCAAAATTTTGCATTTTTATTCAGTGCTTCTCCCTGTATCTTTTGGTTCATAACTTAATGCACATTTAACATGGAGAATGTGCACATATTCATGCTTAATGCACAACATTATCATAGCTCTACCTTTTTATGGTCCTTATTTTGTCAGTTGATTTCTCAATCACAGCATTCCTCTCCTCTTTGGTCTTCCTCTCCTTTTCAAAACTGACAACATTACAGCACAGTTATTACAAAAAGAGTATTTCATTCAGCTTTAGGTTACAATAATAAGGAAGCCACTACAGCTTACAGTGTTCTGGCAACTGTGGATTTCCTCTCAATCATCTTGAGAGACTCTTCAGAGCTGTAATTGTCTCTTTCAATCAGTCCTTTGGCCATTTCCATATGACTCTCCTTTGATGCAATGGTGTTGTTCACCTCTGTCAGCTCTGTCCTCTTCATGAGCACAGATATCTGAGGATAGATAGATGAGGGTAAAGGGAGTAATGAAGATAATAAGGGGGAGGGTGGTAAAGCCAGACATAAATTGTTAGTGTAAAAACAAAGGAACTTGTTCAACATACAGTCTTTGTCATCATGGAGTCAACTGACAGTGCAGCACTATATTAAGCTCAGACATTACTTTCAAACTATCTTTTTTTTTATTTCAAAACAGTTCAACATTTATTGAACAAGTTGTGAGTTGAATAAGAAGATTGATACCACTCTCATGTGTCTGTTACATATAAAGCTACAGCCAGCAGCTGCTTAGCTAAGCTCAATAACTAACATGTCATATTTTGATTTTTAACCCATACAAATACCAAAACACAAAAAGAAATACCACTGCATTTCATAATAACTATGCCTGCCCTGTCATAGTCCTATAAATAGTCTCCCACATAAGCACAAGTTGTTGTTTTCCCCTTATTTCCAGTCTTTATGCTAAGCTACATGCTCCTGGCCTTAGCTTTATATTTAATAGACAGACATGAGAAATGTTCCTCTCTGGCTGAAAGACAAAACAGCATGGGTACTTGGAGACACCTACACAGTCTGTGAAGTGTTTGTCATTGCACTTGCTTCATTAAAACAGGACCCTTTAAGTCGTTTACCTCCAGCAGTGTCACCAGCCGTTCATTGTATATCAAGTACTGTTGTCTGTTTCTCTTCAGATAGTCTAAGGACAGAGAACAGATCATTTTCAACACTTAAGTAAGCAGACCATTCAAGTCAAATGTACTGCAGTAACAGTAGTACAACATTTTACATTTGAATGCTTTGACTCTGCTTTGTCTCCACCCACCTCGTTGAATCGTGGACACCGTCGAGTCAGGACTGCCTTGTTTAAAGAGACCTGTTTTATTTTTAAACTGTTGTGGAATCTGCATCTTCTCCTTTTCCTCATCTTCCTCCATCACTCGTCCTGTGAGTTCCTCCATCATCTCATCAACATGCAGATCCAAGAATTTACGGAACACCTGAGTGTGAAGGAGAACATCAGAAACTGACTGCCTTGAGGTATTAAAAATGAAAATAGAGAATTTCAAAATTTTATTCATTAACTTCCCTACCTTAAAGCAAAATTGGCTCTGGTCCTAAATTGTCTGAGGTCCTGTGTGAGGGGCTTCTGGCTGTTCCCACACTGAATAAATAACTTGGTAACTGCTGCCCTCTAAAATCTCTTAATGAGAGCTACTAAAATAAAGAAGAATATTTATGAATACCAGTAGGTCACATGACATGAAAGCTATTGAAAGCATAAAACTTATGAAAAAGTATTATTAACAGACAAGTGGAAGTTAATATAGCAATATATTATCTACTATTTAGCATTAACATTTTGGACCTGGCAGAACTGTTAGCTTGTCAAAAATAGCCACATAGCGAATAGCACCACAGCCTGTATATAAAACTTATTATTCTTTTTATATAGAGTCTATTGCTAGCACAAAATAGAGCAGCTTTAAGCATTGTACAAATTGATATAAATGAAGGACTCTACCTACTGTAACTTCTAACATTACTCTTTACAACGCTGAAGTTCAAACTGGGCTCTTTTGTTGTTAAGTTCCTGTATCTCGATTGTTGTCATGGCAACTTGGTAACTGCTGCCTTCTAAACTCCACCATCATCCACAACCAAAAATATCACAAAAGTAGTTCCACCAACTAGTTTTAGACACAATTTATGTCCTAAGGCCACAAAAATACCACAGTAGACAAGTTCCCCTTTTCCTTTCACATTTAGCATTGTTGGAATGCTGACATGTAAATTAGAAGGTTTAAAATGTTTCTACAATTACATGACAATTGTGACAATATTGCTTTACTCCAGGTATGTATTAGAGGAGACACGTGGTTGTATATACAGATCCTCCAACCCTGCCGACAAAGGGACTGGCAGTAGGGAAAGGTACTGTATAATATCAATACAGAATCATGTGAGAGGAAATGGGGTTGGGAGGTGAGGTAATTGGAGGGTGGGGGTGGTCTATTAAATATAAAGTGAGAGACAAAAGCATTAGGGCAAGCAAATTATTCATACTGTTTTGTTCACCGTATGTTGACCTTCTCAACACACAGCCCATGTGTCATCACCAGTGATAGAGCATAGTGTGAGGTTCTAGCACACACCAGTGACGACAACACTACACCAAGTGACTACACCTATATTGGCAAAACATCATGTCTCATGAGATTCAGAAAGAGGATACATAATGGGAACTTGTCTTAGACTGATTATAGAAACTGAAATAAAAGGCTTTCTTATATCTTCCATTACCTAAACAGCATGGTATTTACTGTGTTGTAACTGAGTGAAACCAGTTGTATACAGTCACATAATACTGAACTTTCAGATGCAGTCACATCACATAAGAAACTGTATTCAGTTTTAAAAGGGAAAACAAATGCTAAGGAAGCCTTCAGCAACTCACAGTTTGCATTTAATTAAAAGAAAAAATGCAGTGCAATGAAGTGAGCTGGGTGCACAGTGAACACAATCAACTATTTGCTTGTTAACAGTGACAAGTGAATGTGACATACATGGATGGTGCATCAGTTGTCATTTCACCATGCAATTCAATGATATAAAGAACTGCTCATTTTCATACAGTGAAACTGTACATTTTGAGCAAACATCAAATCAACAAACACCATCTATCAAGTTCTTTCTGGGGAAGAAAAACAACCTAACAACAAAACTAAAGCAGTGTAATTGATTATTTGTGTTAGTCCTTTGAGTGAGTGTGAATGAGTACAAATATCCAGTATAACACAGAGGTAAAGGGAAAAAGAATGGAAACTAACATGATATCCAGTACATGCACAAGTAAGGAAAGATTTCTTTACCAATTATTATCATGAACAAAATTATAAAACCAACATCTCTGAGAAATGTTATTTCATACAAGTGAATTAACCTCAAAAATAAACTGCTAAAACCTTCATACTTCTAATTACAGCAATGCAAAGCAGGTAAGTAAAGGAAGACAGAGTATGATATTTCACAGCAGACCTGAGAAAAGCAGCCATGACACTGAAACACACACTCCTCTCATTGCTCTGCCGTCACCTCTCTCTGTCCCAGCCTCCAGCTCAGGCACCTGGGCTTCATTTCTAATGCAACTGTCTTCTAAGTTCAAGTAGACTATTAAATACATTCAATATAGCATTAAGTCCTCAGTTTGTTCTTCACTGAAAAAAACCTGCTTGCTGGGAGGCCTGTGAATTTAATACTTGAGTGCCCTCTAGAGACAGAAAGAAACACTGCAGCTCTTTGTGCACCCTCCACCTGTTGCATATATGTATTACAAGAAATAATCAATCTTACGAATGACACTGAAATTATTTGCAAAGCACTTCATTTCATTTCATTTTAAGTAAACGTGAACACTGTTTAGATAGCATGATTCATATTGTGTGGGATAAGAGACAGATCAAGTCATTTAACTGGTGGAGTAGACAATCAAGCAAGCTGGAGGCAGAGGCTGGCGGGATGGGGGTAAAACTACTGAGTGTAGAATTTCTTACTAGATTAAGACATCTTCCAAACGATCCTGGTGCCATATATTTTATTTTGTAGAAAAATATGACAATGCAGGTTAAAATTGGGACAATCATTGTGATGCTTACAGTTCATTCATTCTTAGTTTTCCTGTGTTAGAGTCATTGGTGGGAAGGTGGTCAAGGATGACGATGAAAGTCCCTCTTTCCGCCTATCTTACGGACCAGTTTTATGTCTGTGATGATGATGTCATGGCTCACTGCCTTGCACATGTCATACAGGGTCAGTGCTGCCACAGAAGCAGCTGTCAAAGCCTCCATCTCAACTCCAGTCCTGCCCGTAGTGCTACACGTTGCTGTGATGACTGTGGCGTTCTGCAGCTCATCCAGGTCAAAGGTAACAGAGATGTGGTCTAAGGGGAGTGGGTGGCAAAGAGGGATGAGGGCTGAGGTCTGCTTGGAAGCCATGATGCCGGCCAACTGTGCCACAGCCAGGGCATCACCCTTGACCAGCTGGTTATCCCGAAGCAGCCGGAAAGCGGTGGGGCCCAGGATGACGATGGCACGGGCTGCGGCTGTTCGACGTGTGGGAACTTTCCCCCCAACATCTACCATGGTGGCTCGGCCCTGGGCGTCTGTATGGGTCAGCTGGGCTTCTGTAGTGTCATCCAACTGAGTGCTGGAAACATTTGTGTCTGACTTGGTCTGAATACTCACAGACTGCCTGACTTTGACAGTTGGGTTTTCACTGGAACTTGTATTGTGGCACAGTCTGACACTCTGGTGTTTAAGATTTATTTTGGCATTCATTAGTGTGCAAAAAATAGGGGTTCCTGGGGTCCTGAGCAAGTGTCTCCTTGAAATATTAGGACCCCTGGCTTGTGCGTACCTGAGACAGTCTTCATTAATGTTGACATTTGTGCGTGTAGTAAAACTTGCAGTCTTAGTGTGACAACTGGTGAAAGTGAAACCACTACCAAACTCAGAGGAGTGAAGAGATGCTACACTGTGGAGGTTGTCTGTTGCATTAGGTTTTTCTTTTCTGATATGTGACCTAACATGGGTACCCCCAGTCATTAAGGTTCCAGTGCAGCAAACATGGGCTGCCTGTGTTGAAGCAGTGCAATCTGAAAGGCACAAAAACCCCTCTCTATTCAGGACTCTCCTGCTGCATGAGTGACACATGTGAGGAGCTGCTGCTGGAGAGAAGAATGTGTCATTTGCAAGCTGGGAAACAATGGAGAAAGCCCTCTGACTGTCTTGTGACTTTGGCAGAGACAAAGGCCTTTGAGATGTGGTGCCTGTTAGAAAAAGAGAACATCAGTCGTGGACACAAACACAAACAACAAACATTCATATTCAGATGAAGATGGATTATTCACAGTTCAGAAAAAGGTTTGTGATTATTATTACTTCAAATGTAAATGCACCTTTAAGCGGCATAAGTATGAATAGGCTGTGAATGTAGAAGAAATACGGTGGTAGAACCCATGATGATCATAACATCACAAATGAATCATGACTGAGCAGCGAGAGGACAGAGTGTGTGAGATCTGTACGTACAGCCATGTCACCCACCAATGAGGATCATAGGTCTGTTTTTCATCTGGGAGATACTGAACATGCCTGAGGACAGGAAGTGATGAAATTTCAGTAGAACTTCAAATTGCTCAGTAATCTCTGAGTATACCCCACAAATGGTGCGTTGGATATGAATCATCTTAACACAAATTTACCTGCATGTTGTTTCTTCTTCCTGCCCACAGCTGCTCCAATGATTTGCAGGAGTTCTTCATCTGATGCCCCAGAGCGCAAGACATCTCTGAGGGACACCTCAGAGTTGCCAAACAAACACACCTGAGAGGAGACAGACAGGGAGGAAGGGTAGGTAAGACACCAAAAACAGAATCAGGGATGGTTACAAAAAAGACCTCATAAACAACTCCTTTAAATCCAAGAAAGCACACTTCCAGTTTTACCTTGAGACTGCCGTCTGCAGTGATGCGTCAGCGGTTGCAGGAGCCACAGAAGTGGTCAGACATGGAGGTGATGAAGCCCACCTGACCTTTGAAGCCCTCCACTTTAAATGTCTGTTACAAGACAGAGAAGAGTGTCAACAATTATCCTTGTCAAAGATGTCAGAAGTCTAAGAATGCAGTGGCCACAGGCTCACCAAAACTGGACAGCTGAAGACTGAAAAAATGCAGCCTGGTCTGATAAATCTGGATTTTTGATGAGGCATTCATGCTTGTGGCGGCAAAGTAATGCTGTGGGGAATGTTTTCTTGGCACTTTAGGCCCCTTAAAACCAATCAATCATGATCTGAAGGTCACAGTCTATTACTGACCATGTGCATCCCTTTCTGGCCACAATTTACCATCTTCACATGGCTACTTCCTGCATGATAATGCACCATGTCATGCAGAAAAAGTCATCTCAAATTGGTTTCAGGAACATGACAATGAGTTCAGTGTACTTCAGTTGCCTCCCCAGTCACCAGATCTGAATCCAATAGAACATCTTTGGGACATGGAACAAATGTGAAACAGCTGAAAAATCAGCAGGACTGATATGATGCAATCATGTCAACATGGACCAGAATCTAAAGGGAATGCTTTTAACATCTTGTGGGATTAATGCTACGAAGAACTGAGGTTGTGGTGAGAGCAAAGGGAGGCTTTACCCTGTATTAGTGCAGTGTTCATAATAAAATATAGTATAATATATACACTAGGAAATACTAACCTTGGCAGTGTCTGTGTGTCCAGTCTGAAGCATTTCTAGCTTGGGCCACTGCTGCCTGATGTGGTCCAACATCTCCTGGTAACTCACCATCTTCTTAAAGTTCCACTTGTTGCCTGCAGAGAGAAGAAGAGGCAGTGTGGATCAGGACAGGGTGTAACATGTAGTTTATCATAAGCTACACCATCTTCCAACAATTCTAACAAGCACCAACTCACTGACTCAGTTCATCAGAACTGTTTCTGCAAGCACAGATCAACAGACCACAGTTTGAGGGTGAAGGGAGGAAAAGGACATTTTAAAAGCATACAATGTATATAAAACAAAACTGTAAAATAAATAGGTCGTCTGAACACTGTATATCAAACATTCAAATGGATGCTTTAAGTTTAAAATCTGTAGCAGCAGCAATGGACATTGTAGGCAGAATTACTCCACATTTTCGCTGCAAAATTCCCACATTTAATTCCCTGGAATGTCTTAACAATGTTTAAATAATGTATGAAAATGCCCCAGTAATAATATCTGAATCTTTACATTTCTTTCCAGGCCTGTGTAATAAACACTGTAGGAGGTGAGCACTCACCGTCGAAGGGCATGTATTCAATGAAGCGCACCTCCAGAGGCTTCTTCTCTGTCAGCGCCACAAAATCTAGCAGCTCATCCTCATTGAGGCCTCGCATGACCACACAGTTGACCTACAGAGGGCAAGACACAATTATAAGCCACTGATTACTGAGCTGTACATCTATCTCCTCCGTTATGTCTCAACTGTAAGGAGGCCAAGTTCAAGGCTAAATGCACACAGTAGGCTTATCTAACCATCTGCAAAAATACCCCTAACCCAAACAATTTAGGATGCAGGTATCAATATTTAATTAACTAAAACACCCTGTAGTTGTTAGAATACTTCATACAAATACATCTGACAGAAAGTAACTATGATTCTGTTGGGGTTTTTTTTTTTTTTGTTTATATATCTACATCTAAGTCCAACTGTAATCCCATTTTGTCATCCCTGCAGTCTAGGGGATAGGGATGTCGCCCAAGTTTTTTTGGCCCTTTATTATCAGTAAATAGATGATAATACTGTGGGCAAGGTCAAAATAAAGTTAACATTTCTACATAAAAGCAAAGTTGAAAAGATGAATTAAATACCTTGACTGGGTTGTAGCCCATTTCAATGGCCATATCAATGCCCTCCATGACCTTGTGGAACCCTGGGGGGGAAAAAAGAAATTGATGATGAAATGTGTGTATCTAACATATAAATTATATTTTGGGTATCTTCAAATTCTGTGCAACCAATTCAAATCTAAGGTAGATATGGTGTGTGATAGGGGGAAAGTTTTAGGTATAGATGTACTGAGCCAGGGTGGCATGGTGGTGCGGTGGTTAGCATTGTTGGATTTGTTGGGTCTCTCTCTGTAAATACCTATTTTAAAGAGTATGGTCTAGACCTGCTCTATATGAAAAGTGCCTTGAGATGACTTTTGTTGTGATATGGCGCTATATAAATAAAATTGAATTGAATTGAATTGAATTAGCACTGTTGCCTTCTGGGTTTGAACCTGCAGGAGTCTTACTGTGTGGAGTTTACATGTTCTCCTTGTGACTGTCTGGGTTTCTTCCAGTTACCTCCCACAGTCCAAAACCATGCAGATTAGGTTAACGTAAAGTGTTCATGTGAGTGGGAATGGTTAGTAAACTCTATGTATCAGCCCTGTGATAGACTGCCGACCTATGCAGGGTGTATCCCTCCTCTTGCACAATGTCAGCTGGGATGGAGTCTGCCTCAGCTTTACAGCATAAGCCCTGCTTTCTCTGTTCACTGCCTTTTAACATCTGACTAAATCCATGATTTGCCACAAACCACTGATATGTAAACAACTACAACTAATCTCTCAGCAGCAACCAGAGCTTTTTAACAGTAAACTGCCAAGGTCGGACATTTGTTTTCATCTGCACAAAACCCACAGACTCTCACTGGCTGGTAAGCTTCTCTGTAGGAGGTGAGGGCTTATGTTTAGTTATCTAGAATTCACATAATAGCAATTAAATGCCACATATGTTGTATTTAAAATTCTGAATAAGCTTAGCAAAGGCTAAGAGACAGATTTGTTTCAGGCTATACCTGCAGCACCTACTGTCTGCTTAACCTTTTACTGAAATAAATAAATAAAATAAAAAATCAGGTGTTGTGGAGGGGGGCTGGCTCAGAAGTTGCTTTTTCTTTTTGCCAGTACCGCCATCACTCGTTTTTTTCTCTCCTTCATTTCCTAATCTCAGCCAGTCCATCTGTGTCTGCCTTGCACAAGCCAACCACCCAGCGCCCTGCCCTGCTGTTACCTCCAGTCCATGCATGTTTAGAGCTTACAGGCTTCTCAAAATCACTTGCAAGGTGAGGAAAATTTAACAAAATTTAACAGCAACAAGGACAGTAATAGATCTTGACACTGATCATCTGTAGTTTATTGAACAGAATTCTTAAACTACAGTATCAAACAATCCAGGTCTCCCTCGAAAAAGAGATTGTATTCTCAAGGGACTTCCTGGTTAAATAAAATCACTATTATTCTAAGGTTATCTCGCAGCAGAGCATCAAAAACTGTTTAGCTCTTTAACACTTGGGTTCTTTTACTGATCTGTTTTTTTTTTGTTTTTTTTTAAACCTTTACATCTACTATTACATTTTACTTTATGTGTTGTAGCATTACAGGTCAGATACTTTTCCTTACCTTTCCGCCTGACAATAAATTCAAATTTGGCAGGGACCAGTGAATCCAGGCTGATGTTAATCAGGTCGAGGCCAGCATCTTTCAGCTTAGGCAGAAGCCTGGCCAAGTTCATGCCATTGGTTGTTACTGCAATGGTTTTAAGGCCCTCCAACTTCCTGAGTTCCGCTGCAGAGGGAAAACAAACATGGGAACATGACATTGGAACAAGAGAGAGTGATACCTGAAGAGTGAAAACTGGTGAAGCACGAGGATGTGTGTAAAGCATTCCCCAGGAGCTGGTTGGTCCAGCTGTTCTTCAGTTCAAACTTAACCTAGTTATAACATAAGTCTTAGTGGAGATTTACATATTGATAAATTAAATGGTTACAAGCTACTTTTTATAAAGATTAGTTGTTTCAAAATATTTGCACTCTGCCAGGTGGAACTGTTGTGTAGCTAACTGAACTGACTAACGTTAGCTTACTGTGCGTGACCCTTTTAAACTGACGAGAGGTAATATAAAATATGGTTGACATATCTGATCAGACACGTGATCAAAACACTGTTTAATACTGACATAAATTGGGAAGATTTGAAATTCCATCTCACAAAGTACAGAGCATTATGCTAATAATGTGAGACTCAATGACTGAATCGTGTTGGATAGGTTAGTTTAAGTTGATATTTCCCATTCACGCTAAACTGAATACCACCAACTCTGAGGGACATTATGCATATATAAATAAAACAAAGTAATACCTGGCAGTTACAATTAAAAGAAGATGGTCTTCAAGTTAATGTCTTCTATCTGTATATGTACAGAATTTTCACAGAGACAACAACAAATACAGCAGATCAAATGTTTGGACGCTATTTCCACTTAATTAAGCTTATTCTCTCTAGTACACTTTAATGATCGTCGTGTGAGATGACCGGTCACATGACGGTAATAACTGCTGATCTTTATGGGGCTGCTGAAAGCTTATGGTTATCTCTCTACAAAGACATTACCCACTGGTCACACCACATAGCTCTGTTCATTTGTGTCATGCTTTAATGTTGCTCCCACAAGTACTGTTCTGAGAGCGTGATCCTCGGTGGCCGAGGCTGCAACAGTTAACACAAATTGAACTGTAAAATTAAAATGACACACACACGTCTCAACTTGAAGGCATGCATGGAAAACTAATTCTCCCCCTCTCTATCTTCTTCTCTACTTGCATCTCTTAGAAAAGCTCTAGTGTCCTCAACAGGGTTAGCAGGGTTAGCCCTGGATATCAATCCCTAAAGCATTAATTTTACAGGACTGTCACAACATGCACTTCGATGTATGATGACAAGGGCTGAAACAACTCAACTCACAGACTGGCAGCATACCAGAATCACAAGGGACATCACATCTTAGCACCAGCTCAGGTAATTAGCCCCCATCAACTATTTTTTGTTTCTTACCAATGATATCCACCACATCAGGTCTGATAAGGGGCTCTCCTCCAGTGAGACGGATTTTGTCCACCCCCTCCTGGACGAAGAGGCGAGCCAGAGTCAATACCTCTGAGGTGGACAGCAGCTGGCCCCGTGGTGTAAGCTTGATCCCCTCCTCTGGCATACAGTACTGACCTGAAAATGAGAAGAGGGGTAAAATACAAACAAGGTACCAAAGATGTAATTCTCCACTCTACAGATGCCTTTATCCTATTTTACTGAGAGTGCACATATTTCTTTCATTGTTTGGGGCTCTAGTGGAGACTGAATTCCCCGAGGTGAAAGTGCCACAGTTACCACATGATTTACTGGTAACATGAGGAAAACTGTAAAATATTAAACTAGAGATGTAAACGTTAATGCATCCTTATAAAAACTATTTGTCTGTTTTCTGCTTTTGTGGTCACCATTTACCTTAATATTTTTAACTAATACAATTAGCAAAACAAAAAACAGAAAAAAAAACAATATTAATACAAAAAATATATTGACTCATCTCACTGAGTTATTTAATATCATCCAAGGTGTTACAGGGTTGAGTTGGTTCTTATTATTTTTAAAAACCAACATGCTAACTGACGTCTCCATTCATATATATGGTTTTGAAGTTGATTTGAGTCAGTTCCCAAAGATATATTTAAACATTTAACTCTGTGTCAGTACATTATCACATAAAGTTGAGTTGGCATAACATTTAATTTGTTTCTTTAAAAAACTTTTTAAAACAACATTTCTGGTTGGATATAAGATGATGACTGGCCTAATGACCATCTCCACTATTGCTCTGCAGTGATACAGGGGATTGCACAGCACTCAATATTATAGTGTTGTGCTACATACAGTTTTGCGTACAAAATGTTATTCTATTTATATGTATAAAAATCCAAATCAAATAAGAAGCCTTAAGCAAAATTCTAACTAACTAACTAACTAACTAATTAAAAGTGACCTTGAGGAATAAGAAGAAAAAATGATTTATCCTCTTCAGGTACAAGATTTAGAAAAGCTATACTCAAAATTCACCTTACATATTCAGCTGCCTCTTCTTTCTGTGGGAACAGAACGTCATGACGTTTGGATTGCCAGCTCCTCAGTCAGATGACAAGTTGTACAGCCTTGTCAACAAATATCCCACTGTTGAAATATCTTTGAATCCTATCTTTCCCACAGCTGACCTTGACTTTACTGATTCTAGGAATCAGTGAAATCTAATATCAGTAGAATAATTATTACTGAATGTGGTGTCTTCAAGTAGCTGGATGAGCACGAGGGAACAGTTAAGACAGCAAACAGCACCTATAATATGTCACAGTGGGAACATTTACTCACAGCGCAGGTTGCATTTCTCTGTTAGGGAGATGCGTAGGTAGGTGTGCCTCCGGCCAAAGTTATCAGTCAAGAACGATGAAAAGGGGAGTATGCGGTCCTCTCTTAGCCTCTCCTGAGGATAAAGACAACAGGAAAAATACATGGCGGAACTGATGTGATACAAAGAAATAGCTGAGAAGGAGGGTACAGCTGCGCAGCCATGTCTTGCTATTTTTTCATCTAATACAAGATTTCTTCTGTTAACATACTGCTGCATTTATTTTCTCCTCAGTAAAGTCCTGTTGATACCTTAGTCTGAGGCTGAATCTATGTCCCTGACCCAGGAAATAGGTAATACACACACACACACACACACACACACACATCAGACATGACACACTTGTGTAATTCTGTGTAATCCTGAATTAGCTATATTTACATAAAAGTTAAAGTATCAACACATCGAAAGGCTTCACTGAATCAGTCACACTGAGTGGCTTGCACATGGCTTTGTAATTGATCTTGACCTTTGACTGTCAACAGTGAGTTGTTATATCATATACAGTCTATGGTCAGGACATAGGCAAGCACGTGACTCATCGGTAGATTCGACACACTACAGTTAATCACAGGACCCAGCCAGACACTGAATCTCTGTGTATCCCCTTTAAAAATCCTGTGTATAAAATTAGTCACATTAATACAAGGTTGATATTTTAAATCCAAAATTAATCCAAAAGCCCAAAACCACCTCAATAATAGACATTTAGTTCAATCTTCCTAGTTGATTCACCCTGTCACTGATAGCACCTGTCAGACAGACAAAGCAACAGAGCAATGAATTTGACATTGCAAAGATTGTCTGTTTTCTACCATAATGTACTTGAGGTTGAGCTGCACTAAAATTATGCTCTGCCATGCAAGAAATATGCATCCGGTTTCAGATATGAAGCAATAGGTCTACGTTAGAGTTTTTCAAATAAAGAAATAAAGTTTGCCAGGTGTTAGACAAATGAGTAACACTTCCAAGTACACTGTGATATCTACTCCTCTGATTTAATCTCACACATTCCCATTTGCATACTGTTTACACAGACATTGATTTAGGACGGAATCAGTGATAGTGCTGATAATGATGACAACTGCAATTAAAGCTGCAAATATCTACATATTATTGGAATCTTTTTAAATGAATTAGGTCTATTTCAGGCCAAGGAGAATACACTGGTGTAAATTTGTAATTTGCTAGTGTCCTCCCACAAAACCTCTACACTATTTTCTCGCTGGTTTAATATTTAGTCCCTGACAGGGAGTAGTCTTTATTGGCCCGTAAACCGGACAGTGAAATGTTACAAACCTACTCAACGTGTCACCTAACGTGCCTTTAGTCATTAACTAACGTTAGCTTATAGTGTACAGTATGTAGCCTGTGGTTAGACATTCACAATGAAAGCCTAAGCACCACGTTTAAGTTGTAGGCAGTATATTACCTGTCTTGACCTCGTTTTCAGAGATGCGGCAAAGTTGGGAGCAGCTAAAGTCGAGTCCCCAAGTTCAACTTCATTTTCCTTGTGCGTAATGCTAGAATACGGCCGCTGAATGTTGTCATTTACGCATTTTACGAAGAGTTTCCTGAAATTAGTTACTTTGTTATGGCTGTTAAATAAACGGCAGAACATACTACCGTGAGTAGCCATGATACTATTATTGCGGCGCCGAGGTCTGCTCTAGTTTTCACTCTGAATGTGCGGTGCTCTGCAGTAAATATGTCAGAGGTTCTGAACACCGGGAGGGGAGAAGCAGGGGCGGGGTTACGTCAGCCAATCGTATCAACAAACGCAGTACTGGTGCACGCTGGGTAGTGTAGTTGGGAGGATAGATACACTTATGGCTTACTTTGATGTCCTTCTGTAAGACAATTAATGTGCAACTCTTTCTTTTATTGCAGTTGTACTTTAATGTTGTATATTCCGTTTTAAATTGCCTTTATATAACGCCCATATGGTTAATCTGTGGCCTTCCATGTCTCTGAGGATTGAACACCCAGGAGGACTGCCAGATTTGCCCACTCAGCATTACAAATTTGCGCAACACTGGGATTTCTTGTGAGCAGTTGCATGGCCCTTGCACACATGCAATTGTGTATGCAAGCACATATTTGTCTACATGTTTCTAGAGCCAAGTGTAAACGCTTCATATATAAGACTCTGTGAAAGGTCAGACTCTGGGGTCAGTATGTTGGAAAAGGAAACCTTTAATAGTGTATGCCCCAATAAAGCTGTTACAAGAGTGCCTCCCATGATCCTCTGGTGTTCTGTGCGGTGAACAAACACTAATGCTGACCTAGAGAGACGAGAGCCTAGTTGTCTTCCTCTGAATCAAGAATATGGTTTCCATGAAAGAATGACTAAGGAAATGATAGAAATAAGACTGTAAATATTGTTCCTGTCTTCTTTGTGTGACACATTATCAGGAAAAGCAAAGCCAAGTACTTCATTTGGAGTAATATGACTCAACACATACATACACATACAGTGGTGGAAAAAAGTTTGCGGACACCCCATGCATTTGTGAAATATTGCATTAAGAATCACTCAAGAGGTCTTCAAGTGCAATTTCCTAAAAAAGCCATTAAAAAATTAAAATTGATTGGTTCCATAAAAATAATTTTGAGTATTGGGTCATTTTGGTACCAGTGATCCACTAATGACGGCTGTGCTTTTTATTGACAGACACAATTTTTGTTGCCGTGCTTCGTGTCTATATAAACCCAGCACATTTGAAAGTTCTTCAGAGAAAAAAATGGCTGAAACAAGGAACCTAACGCAGGAAACACGCCTGAAGATACAGATTCTCAGCCAGGAAGGGTACAGCTGCTGCCAGATAGCCAGGAAGTGCAGATGCAGTCCTTCAGCAGTTGGATACACTGCAGAAAAACAGACGAACCAACAGCTTGGAAGACAAACCAAGATCTGGGTGTCCAAGGGTTTCTTCAGCAAGAAATGACCGCATCCTGATCCGCATGTGCAGGGAAAACCACCAAATGACATCACAGGAGCTTCAGCAGCAGTGGTCAAACTGAACTGGTGTCCAGTGTTCCACCTGCACTGTACATGGCCGACTCTTAGATCATGACTTAAGGTCCTACAAGGCTGTCAAGAAGCCCCTGATCAGTGAGAGACAGAGGTTAGCCCAGCGTCGATGGGCCCAAGCACACAAGAACTGGAAGAAGATTCTGTGGTCAGATGAGTCCAGTTTCCAGCTTTATCCTCCTCCTGATAATGTGAGGGTACTCAGAAGACCAGGCGAAGCATTATCTCCAGCATGTACAGTACCTACTGTCAAGCATGGTGGAGGCAGTACCATGGTTTGGGGATGCATGAGCACTGCTGGTGTTGGTCAGCTTACTGTCTGTGATGGCACATTGAACCCTGCCAAGTATTGTTCCATTCTCGAAACCCACATGCTCCCTTCTGCAGGTGCACTGTTCCATCGAGGTCAAAACTGGATGTTTCAACAAGATAATGCCCCTTGCCACACATCCAGGGCCAGTAGAACTTGGCTGCAGGAGCACTGTATCCAGGTCTTAGAGTGGCCAGCTCAATCCCCAGACATGAGCCCATTGAAAATCTGTGGTGGATTATCAAAAGGTCTGTTTCAAAACGTAAACCAAAGAATTTAGAATAATTAAAAGCAGTAATTCAAGAAGAATGGGACAAGATTACCCCTCAACAGTGTGAAAGGCTCGTGGGGAACATGCCAGCCAGGATTAGAGCTCTACTGCATGCTAATGGCAGGACTACTAAATATTAATTTGATGATGTGATGGTTTATTTATTTTTTGTTCAGTGTTGAACACATTCTCTGTTGTTTGTTGACTTTGATACCAACAATGTTGAGAACTGACATATTGAAACTGTCAAGAATTTAGTTTTGTTAGTTTTTCTTGTAAACAATAAACAAAAAAATATCAGTTGTATTTGTTTGTGTCTGTCTAATGCAGCCACACCTTTTGAAACACAAAAAAGATTTCATATTTCATGATAATATTTGATATTGTGTATACATTTTAAGGGTGTCCAAAAACTTTTTTCCACCACTGTAATTGAAATCTTCAGTTTCAGTCTACATTAATTATTACATCAAATTGCAACAAATTATTTACCATAAAGTGAGTCTGTGGTATCTGGGGCCACCCCGGATGCACAGTAGCTGACACAAACACAAAAGTCAAATATTATGTTGCAGACAAGTGGTTATTTCATTCTACTGAAGCGATTAAGTTCATGAAAAGAATACAGCGCATACAAAGTCTGCTTTAGCAAAGGTTTTTTTTAGCAAGTGGGCCTCCCTGTGTACATTGCTATGCTCATTACAGACACATACCAGCCATTGGCACCAAGTACAGCCATTGGCAGGAAGTTGTTTGCAATGTGTGATGTATCCACTGGATGGCAGTACAATCTCGAGTTTGATTTTTGAATTTAGATAAATGAAAAAAGAACATTTTATTATTAGAGTGATCTTTTGGAAGAGCTGTCAGCATAATCAACTTAATCCACATACATAAAACGACACAATGACAGACTGTGGCTGTGTAGAATCAACATTAGGCCTGAGTAGAGGAGAATAAACTTCAAGGTGAATGTTCTGGTTGTAAAATGTTTCTATGGCAAAGCATCTTAGTAAACACAACTGCAGTAATGTCATTTTTCACAGTTCTATGCTCCTATCAGCTACAACCAAGTCCAGATTTGTGAAAAGTAACAATTCTCTCCCAAAGCTATAAATAGGAGAAGCAACTGTTGGAGGGTTTCTGTTTCCTGATGAGGGGTATTGTATTCTAATCAGCACACCCCAGTCAGACTAAAAAGCTATTCATCTGTAATATGTATTTTTGCAGTTGCCCTGCTGTGTTCAGCCCTGCCAGTGTATATCTCTATTCCTACAGTTTTTCTGCATTTCTGCCTTTATTTGATAGTTTACAGCGAAAAGGCAGGCAGAACACATGGGGAGAGAGAGAGGATCATGTGCTGTAACCATTTGGCCACAGAGCATGCCACGTATACTTGTTATAGACCAATTATTTACATCTGAACCACAGTGTGAAAATATTGTTTTCAACACTCTGAGCTCAAAAAAGTGCTAAGTATAGCATGTCTGAATCATGCTTTAAACCTCCAAATAAAAAATATGCACCACAAATAGATGGTCTGCAAAGTTCGCTTTTATTTAAATCATGTGCAGGGAGATGAGATGACCCATCATTTACTTTTCTTTCAACAGTGAGGTGAAGCATATTCTAACTGACTCAGTGCACATGGCAGTGAACCAATAGGTCATCAGAGGTGATTCTGTTCAGAAAACATTCAGGAGTCCATGTCTTGGTTCAGCACACAGACCAGAGAGGTCCAGCAGTGGGTGACGGAAAGCCCTCACAGGTCACCGAGCTCCACCAGTGCTGAGCAATGATCCAACATGTAATTCCATGCATCACCACATTAATACATTTTTTTTTTTTTTTTTACATTTACAAGTTAAATTGATTTATTGGCATTGCAAACAGAACCTGAGCTTGAATTCAAGCCTGCATTTTGTGTTATTTCATAGTTACTGCTAAAATAAGATGACAAACAGATAAAAAGAATTAGCTCTAGGAGGCTAATCACTTTTATTCTGACTGAAGAGGAAATTAAGAGACCATGGTTATGTTCCATCAGGAACCATAAGGTGTTAGATCCTCCAACCTCCACAGTGGTGCTGGTCACCACCAGAATCAGCTCTGATTCATCCTTTAATATGTTTAAAAAGTACATATGGAATTCTCTAGGTTTTGTTGGAGCATTGTTTACATTGTTGCTTCTCATCAATCATCTTTTCTGTATTTGTGCCTCCTGCTGTAGATGTACATAATTAACTGTTCATTTCAGATCTGTGTTGTCAACAAGAACAACTCTTTTTTGCAGCAGGGCAGAGTGAAAAGTATTTATTCCATATTTTTTACTCTATTACATTTATCTGGAGCAGACAGTCTTTACATCGAGGCTCTGTTTTGCTTTTTGTGTGTGTGTGTGTTTATAACCCATGTTGAATATTTTACAGTGAGCCCCTGTGACAGTTCTCCTGTGGAGAGGAGCTGGAGCGAGCACTATTATTTACATTGAGGTTCTGCTTTCAAATTTGCCATTGTCAGAGCCTGAGAGATCCTGAGATCCTCACAGAATTTTCATTGCTACAAATGTATATTACAAGAAAGCTAAAATATGGACTGGAGGAATTTTAGAATATTTACTTTTGTGGGCAAACTTAACTTTGGTTTTCATCCTCAACACTGCAATGTTGTGGAACATTTTTATCCCCCTGTGCACAGGTTATTGATCATAAAGGTTATTGACTACATAGTTATCGATCAGCTTCTGTTTCCACGTTACACTGCACAGCACTTTCCCAAAGCCTTCCCTATCAGTGATGGCTTATGCAAGTTTCTATTGCCTTTCACCACTCTCCCTTTTAGCACCTGAACTGCATCCAGCTCCACGGACTACTTCAGCTGGGCAGAAGAGCGTGAAATCGCAGCTGGCCAAGAATCCTGTGAAACACGCTGATTTCAATTTACCTTGCTTTCAGTTTTAAAAAAAAATCTTTGTTTATTTTTATTTATTTTTTGTGCATGATTTTCATGGCTCCCTCTCTGTGAAACTGCATTCTTGTATTCTTTAACTAATGTCTTTTTGTTTGAGTTGCCAGCGTGTGAAAGACAGCTGCCGTTGGTATGAGCTCATGCAGTATGTCACCATGCAATCACATTTAAAATGCAGGTTTTTACACGCTGCATCTATAATGTGTGCACAGGTTTTCTACAAAGCCCTGTGTGCATCAGTGTAGAGTCAACATAACATAAACTACAGTTTAATGTTTGAGGCTTAACTACAAGCAATTATTTACTTAATTTTACAATACGGCAACTATAACACAGAAGGTGTGAAATGCCCCTTTTTACAGATGCAGAGCAGTGTTATGATCTGAATGCAATCGTAACTGGCCTGGATTTGAACCTTGTTAAATGTCTGACACATGGATGGTGTTGCTGTGGTCTTGCAAGGTGTGAGGAGTACATTAGCACAAATGAACGTGTCAAGCAAAGCTGGAATTGAAGAGCTTTGAAGCAGCACATCGCTCCCTCTTTCGATCTTCATACACACTAATCTCTAAATGCTACCTGTAATCTAATGTTCATTCTATTCTACCATTATGTTTCTGGCAACCAGTGACCACAATTCCCTGCGCAACCATGCAAACAGGCAAAAAGTGTTAGGCAGTCTGCAGGCCTGTTTGTCCCCTTGAATGGTTGGAATGACAGTGGTAATTATCCTGTCATGACACAGCAATTAAACAGAGGTATTTAAAGCCAGCGCCGATCGTGAAAGAGATTCCTCAAATGATAGGCTCACTTCCCACTCTTGTCCAGCAGTATTCTCTCCTTTTCTGTGTGGGCGTGATTTACTATTGAAATAGAAGGAACATGAATTTGCATATGGCTAACGCCAAGTGTCACACTGCAACAGCTAATCTCTGGAGTTGTTTTTCTGAGCTCTGTGTAAGCACATGCTTAAATTTAAAACTTCTAATTTCATTCGCTCTTGAAACATATGATGCATCATTTACACATCTTATGCTCATTTTGTCAGTTATCATATAGGACACAAAAAGAGAAAGAGAAGAGATATCAAATCAAGCATGTACAATTAAGCCATTTTACCTATGTTATGTTTGTGTCCACCTGACTAATTTAAGTAAAATGCTGACTCTTTTTTAAGATGTGTTGTGCTCTCTAACTCCTGAGGGAATGTCTTTTTAGCTGCTAATTGCTCCAGTGTTCACCAGCTGGTCACTAACTTTCTCTGACTGATGTTTATTGCTGGACAGGTACAGGTATGTTTAGGGTTTTTAATCATTTTTTGCCAAAATGACCCAGAACAGAGCAGTGGGATTGAATCAAAATATCAACAATGCAAAATCATGAGCTAAAAGACACTAAAGTCAGGTAGTACCTCTTCCACATTACACATACTCATTTTACTCATTTACACATACTCATTAAAATATACTTATTAGAGCACCTTTAACATGAAAATGCTTACGTTTATGCCGTAAAGTCTCTAGTCTACTCTACCACTAAACTACTAGACTACTCTAGTCTAGTCAGTGAGATCAGCAGGTGCTATCAGGAGTCAGCAAGAAAAAGTTACCAACAAACAGAAAATTAAATCTCCTGAAAAATGGACTAATAACTGAGTCACTTTTATTTCTTATTACAGATATTTAAAAAAAAATATTTTTGTGGATTGGTTCTTTGGCAGCACTGCATTGAAAATAACCCATGACATTCATCTTGTACAGATCAGGTTGATTTCAGCTGACTAGCTACAGGGTGCCAGTTAAAATCATTTCTGCCCTCAAGCAGGAACTCATTGTGGTGCTGGCATCAATGAGCCTCGCTCGGTAAGCAGGTGGCGCAGGTCTATGAGGCTATTTAGTCATTAGTCATCAGCATTTGTCATGCCATTTGGGATGCATGGAGCCTCCACAGTTTTTGCTTATATGGTGGAGGGAGTTGGGCATCCTCCTGCTCCCCACTGATTGAAACCTCACAGTTTTATAATTTCAAAGCATGCAGCACACGTATAACTGTGGAGAATGAGTTATTTAACAGTGCAAACAGCTAATAATAATTAATACAGATATGGCTATTTTTCTTACAATTCAAATGACACAGTGGCACTGGTAGTAGTTGAGTTGGAAGTACAAAGCTCTTTCACTCAGTCAGATTGAACCACTTTGATCCAGTCAGATGTTAAGAGCAGCACAGTAATTACATACTTTTAGACTCTCAAGGTGAGCTCATATTATACTTTCATATTTCCTTCTCTTCAGTTCAAATGCTCGGAGATGGCAGTATAAACATATCTGTATCTGTCTTTTTCTCTGTGTTCACCTTAAGTGGATTTCTCCTTTAAATTATCTGTCTCTTAAGCACAGAAAAATAGAAGACTTAGAACAGGAAGGATTATGCCTGTGCCTGGCAGTGATTGAGATTGTCATAATGGATGATGGATGTAGAGGCCATCTGATGTTTTTGAAATTACATCAGTCTGGCTTACTAATGGCACCATGAAAATTGTTAACTCCATATCCATTACATGCCCACAAAGTGTCAGTGTGGTGTTTTCATTAGCACTGGGAGCAGTGGCAGTGGACATTCACCATTTGCCATCAGGGAAGAACAATTGTGTCCTCATTATGAAGAGACTAACATTTCACCTGCTTGTCTTGTCTTACAATGTATATAAGAGACACAGAGGACAAAAGAAAGCATGTACCACTGTTTTTAGATCAGTGGAGCAACCTCTGTGATCTGTATGCCAAGGTCACTGGGACAGTAACTGATGGGGTCACATCAGCAGTAGTTTCTGAAATGTGTAGGGAGAGATACTACAACTGTAATCATGTGTGTAATTACCATAGATTGTATATGAATGCCTGTTTAGAGATTTGTCGCTGCAGAATGGCTAGAAGGAGACTTTCATTTTTATGAGTCTCAATAATGTCTCAGGAACAATGACGGCTCAGAGATAAAGACATGTTAATAGGATGGTGTCTGCTCTGCTACAGATTTGATACTAGTCACATTCTATATATGATACTCCTCTGATTTTCAGTCTCTGTAAATTCAGAAAATCTACATACTCTAACTAACTAACTGGCTATAATGCCATGTTCATTTCGCATCACTCAAATGCTAAATACAAATAGTTGAATGGAGAAGGAAAAAAGCCTTCACAGTAGATTCTTACTTGTAATTGCAAGTCTAAGATACAGATACAGATCACAGCATTGGTGCCATTAGGTGAAAAGACCTGAGGTATAGATGACTAACAATTAACATACAAATATTTGTCACAGTTTGTTACAAACGTAAAATGATAAAAATAAATCATCGTCACTTTTCAGTTCTCAGTCCTCTACTGCACTTCCCAATATAGCTAGATATGGCCATCTGTTTTCACTGTTTAGCTAGGCAAAGATAGCTAGCTAAGGCCAGGCAGCACAGAAAAGGACTGACAACCGAAACACAAAGATGTGGGCACCCGCTGGCGTCAACCTTTGTTTTACTTTATTTGTTTAAAAACTGAAACTCATCAGCTACAACCATTTCCTCTTCTCTTTCACTGTCACACTTGTTTTCATCTTGTTTTCATCTTGAAAACAAGAGAGCCTCAGCAAAGTTAGACCTGGAAACATTACTTTAGTTGGTCGTGATGTGAGGGAAACACAAAACACGCGGCAGGTATAAAGAAAAAGAAAAATATTTACACTGAATTTGTTGTAAATATTTTTCTTTCTCGCTAGTTTATTAGCATACTTTGCTCATCACAATTAAAGGAGGTCATATTTCATAGCTGACATTAGGTTATGATAATGTTGGGCTTGTATTAGCAAGGTAACTCATAGCTAGCTATGTTAATATTAATTTGCTGTCTTCTATGGCTTTTTGATGAAAAATTGTATATTAGAATTTTTTTGGCCAATGCTAGGTAGGTGAGTATCTAGTATAGTCGGAGTAGCATGCTAGCTTTTCCTTAGCTAGCTTTTCCTAGGTTTGAAATGTGGAGTTGAGAAAAACCCTGTCAGTATTTCACCCATCATTAATGTAAAAAAATAAATAAATAAATAAAAAATCCAGTGCAGACAGGCTTAGGATGTTGACTCAGAGGAAGACAGGTATGCAGCGAAGCTCAAACATAAATCCCAGTAGGCTCTCCTTCCAACATCTTTGTTTTTTGTGCACTTGTTGAGTGAATGAATGCACATTCATACTAACGTAATGTGCTGACTGTGTGTGTTTTTAGGGTAATTCACAATAGTTTCAAATGTGGCTCAGCCAATCCTAATCAAGGACCAGAACTGTCCATCTTATAATACAGATGTTATAATACAGGATAGATATCAGGGTCAGTCCTGTCATATTTCAGTGGATTGTTATCAGCTAAAATAACACAGATCAAAATCCAGTCCTTGCATTACTGTACTTGATGAAAATTATGTTAAGATACTGAGGTTCACTAAGCTCTGATGCTAATCATCATTAGCAAAGCAGTGTAGAAATTCAGCTGCACTGTTGTAACATATGTGTTAATATATACATATTAATAATATGTATTTGCTTAATTCACAGATACTATATATTGTTAGAAATGAATAGCAACATATTATAGGTAAGGCATCAAACTAATTTGCAGCTCCTGTGAATTTGTGAATCATAAAATTCTAATTCAGCACCTTGTAATTATGTAGACAAGACCAAAAGCTAAAGCCACAGGTCTCAGGTAAAAACTGTACTTCTTCACCAGTTATTTCACAACAAGTGTGCAAGACATGGTAATACAGGAGCGGCATTGTTCTTGTATTGCAAGTTATTATTTAAGTTGGAATAGTGTAACCAAATTTAGAAACTAGCAAGCAGTCACAGTACAAACTTGAAAAGGATCCAATCCAGGGCTACAATTCAAACCCAGGATCATCTGCTGTGAGGCCACAGTCCTAGACATGGTGCCACCATGCTGCCCATATAAAGAAGTAACAATGCTTTTATAGCAAAGCAAGGGTTCATGTGTTTCAAAGAAATCTTTATTCCAGCACATCGCAGGAGTGGAGCGTCCTCTTCATCCAAGAGCAGAAGCGTCTGAAGCACTTCTCCCTCCTCTTCTTCAGCTCCTCACTGTGCCCTGTAAGTCAAAAGAACATTAAATATTTCAACCATTCTCAGAGTACAGCTAACACATGGCATGTGTCAACAATTCCAAAACAAGATGAATTTTTCTCACCAGGGATTATACTGCTGCTGTCAGAGTAGCTCTTGGTAATGAAGGGATAGTTGAGAATACCAGTGGGGGTGATTCTCTCCTCATCCCAATTGAGCATCGCCTTCAGCAGTTTGATATGCTCCCTCCTCCAGATACATCTAGTTTGGACAACAACTGGAAAGTGCAACCATAGTCATGTCATCTTCCTTAATCAAGAGAAGACAATCAAAGTCACAGCTAGCTACTGCCTACTTAACCACCTACTGTTTTCAACTCTTAAAGAAGGTAAAAGTATATTAGTTGCATGTAGAAAAGGTCAAAGAACAGTACCTTGAGCATCTACTGGTCAGAATTGGTGTCCCAGCATTGATAAGATGCTCTGGTGGTGGACATTAGAGGTCAATGATGTATCAGAGCTGGAGACAAGGCACAGCATCGCAATCGTCATGAAGCTTTGTTCTGGTCAAAATCCTCACAATAAAAAAACCGAGGCTGATTCCTTTCATAGAAAATTACTTATTGCATCATAGACGATTCTTGCCGGGAAGAGCATGGAGCCAAACACCATGACCGCCACCACACAGCCCAGCAGCCACAAGTCTATGGCCTCTGAAAATGGGAGCCCCAGTATGATTTCTGGTGCTCTGAATACAGACAAAAAACATGAAATGGAATAAGGAACATTGTCATATTTTAGAGATTAAGCAAAAAAAAAGGTAGTTACACACTAAATAATAACATCAGTACAAAATATGCAGTCCTGAATGAAAGACTTATTAGTTTTAATAATTATCATTGTTTCTTACCTAAAGTGAGATACCTGCTGAACCCTGCCCTGCTTAACTTGAGATTGGAAATAGCCAAGCTATAGCAGTGGTGTAGGCAGAAATTGTATTTTGGGTGAGAGTGTCCTGTGGTGTCTGGCACTGGGACATTGGCGGTGGATCCTTTGGGTCCTGTGTGTTGTGGGGTGGGCCTTTCATGGATCTGGCTTGTTCCAGTACATCCCTACATCCAGTAATGCTATTGCTGTCAACTAGGCACACCACATGTGTGCTGAAGCTAACTCCTCCTAGCATTTGAGCCTCTGAGAGCAGCTTTATGTGTAGCCAGTTTGTCCACTGATAGCATGCCGTGAAGCTGGTGCTCTTGACCTTTGTCCTGGGCATTGACGAGTGACAAAATGAATCTTTCTTTAGGATTAATAGCTTCATGACTGCTGGCAGGATTTTCATAGATCGGCTAAACAGAATCCACCGGGGATACACACTAATAATAATTAACATTCTCCAGAGCCAGTTCTTTGACATCCAGTGTCACTTGGGGACGAGCATTGTCCTTTGTTGACTCCATGCTTTAGCTGTGGGTAATGGGGACCCCCAGCACACGTGGTGCGTCTCTGAAGTTAATCCTCAAGCTGTAATCAATTCCCTACCAGAGTGGGTGTTAGCCACAAGAGACAGCTCAGAAAACGCTGGGACAAAAAGATGTTCAAAAAAGAGAGGAGGACAGCTTCATGATAACTTTGAACATCAAATGATAAGAGGAGCCGCAGTGGTTTGGGACAAAGGATTTTCCTAATGATGCAGCACTGCAAATGCACATTGATTGTATCTATTGATTCGTTAATCACAGTATACAGTTTCCCAGGCAGCGGAGAGGTTAATGTGATCATGCCAGCGAAGCATTGCGGTCATTAAACTTGTTTTCCTTCTTAAAGGGGATACATTCCTCCAGCTTTCCTCCAGGGGTTGATGTTTCAAGATTGAACCCAGGGAAGAAAGACCAAATGTTCTTTCAGCCTCAACTATGGAATTCAGATATGGAACATGTTCATTTTATCTTCAGAACTGTTTTTAATAGCATTTCAATAGCAGTTTTCTGTGTGTTTTCTTTGCCTCCAAAGCAGCAGACATCACATCACAATAGTACCTTAAGTTTAAGGGTAAAGTGACTAATATTACCTGAGCCTCAGCAGTTTGGACCCTCTTCCATCTTTCCCTTCTTTAAAGGAGCTATTATTAACTCCTGCAGAGGTGAAGCACTTTCTGGTTCTCAGAGATAAATGAAAAGGTAGTCAGCATATGAATAATTTAGGTTTGTCCTCTTCATTCACTGCTGAGCTCAACTTGGACAGATACCCACTTAACCCCACAGTTTCTTCTCCTTTCAGCTGAAATCTCCTCAGGAATTTGATTGTAGTGGTGAGCGTTTCAGGACATGACTGTATAGTTTGCAGAAACAGTTTGTTGCAAAATGATGAACATATGAATAAATTATGAGTAAAAACAGAAATCTCTGATAGTGTGAGGGGAATGAAAATGCTGTGGAAGACTGGAATTTCAAGTAGTCGAGCCTGAGCAGTTCAACAGTGCAAATAGCTGTTGAGGAAACCATCATTTGACATTTGCCTGCCAAATTCCTTCTTCAAACTGTAACTTAATGGAATTTGTAGAAATGCTTAGAATGCAATTATTTGAATGTTTGTAAGCAATTTCAGCTATTTCTTTAGCTTTGAACATTTTTTTTACCATCACCCAGGGCAGTGGGTTCACTGAACACTGCAGTGCATGGAAAGTTAACTTTAGTATAGATTCTCAGCAAGTTTACAGAACAGTCATCAGCTCCCAGAAAGTTTTCTCTCTGCAACCTGTCACAGCAAATCTGCATGCACCCTCATGTTGCATGCACCCCCACAGCAGAACTGCAACTTGTTATTTTTCAAGAAATGTGTTAAAGTCATGTCCAGGCCAAACCAACCTGAGCAGAAAGCAGTTTGAGCTACTTCCTTAATCTAATTTTAAGCCTCTGTGACCACATTAAGTACAACATTATAGCTGTAATTATCAGTACCACAGCCTGGAAAAGTTCAGGCATTTAGTCAAAAAAGGAAAAAGGGAGAAATGGCTTTATTTTAACACTGGTTACATATGTGCTGAGCTTAAATTAGCGGATGCATCTCTAGTTTTCTTGCCAGCTTTTAAGTTCAAAAATGCCACTGTTACTGTGAAATCTGCTGTATCCTGAAATATAATTCTGTTCATAGTTTATTTTATACTTCATTTTTGTAATACCCTCTGTATCATCATCGGAATGGTTTCACAGATGAATTACATAATAGACTTAAAGATAGTCTAGTTGCCAAAACAGACACATTTTTCAGTATTTTTTGCTTTTGACTATTTGGAACGTGGATTTTTAAAGCAACAATAATCAGTATTTTATATTAACACTGGATCAAATGATGACCTTTGCGGCTCCCTCAGCTCTCCGGAACATTTTAGAGTCTTGTCGTGCAGGAAAGGGTGTTGCTGCCCATGTTTAATGTAATCCAACACTTTGAATAACATATGGAGCTGCATATGGTTAAAATCATTATTTGAGTGAACAGATGTAAGATTTAACAAGGCACACAGAGCTGGCAAGTTTGTAATCAAATAATAACTGTCTGACTTATGATGCTTGATATTACACAACACATCTGGGAACACCAGGAGACCAACTATGGGTGCCTTACTACAGCATGTACGAGGCTTCCGCAACATTGAAGAGACTAAATATGATGGCAGATGAAACATCAGTTCTGTGTGTGGTGAGGTGACTGTAGCCCCTAGTTAGTAAATCAAACATATATACCACATCTCATCCTTACTCTCTGTTATTTGTCCATCATTTTAGATTTGGCTGGAGCTCTTTTTTAATTATGTCATCTTGGAAATTTAGTGCAACCAGCTGTTTAGCTCTATAAAACATCCCTAATATTCACATAGTGGTAGTAGAGAGGAACCATAGTGGAGCATAATAGTTAGCATGTCAGTGTTACAGTGGTAATACTGTGACCATGAAACTGAGCAACAAATGGAATTCAGCCTTTAATTAATTTAATTATTTACACCTGTGCTTTTCCTACTGAGACATATCAAAATGTCTTCTGTGAAATAGACTATAACTGAGCTGTGCCACTCAGATGATCCTGCATGGGTGGTCGTTTCATTTATTTTTGATTCTGTAATAATTTGGAAAACCCTTCACCTGTGAAATAATAATAATAATAATAAAACTATCAACATCAAGAGAAGAATTAGGACAGCCTGAGCCTGAAAGGAGCCTACCAGATAGATGATCTTGTATCAGGTATGTTGTGTGTTGCATGGCGTGGGTCCTGCTGTGGGTGAGTCCATACCTAAACCCCACCCCTGCCAGCCCTTGGAAACACACTCAGGAGGACCGCGACTTCATGTTAAATGTGCAGCATGCAGCCCCAGAGAGGCTCTGTTTGAAGGCACATTAAATTGGAAGATAGACCAGGTTTTACCTTGTTGCCACATAACAATTAATTTGAAAGAAGATGATCGTTAAAAATATAATATACAGCAGTCATTATAAAATAGCATAATGATAAATAGAAATTCTTGTCCTCTCTCTTTCCCACTATTTTGGCTATATACAGCATGTACATGTACATGTGATGAGAAATGTGTGAATATGTGAATATAAAACTAGTGTATTTCAGTAAAAAAAAAAAAAAAAAAAAAAAAGTGCCTTCAAACAAGAACAAACTTCCCTTTCAATCAGTTTACTTTTAGTTGTTTGTCCTCAGGCGTTCAGAGTGCTGAAATGCAGCTAAGTACATATGGCCAAAGTACACCATGGACTATCCTATTCCCATCCACTCCTCAAGGAAGATTTTGTTGCCTGCAGCAACTCTCTGCAGTGTTGACATTTTAGAGAGCAATTTGGAAGAAATGAATGTGAATAAAGCTAAGCTCAACCATATAGTTGAAGTTTCCTCATGTCCTCAATGATATTTACAAGGCGTGCAGCCCAGAAGCAGGAGCCATAGACACATTATATAGTTGGGCTTTCTTAAGAATCACAAAGTTGTACCTTATTATGACTGAAAGACACTAATTTCTTACAGGATGATTAACAGTCTTGTTTGATTTGTTGAACTATGATCAACAAAATGCAAAAAAGATGATAGCTCCCCAGCTTCTAAACTGCTAGCATACATCTATCTGAGGAGCATGGTCATGATGCATAATATGCAAACCAAGGCTTATTTATTATATTACACCCTGTATGGAAGCTTCACAAATAGCGTATTCAGACTACCGCAGTTTTGCTTCACCCAAAATTCAGTGGTTGTCTCCAAGTCAAATATAATGAAGTTAACTACAAATTTTGCCTATTGTATGTGGTACTTAGGTGGTATCATGCTACAGTGGTTTAAGTGTACACCCACCTCACTTTCCTGTCTCCTCTATAATATAGCATCTAGTAATAAAATTGCATACAATGAACATACTAACATGCTGGTATTAATTATGCTGAGTATAAAATTTACCATAGTTGCCATGCCCAGATTAACATGCTAGCAGTTACATATTAACGCGTTCAACAGATAAGGCCTGATGTAGATGAGAAATTGAGATCACCAAACCACAGGATTCTGACCGCCTGGGGTAACAAGAATGTCTGTACAAAATGTCAACAAATTCATTTCAATAATTGTGATATCTTTTCAGCCAAGCAAGAACTTCTACAGATTCTACCATACCACACAGTGGCTTTGATAATGAACATGTATTGAATATTCAGTCTGGAACAAGGGGGATGGACTGACTGAACGATGAAGCTACACTGTCTGAGATTCCACGAATATCCACAAAATTTTCATATATTAAGATAAGTGAAAACTTTCTTCTACTTAGTGCTAGAGTAAAGTCATATCACCAGGATCCTTCATTGATATATAGGACCATGAATAATATAAGCTAATAAAATTAAACTGATTGTTACTGGTCTGGATCAGTAGTTAGGTGTACTACCATCCATGGGAGCCCACCGTCAGATTTACTTACGGATGATACAGGCCTCAGTAATAGTAGTAGTAGTTTTCCGCCATAGAACTATTTCTCTGGTACTTACGTTCAGTTGTTCTTCAATGAAAAGTATAACATCTCTACAATCTCTTGACCTATAAACTTAAATTGACTTGATGTGATCATGTTAAGTCAGTAAAATTTGTCAGCTTCTGTGCTACTAGTAACTAAACAGCAGCACTTTATTGACTGTGATATTCTTAAAATGTTCCCTTTTTTTCTCTAATTTTTATTCAGCAGAACACAGAGTTCATGAAATTTTACTAGATTTACTAGACTTTTTTGGTTTTCATCTTCTTAGATTATGTACGGTGGAAATACTTTATTAAGACAAACCACCAGTTTGGTTCTAATAAGTCTTTACGAACACATATATTAATTGGTTTCTCAAACCCTTGAATGGGTGCATTTAATGCATCTGTTTTGTTATTCCACAAGAAATCCAAACACCAGGTGTTGTAAGGCGTCATCTGCTAATCAATTGGTGTCATTAAGGTTTGGTCAGAATTCTGCCACTAGCTGTATATGCCGTACACTAGAACATACAGATCATACAACACCTGTCCAGGGCATGGAAGCAGGACCTCTGAGGGGTCATATAATTGTCTGGCACTGGGATACTGACATGAATCCTTTTTGGTCCTGTGGGTTTGCAGGGTGGGGCCTCTAACATCCTGGCTTGTTCTAGTGCATCCACATATATTCAATCAGATTTTGGATCTGGGGAATTTGGAAGGTCAACACCTTGGGCTCTTTGACGTGTTCCTTGAAACAGTTTTGTATTGATTTGGTGCACCATCCTGCTGGGGAGGCCCCTGCCATTGGGGAGTGCGTTCTCCTTGGGCAGGTGTGCTTGGTCTACAGCAATGTTAAATTGAGTGGCATGTATCAAAGTAACATCCAAATGAATGCTTTCCCCAAGGTTTCCCAGCAGAACTTTGTAATGTAAAGAGATGACTAACGTTATTCACTTCACCTGTCAGTGGTTTTAATGTTGTGGCTGATCGGTGTATACATAGGTCAGTACATGTTCATACAACACACGAGACAGGACAACCTCCTCGCCCCCTGCTGACAGTGGCCTTTACACTGTGAACATGCACTATTGACCAAGAAGTGCTTTGCAAAACTAAAAAACTGAGACACAAAGAGTCTCCCGTGTCGCCATTTGAAGACACATTCTCTGAAAGCAGCAAGCTGCCCTAAAAACCAGACCGAGTGACCAGCTGTGAGTGGTGGGGGCGGGGAGGTAGCTTGAAGTCATTGGCGGGCGGGGCTGGTGCACAAGCTCTGCATCTGGCCGGTAGACTGAAAGAAACAAGTATCACGGACACAATCCTGCTACTTTTACTGATTAATTCTCAAGATCAATAAACTAGCTGTACAGGGACTGTTGAATCTAAAGTAAGAACACTGAAGTGTTTCTCCATTCATGAAGTGTTTCCAGTAGCCCAATTCCAGCAGTTAAGTGAAGTGAGAGATAACCCTGATGAAGTGCTTTTCAACAAACTCTGAGACAGCTAGGAGGGGTGACACTGATTAATTTGGAGTCACTTGTCCGTAAGGGAAAGATGCCACAATAAAGGGTCCTCTGCACCAGTGTTCTAATACAGATAATGAGACATTTCTGTGAAACTGTACTTTCTGCGTGATGAGCTGCCAAATAACATACTTGGACTTTCTGTGTTTGCCCAGACAATGCCGAAATACATTGCAACTTGAGTCCCTCCACAAGTAATGATTATTGGTGAGTCTCCCTGTTGCCTTGGTCACATCTAACATAAACAGTGGTCAGTGGCACCAGTGTGATTGTTACATATCTTGTGCCAAAAACAGCTAAATTTGACTGACATAAATAAAATTCAGAGCTTGTGTAACAAATATCACCTCGACAGCTGTTTCCTCAAAATACTGACTTTGGAATCTCACTCACAAAGAACAGCAATGCAACAGTTGGCTTCAGTTATAAATGATTGTTCTGCTTGCTTCAAATTTGTGTGGGTTTTTTCACAGCTAAATGCTTTTCTCAGATGGGGATTTAATGAGTGGGTCCCAGTTTTGTTTGTCTTGGACAACACAGCATCTGTGACTCAATACCTGCTGATGTTTTTCAGATTATTTCACTGTTGAAAGTCAACAAGTGGTGGCAATGTGGCAAGAAAAGTAGCATTGCTACTAAGGAAGAAAGCTTAAAGCTAGCAAACATGCTAAAAATATTTTTTTATAAATTTGTCACCAGGAAAATGTGTCTAGGTTTAAGACCAGAAGATGCTTTGAAAAATGCAAGTTTTGGTGAGCGGGTTTCATAGATCTGAAGAGCTTGCTCAGGTGCCAAAACACTGTGCAGCTGTTCATGTTTTTACACTGAGACAGAAATGCGCATAACTCTGGAAAGTTTTCGCTGACAATCATTTTATCTTTATAGCCAATAAAGAAATACAGCATTTGTGTTATTCTATCGAGAAAATTCAGCTGAATGAGAGAATACGTTTTTCTTGGCAAGGGCTAAAGTAGTTCTACCCATCCTACAGCCCTTTCAGAACATCATTACACCTTCTTATCTTCACTTTTAGGATAGCACAATGTCAAGATGGCAGTCCTAATTACGGCTTGGTGGTAAGACTTCTGTAACCTTCCAGCTGAAAATTGCTCCTCATACATCACTGTACATTATCCATCAAAGTTGCTTCTAAACAATCCCAAATCATCCATACCTGTTGTGTTGTGTCTTTTGTATTTAACTTACATGAAACAACAGAAAAGAGAGCAACTTTAGTGACTGAACACAGCTCTCAAGCCCTGACATCAGGGCATGATTACACACAGACTCCAAAACAAAAGTGACTCTTAAATGTTTTCATACCTGTGAATGAGCTAATATGAGACTATTAAACAAATAAAAGTAATGTACCTGGACCTGTAATGTCATTACTGAATTTCGTTATAATCCTCCTTTACTTATTAAGAGAAAACACCTACACAACACGGTGTTGTAACAGTAACAGATCCACTGCCTCCTTAGATTAATAAATGAATACCCATGTTTTATGCAGCATGTGCCAAACCCTGAATGAGGAACACTGATGTTAAGACATTTCTGATTCTCAGATGTGAGTACATGTGCTCCATGTCTGAAAATGGTTTCTAAAATGTAGCAGATACAGAACACACATGCAAGCAGGAGAAATCGCTCCACCACCACCCACCATACCAGATTTGTTGTCACTCATTAACCATGCAAACACTGCTGGATCAGAGGTAGAATTGCTGATGAGAATTTGGATACAGAGTGTGAAATAGGTGTTGTCCTTCAGGTAGTAATCTATCTGATGCAATGCTGATATATGACCAAGTGGATGGAATCTTATTACACAGGGACTTGATCAGATATCAAGTAATACAACTCCTTTCCTATTTTCAAGTCCAACTTGGCAACCTCAAAATATCTGTATTAGGTCAGTCCTCTGGCGTGCATTAGAATAAGAGGAAAAAAACTGTGTTATCATAAATCTATTACAATGAACTGCAATTGCATTCAATGTGGGAGGTCAGTCCCCAAAGCAAAGGCTGCGTCGAGGCAGAATAATGAGAAGAGAGACTGTTATTTAAAGACTGGAGCCATGACAGAAGACCACTGCTAGTGAGGGAAATTAGTTGTGCCTTTTTGAGTCAGAATGAAAGGGTGATATGTTGCTATAATGTTGTACATGACATCAAATAAAGGATATAGGTTTGATTCTGTACTGAGTGCAGTTTGTTTGACTTGTAGATGTCACTTAGGTGTCATGCCTGCATTGCTATTGCTGTGGATATATTTTGTGTGTTACCAACAATTTTCTCCTGGTGGAACAAAATGCAGGCAACTAGTGTTTAAATCACATAACACTATATAAAACTTTGTCTGATCAGAGTTTGTTTTCCCCAAAAGATGGAACATTCTGCATATGTAAATGCATATTTGCATACTGGTCAGAAGGTCGACATGTTAGAGTCTGCTGCTAAGTAATGGCCATGCTGTTACATATTTGAAAATGAAAACTGAAGATTTCTTTTTTTCATTCTTAAGTTACATTAGTTAGGATGGTTTCTCTGCAAATGTATGATAATGATGGGCATTCAGTGCTTAGTTACTATTATTGACAAAGTGCACTCTATCTATTAAGTTTACTTGGTTTACATGTCAGCCTATATGTGACCTTTCAAGTTCAAACTAGCACAAGGCGGGTGTTCCTGAGGCCCCTCCACAGACCTGGTGGTCAGGCCTTTTATACAGAAAAACATTTTCAGTCATTTTTGAAGTCACATTTCTAACCACCCTGATGACTGTAAGCCCAGTATCACCCCTTATTTCTTTGGTCTCCATTAGCTCATGGGAAATATCTGGTTGAAAATAGCTGTTAAACACTCTGTCTTTCATTTGGTGCTAGAAAGGTCAAGCACAGTGGGTGTATCATATCTTAAATGCTGAAAACAAATAAAAAATATTTGGATATTGATTTGGTTTTATTTGAATTATGATTTTCCTAATGTTTCCTAGTTACAGAGGTGGCTGTGGCTCAAGGTAACTGGAACCCACTAATCAGAGGGTCAGTGGTTTGATTGTCCTCAGTCACGTGCCAAAGTATCTTGGTATCCGGGAAAGATACTGAACCCCAAAATGCCCTAGATAGCTGTGAATGTGTGTACATATTTAAAAATAGAACTAGTGCTGCATTAATGTGTGATGTGAATGACAATTTAATTGATGACTATTTGTCACACAAATTTGAAAGGATCAGATGGTGGTTCTATGTAAATTACTCCACATCAATACTTAACAAACTCAACCTTCCTTGTTTTGTCTCATCATAATATTGATCAACGCCTGAATTCACAGGTCTCGGGTTAATACTATGTTTCTCTGTGATCGATGCATCTTTCTTAGCAGGTATCTTGATTACTTGTCCGTTGCTGTTGCTGCATTGATTTACTAAAAGTATGTGAAAATTTCTGTATGAATGGTGTCCATTAATGATATACAGATACATTCAGTCATACGGATATCTTGTACATCCAGCTCAAACAGGTTTTACTTCCTTAAATTGATCACTTGTTATTAGGTTTATTATTGGACTGCTTTATATAATACCACTGCCCTCTCTTGGAATGTATTTTTGTGTGTGTTCTTTTGGCCTGACCTTCTTTCTCTCTTCTTGCTTTCTTTCTAAAATGAGTGTGCTTTATCACTCACCAATGTGACCGTTGTTTTTCTTTTGATCTGTCTATATTTAGTTTTGTGCTGTGACTGTTCATTCCTGTTAATCATTAAAGTACAGAGCTGCAACAGTCAATTAATCAATTAGTCGTGAACAACCATTGTGATAATCAATTACCATGGTTAAGTAATTTTCAATCCAATCAATTATGACATTCTTGTGTTTTAGTAGCTTCCATGAGAAGTGTCACCCTGTGTGTTTGCTGCAGTGCTGCTATCCAGTGCTCACAGTATGTCTCAAAAAACCTGCAAAGAAGAAAGAAAAAAAAGCGCCAAAAGTCATTGAGCTATCCAATTCTGCATACCATTACTACATTACTATTACCAGTGGGAACTAATTAAAATGACTAATCATCAGTATTAAGCTATTTACTATCAAATCCTCTTCCAGACACACGTGTGCTCTCTGGGACTATAAGGATCGTGGGAGACCTCTCCTGTGAAGCATATTCAGCACCGCGGAGGAAGCCAGGTAATGACAAGGAGGCTCTTCACGTCTTTAGTCTCGTTTGTATACAGGTTGTCATTGATCAAACATGTAGGAGAACCACTGAAATAAATGAACTGCGTTAACGTATTTCATACATCGGCTGCACATTTGAGCTGAGATCAGTTTGTTTTGCTTTCAATGTCATTACACACTGTGGTCAGCAACATGTAATTTTAAACTGTGTGTGTCCATGAAATACAGCAGGAGTGAGACTGAGTCATCTGTAATGGTTACTGATGCATAACATATGAAGTGCTATATTTGGTTAAAGTCAGTGTGAGCTAATGTCTTTCAATTTCCCCCCCATCCCCACACAGGTGTTTCATACTTGAATGTTGATGAACATTAACTCCTTTTTTTTTTTAGCTTCACAATGCAATACACATTTTTAAATTTTCAAGTTTTAAGTGTTAAGTTTTGCATCACTACACACCCTCAAAATATGACAGCACTAACGCTTTACATATCACTGACGTCTGATCGCTGCTCTCTCAGCCAGAGAAGCTGACAGATCATCATCTGAGACGGAGGATGAGGAGGTGGAGGCAGGATGAAGGAGTAGAGAAGGAGACAGAGAGAAACAGCGGGCAGGGTGGTGGCGGGGGGGAGAGAGGTGGGGAGGTGGTGTTTTTGAGTGTTCAGCGTGTGTGGGTGTACATAGCCTTACTTTGAAGTGTTTTCCCGCTGGGGACGGCAGTTTCTCACAGACCACTGCCTTGGATCGTGTCACACACGATGCACAAGCACGAATAAAACACAAACAGATACGGCAACATGCTGGAAGAAGATACAGTCGCAGACTTGTAAATGTGCATCCAAACACACACAAATACACACACACATCTCACAGAATTAACAGTGCCATACACCTCGATTACTGAAAACACTGACCTAAGCCTGTACATGCTTCACTTACAGTACAATTGTCTCAGTGGAATAAAATCCAGTTTTTCATTCTGACCCAACAAGCATTTTCTGTCATCTTCCTTGTGTTGTTCTATATAAAATGGCCACAGGGAGAAAACATAAAACACTGACTCACTTTGGGAAGACAGCTCACCTTTTTCAAACACATTCTTACTATATATCGTGTGACAAATGAATTCCACATCAACAAAAGGTAAACAGGCTCCTGTGTCTTCAGCTGTGAATGATCCCAGGTCTCAAACTGAGCATCTTTGCTGGTTTGAAAACGCACTTTGTGAAAATTTGGCCTGCAGCGGTCAAATGGCTTACATGAACATAAAAGACAGAACTTTTCTTTAAACCTTATGTTTTATTGAAATTTGCTTTACTTCCTCATTATTTAGAGTATCAAAGACGTGACTGCTGCCTGTATGAATATAATAAATGCAAAACCAAATGATTTTTTTTCTTTGAATATATATTTTCTTTAAACCTTATCAAAACTAAACTGGGCATTTGACTGAGGTGACAAAATGAGACTTGCTAAAGCATAGCTTTTACACCAAATACTAGTGAAACAGTTCATGTTTTCCTTTCCAAAGATATGCATATAAGTTTGTTATTGATGCTACTTACGTCTGGGGTCAGTTAGACCCTAACTCCCTGTAACTATTCTATTCTATTCTATTCGAGTCTCTGAGCCCCCAAACAGAAGCAGGGCTTCTGAAACATGTCATCAGACCAAAATCATGTTTAAAAGCAATTCTCATAAAATAATGAAAAGCTATGACGTATCAAACTGATAATATTCTTAAGTACATTCTTGACCTGGTGAAACCAAACTCAACCTTAAGATTAAACATAACTTTGAAGTCCTAAGTGTGTATTGTTGGTATGGACACACACACACACACACACACACACCTCAAATGAATAACTTTTGTTGACCAGAAATATTGAAACAGAATATTTGCTCATATCACTGGAGGAGTGTGTGGAGATGAGGATACAACCTTGTCAGCAGCTGTTCAGCAGCTACCTGTGGTTCAGGTCTGGCTGAGATGACTCCAAGACTAAGGAAAAAAATAAGATTTTTTTTTTTTTTAAGTTGAGAAAGTATCATTAAAGCATGTGTGTTCTCATGGTTTTGGTTTATTTTGAAGCTTGGATTATTATTATTTTCTATATAGTTTATGCCATGTTTCACCGTCTGTCCCATGGCACTGAATAATCATATCTATCCACTGGCGAGTGGGTTCAGTCAGACACACAGGGCACATCATCATTTTGATATCTGCCCTCACACAAAGTATTCTTCTACAATCTACTCTGGACTAATCTGATTAAAGAGGTTAATCTTTTAGTCACAGGGCTGCATCTTATGACTCAGTGTTCATCATAATTTTTTTTTTTTAAACTCATTTTCCAATTCAAGGAATTTCTTAAAATGATAGAAAATGCACACACACGACGGTGTGTACTATTAGTTCAATGTGTATTTTTTAAGTCAGGAGCCTACATGTGATACAGGTTTTGCTTGCTGGAATCATTCCTCCTGTTCATACTGGACATACCTTTCTTTTGTGCCTCTAGTGTCATTGATGGAGGACAAAATCCACAGTCTTTGTTCCCTGGGGCTAACATGAGACGTCTGCAGTCTGAGTTAAATGAATCAAGTGGTTATCTTTCTTTAGAATGAAATCCCCTCTTTGTGTTCCTATCCTTCCACTACATCACAATTCCACAACATTTTGTACTGAAGAGACTGTAGCTTTTGGTGGAGCTAGCCTTTAAGTAAAATTGTATTTGTACTTTAAATAAATGTTAAATTTGGTTTACCTGCACTCACATTGATAACGATTCTCTAAGCACATGTACAGTCTTTTTTTCATGCACAAGTTTTAATTCTATTATAACAACAGCCTTCACAACGACAAAAGTTAAGGACGAGATAACTGGACCAGAGGCAAAAGCAACACATCAGTTACTGCTCAGTGAAACCAACAGCAAGACAACAACTCTGTTATGGCGCTATGTACAGGTGTCACTGTAAGGAGCTCTTCTAAAGTGGTAACAGGTGTTAAAGTCTTGAATGCGGCTTTTTACCGAATTTTACAAGTAAACTTTAGCTTGTGATGTTTCATGTTTTGTTTTTGGCGAACTTGATAATGAACAATTGATCTTTTAATTTTTATTTTCACATTGCTTTGGATATGAAGTTGCTCTTTCAGTCTGACAACAATAACAAGTTTTAGAAAGTTTAACTTGCTCAAACTGTCGGTGCGCCCACACTCTCCTCCTAATCCCTGCTTTTTCTGCGCGCGTCTCTGCCAGACTTCAGCTCCATCAGCTCCACTTCGTGCTTTGCTGCAGTCTCCAGTACTTTCTGCTTGTTGTAGAAGACAACAAAGTTATTAATGATGGGGTGGATGGGCAGAGCGATGGCTATCACGCCGCACAGAAAGCTCACGGCAGCGTTGCACTTGCCGAGCGTGGTTTTGGGGTAGATGTCTCCGTAACCCACCGTCGTCATGGTGATGATGGCCCACCAAAAAGACTGCGGGATGCTCCTGAAAAGGGTCTCGGGGTGGCTCTGCTCCATGGTGTAGGCCAGCGCTGAGAACACGAAGATCCCCACGCTCATGTACATGAGGAGCAGCCCCAGCTCTTTGAGGCTCCTCTTCAGCGCGTAGGTCAGAGTCTGCAGTCCGGAGGAGTGGCGCGCCAGCTTGAAAATACGCGCGATGCGCATGATGCGGAGCGCCTGGACAGCCTGCTGGACGTTCGCCAGCTCCATCATGGATGAGGTACCGAGGTAGGTGAGGGACAGGACCACGTAGAAAGGCATGATGGCCATAAAGTCGATGACGTTCATGATGGAGAGCGCAAAGTGTAGCTTGTTCGGAGAGGAGGCGAGACGCAGCAGGTACTCAGCCGTGAACCACAACATGCACGCGGTCTCGATCGCTTCCAGGGTCGGGTGCTCCACGAGTTTCCCCTCGGAGTCTGTCACCTGGAGCTCCGGGATGGTTCCCACGCACATCACCACCGCCGAGACCAGGATGGAGAGGAAGGATGCGATGGCGATTATGCGCGCCGGTAGGGACGAACCCGGCTTCTCCATCAGCCTCCACAGGAACCTCTGGCACCGCTGGGTGCGCGTAATGCACTGGTCCACCTCCAGATCCTCCAAAATTACTTTCACTTTGTTTGCAATCTCTTTCAGCTCATCCTCCTTCTCACTTAGGTAACTTTTGCAACATTCATCTAACACACTTTGGTCTATTTTCCAGAACTCCATCTCCTTGATGAAACAGATGGGGCAGATGCCGCGTTTGATGTGGATTTCATCAAAGTAATAAACGTCGATGATGCACTTGAAGGCATCAGGATCTCGGTCAAAGTAAAACTCTTTTCTTCCCGGATCAAAGTCATCACAGAGCGACGAGATAACTTCAGAATTCTGAGTTGAGCAGTTGACCAGCTCCGCCAGTCTGCTCTCCGGGTATCGGTTCAAAACATCCCCGAAAAGCACCACTCGGACTCCGCCGATGTTCACAGCAATCTCCCCCTCGGCGCAGAAACCAGTCCTGTAATTTGGCTTCGGAATTGTCCACATTTTACCAAATGTTTTTCTGAATCAATATCAATCCTGTAATGTCAAACTAAAGCGTACTAACCGGAATTAATGTCCATTATCTCCGCGCGTAAAATGTTTCCTCTTCAGACTGTGTCATGCACTGAATGGCACAGCTTGAGCGGCCAGCTTTTCCTAACACTTCCCACCTCTCTCTCTCGCTCTCTCTCTCTCTCTCTCTCTCTCTCTCTCTCTCACACACACACACACACACACACAGTGGAAAGAGAGAAAGAAACACTCCAACATACACCCCTTAATTATTATAATTCATTGTAAAACATACAAAGGAAATCTTCCAACATAAAACATAATTTATGACATCAGTGACAAATGTGTAGTGTAGAACAGAGGTAGTGCACTCTGGTGATCATGTGATGCATAACAATCATTGGTACAAAGAGCTTTACTTAACTGAGATACTTGAGATATTTGTACTTTACTTCAATCTGTCACTATACCTCTACTACATTTCAGAGGGAAATATGGTATTTTTTACTTCACTATATTTATCTGACATCTGAAGTTACTGCTTAGTTTTAAGATTAAGATTTTACTTAATCTTACTCTTGGTAACTGGTGACCCATCACATAAAAAAGCAGTGTATGTTGGACCTCCTGTCATGTTTCAGCCGTCTAAAATTTGTTAGGGAACAAATAAATTCAGGTTGGGAACCAGTGAACTAAATTAACTGATTTACTGTTGCACTTCTTTGGGCCTATTTCCTGTCATTAAGTCTCTTTTCTTTCATTTAGGCAGTGAATCTACAATGATCACATTCACAACATTTGCTGTAAACAAAAGTTCACTGTCTGGACAGCAACTAAGGTTGTAGTATGGACTTTATGCATGTGGTAGCAGAGATAAGACAGCCAGAGGCTCCAGTAGAGGAGGTCCTAGCCATAACAAACAGCCAGTGTCTCTATGTCTCATGTTCAGCTAGCCTCTCTTGGTGGGACAGTATTGAGCATGACTTAGGTAAACATGATTCTTTGTTCAGAATTAGGTACCCAATAGAAACTTATGTATGACATATAGTTAAAAGCTTTTTACAATTTTATTTTCACTTATACAGTCATACTCCCTTAGTCCTGTAAACAGACTTTGATTGAGTTCCATTTTAAAACCAGCTCCAGTTAGACCTTGCATGACCAGATCCTGACCAGCAATGGTTCAATGCAACTTCTTCATTGAAAGATCAGTATTAAGAATTTAATCATTTATAATAACCTATCACAGGAGGGGATTTTTCAGTATAATGACAACCTTAACTTTAGGTACAGTTTTCCGATGATGCTTGGACTTCTACTTAAAGTTACAGTATAGTCCTTCAGATTTCAGTGCTGGTTGATCTGGTGACACCTGGTTACTGGTGGTGACAGCAGGTGCAGGAGTGACAGACCGCACCACTAACAATGAAAACTACAGATAAAGACTGAATGTAAATACATTGAATTGCTGTTGTCCTCCTGCCAATAAATATTATCAGAAATGATTTCTGATTTCATAAAAATGTTAAGAATTATAACTTTTCACTCTTCCAGCCTTGATGCCATCACATTTGACAATATGTTTGATTAAATGAGTTATGAGAGAAGTGTTGTATACAGAGTCATGATATGCTTTACCTACAAAATATACTGTATAATGTGCCAAAAAATGTGCTGTACAGGAAATCTGCTTCCTTATAATGTGATGGCTTTCTAGGAAGATTTCTAGGAAGAACGGCCTCACTTAAAATGCTTGAGGCTGTACACTGATATTAAATGTTACAGTACATGTTCTTTCAAAAGAAAACACTGAACAACATTTTTAGATATTAAACATATTTAAATGGTTCCACAATTCCACGGGCAGCACGTCACAAAGTGTAGTTCGTGTGCAGCTGGCGCTGTAGCGAAGAGAACCCAAATCCATCCAACCTGACAGGATTATTTACATCACCGTCAGAAGCAACCAGTTCTTTCTGACTGAGGAGAAATGTTGAGAAGACATTGAAGGATACGTTCTTCACTAGATTTATTTTATTTTGGTGTTGAGGGTCTTTCTGCGCCTGGCTCTGAGCGACTGGCCTGGAACAACAGCTTCAGAATGAGTGACAGGGCCGTCATTGCTTGATTATTGTGTGGGTTCTCTTTGCTGACTGCTAGCTGATCTCCAGCACATTGGTGTTGATGTGAAAGCAGATGTAGGAGAAGTACTCCTGCTGAGAGAGTCCTGGGATGTCACAGCTTACCTGAGAGAGAGGCAGACACAAAAAACACATCATTTTACTATAGGAGCATCTGTGCACCATGCAAATTCAGTTCACTTCACAGGCACGTCTGTGTGCATGTTACGCACCATAGTTATTGTGCCCTCATTTGCATGCAGTAAATGTGCATGCAGCACCGTTGCCCACAAATTCTCTTTTCTCACTGCAGTCTGACAAGGCCATGGATACATTTGCATGTGACAGATGTCATTTCAAGTAGGCTGGACAGCAGATGGTTGCTCTTCTCTACTCTGACATCAACATGAAATCTTTACTTCACTTTACTTGCTGGTCATATGAAAATGGAAAATCATCTTCAAATTCCCCCCAAATGATTCACTGCAATCAGTTTCTAAATACATTTGATTTCAGGTGTTTTTTTGTTGTTTTTTTTTTTTTTTTTGCCTGAGTAACAAATCTTGATAGCAAAGCCAAACGCCAAATCTAAGACACAGGCTAAATGAAAAAGCTTTAATGAGCTGGCTATAGGCAGAGGTGGAAGGTATATTCATACACCTTAATCTAAATTTTCATATTAACAATGGATCAAACGATGACCATTTTGCAAATGTATTAAAAGAAAAACTGAAATCTCACATTTACAAAAGTATGTTGTACGATACAAGCAAACAGGATGCATCTTTTGTAAATTCTAAGTGACAGATTTCAGTTTTTGATTTTTTATAAATTTGCAAAAACTTCTGAAAGTATGTTTTCACTTTGTCATGATGGGCTATTGAGTGTAGATTGATGGGCAAAATTAGCAATTATATCCATTTAGAATTAAATATACAGTAAAGAGTGCAAACGGTGTCACCTAAGCCATTTCTGATTACTGATTAAGACTGTGAGATGTGGTTGAAAGCTACAGAGAAGCTTAGAGGACCTTAGACCTTAAGTTAAAAGTTTTATCGTTCATACTGATCACAAGGTCAGGAGTGAACTTCCATGCTCAAGAATTTTTATGTTTGTGTCTTTATGCCTTTTCGTCTGTGCTTTAGATGAAATATGAATGTAACAATGTCATAATTATGAGTGACATTTGAAGCAGTGATGGTCAGCTTGACCTCTTACATCTGTCTTGCTGGCAGTGGCAGTGGGGTCAAGATGCATGAACAGTGAGGCGAGTTCTTCTCTGAGTTTCTTCGAGCGTTTCCGGTCAGTCTGCAGCAGAAGAGCCTGATAGTTCACAGGTAATCCATACCTGCCAGGATATAACATGAGTCTACTCACACATGAATCACACGCTATTTTTTATTAATGATGGGAGTAAATAAGAGAAAACCACTTATCTCATCAGCACTGACCTGAGGACTGATTCCACAAACACCCTCAGAGCTTTCAAGTGAATCCAGGCAATGAACACCTGACTGAAATTAACCTTCAGCCAGCGTACAAAGATTCCCTGTGGAGGAGGCATACACATTTAAAATACACAACAACACACACACTAAAAAACTAGCGAGTATACATGATGTTTGACGCACATATTGTTCCTTCTTGTGGACACTTAGTTGCTTCATCTCCTGCTGCTTCTTCTCCTCCAGATCAAAGCTGTACTCACGCACAGTGAACCTGTGTGGATCATAGGCTACACTATGGTAACTGACACAGACAACACAGCTTTGACTTGATGGGGTCATTTTCTGGCAATCCATCCTGCTTACTTGCTCTCCTTGGCTTTGGCTTTGAATTCACACACAGCTCTTTTGAAAAGTGTAACTGAGAAAACTCCCGCCTCTCCATCTTCATACAGCTTCCTGATGGTAACACAAAATAATGATAGAAAATTTGAGTAAAACATGGCGACATGCAACAGCAGGTCAAACCGAAAGACAACAAAAGAAAATAAAGTGAACAATAGTGCCAACGAAAGCTGGGTGATATTGATGTACTATAATAGTGCAGCCTGATGGTTAAACTATATATTGTGCATTGTGACACGTACATGGTTTGATGATGTATAATCATTTTTGCATTAGCAATGGATGTTGCTTGTTGCTGTTGTTTTTAGCTATGTTAGCTAGCTGAAATTTATGCCCCCCTCAGGATGAATTGGGATACCCCTGGTAATTTGTTGATTTTACCTCTAGTGCCATCATCTGGTCAAAAATTCAATTTATGTCACACTTTATGATGAAATACCTCCAAAACTAGTGACATACAAATCTTTTTATGTGTGCCTATGTCTAAGTAAATGTAAAACACATCTTAGAAGGTAAAAGCTAAAAACAGTTATTTAGCTCTTGGTCTCATAACTGAATTTTCGTTGGGAGTTTTCCATGCCACGTTAAAATCGAAGGAAACAGTGAAGAGGCTTATTGCATTTCCCTGTTGTCCAGCAGAGGGCAGCATAGACTTGCCAATTTTACAAAGCATTGTTTTCATTAGCTCATTCGTTTTCTTGAGGAGGCGCAAGGCATGTTTTTCTTTTTTGAGATGGAGACATATCATCAATGCTAAAATGGGGCCATAGGCGGGGCTTATAATTAAGCTGTTGGGAGCCGTGATAGCTTTTCATATTGCAGTTTCTTTTGGGCAAGCCTGTCCTCTGCTGGACAACACTGACATGCAGTATATCTCTTCTCTTGCTTCCTGTGTTGTAATTTGATTTCAATGTGGCATGGAAAATTCACAATGAAAATCAATTTTCAGTTATCAAAGACAAAAAGCTAAATAACTCTACTTTTAAACATTTGTTTTTCATTTAATTATAATACAGGAAATGCATACATAAAAAGGAAATATATTCTAATATGAATTGTAGTTCACCTTATTTATTTGTATGAATTTGTTTAAATTTAAACTTTTTGAATCTTCCATATTTAAATGCCCCTCACACTTGCAAAGGTGTTATCCTAGCTGATCAGATGAAGTTGAATGGAACTGGAAATAACATGAGGTCACCAAACTCAGTGTCAGAATCCTAGTAAGTAAGTGGTTTAACCTTAACAGGTGAGCAAAGTCTGAGTCCTGAGACCAGGAAAAGGTAAAAATACCTGTGGCGGTGAAGCATATGTAGGGCCTTTAAGGTTTAATTCCAAAACACTGTCATTATATAAAGAAACACTATGTAACTTTTGCTGAGCAGCAGCAACAGCATCCTCTGCTGCCACAAGTGGTAATTACAGGTCTCTGGCACATTAAATTCTGTTGGGTTTTGTGCTCCTGAGTGATTTTGGGTACTGGAAGCAGCGTACCTCTAACAGCTCATGTACAGAAAACAACACTTACCAACAAACACACAATACATCAAAGGCATTGATAAATGAAAGAAAGAACAACCGGGCTCATGTCTTCTGTGTGTGATGTAGGGCTGTAAAGCATTACACACTTCTCACAGGAGATTGTACCCACCCAGCTGTCATTAACTGTAGCATTTTAACTGACCCTTAAAATGTCCTACAACTTAACAAGGCAGACTTAACACATAGCACAGTCCACACTATAGTAAATTGTGTTGGGGGGGTTTGTGACATGCTGTGAATACTAGTGAATCACATTTGAGATCTGTACTGTTGACATATTCTGTAGTACCATTGTTTACTTTGTCATTAGTCTTGGTACATTCATTACTTTAAAGGCCCTGTTCACTCTCCCTGGTGTTCTCAGTTACCTTGGTTGGTTTGTCCTCTAGTCAGGGGACAAGGTGGTGATGTCATTTATTAATATATCTCTTTCAAGGAAGTCCTGTGCTTTTCAAGCACAGGTGTAAGCAATACATGAGGGATGGAAAGTGATGTTATTAGTAACATATCAGTATCACTGTAACTACTCATGCATCAAGGTCTGCTGTGATGTAATAAAGCATGTGATATATGAAATACTTCATCTGAACACTTTTTTCCGTCGGAAAAAAACATTTACTTCCCTGCTACTGATCCAAGCTACACAGACTCTTACTTTCTGCTGGTAATGGAACACCTGTGGTTACTTAGCCTGACCTTTTGGATGCTGAGAACAGATACTCAAGAGCTTTGGCAGTGCACTTGTACCTGGATCAAGTAGAATGGCTTGTCTCATAGCCAGAAGTGCATAAAGACAGCTTACCTGCTTGACCGCGGAACCACAAAATTTGACAAAGATTCATAGGTCCTTTCCCACTGCAGGTAGCTCTCTCTGTGACCAAAAACATATGCAGATACACATTTACACTTGAAAAATATCACAAGAATATATACATGCACAAACATTGTAGCACTGACCTGGTGACCACTACCAGTAGAGTGGTGAGGTACTCTGAGACCACCAGGTCTTCTTTTCTTACAATGTCATTCAAACTGCGAGTTTGCAAATTCCCACTGGAAAGACAGACATTCCAATTTAACATTTACATAATTAATACAATGGTGTATTTTTACTTAATATGCATCTGATGTTACTCACTCTTGTTTGCGCTCAAGGCTTTGCAAGCTTGTTTTCACACTGTTGTATGCCGCAGCTTGAGATTTCAATTCTGTCTCCACCTGGGAAACTTCCTGGCACACATGCAGGCATCAACAGCACATGTAAAAATCACAACCTCAAAATTAGTATGAGAACTTGGAAATAGGGATGTATACACTGAATAAATGATGTAATAATTATGTGTCTGTGCTGCTTGCATGCATATATAGTTATCTAGCAAAAATATCCCATTTCAAATTCAATTGGATTTGCCAAAATTACACAAATGTGATTTGGGATGCTAGCTAGCGCTGCCAATCATATAAAACTGTGCATGACTGTTAGCTAACTGGTAGCTAACAGAGCAATACATTTGGAATTGAATGCTTGGATTTGAGTAATTAAAAACATATTTTTACATCTCCAAACAATGTGGTTATGGTCTAATTTTTCAGTTTAATCTTTATCCTCTTCCTGATCATTTAACATCATTGGTGTAGGACGTGGGGGTGGAAGTGAACAGTCCTGGCTGCTGCCCTCCATCAGGTGGTGTTTACTCAGCTATGCCAACAGAGGTCCAGTCAGATTTGAAGGATTTCATTTAAATCCCTCTAGTAACTGAACTGTTTCACTAAGTAACATGTCACATTACAGAAACTTAAGACTCTCTCATTCACGTTTCATTGTGACTTTCACTGTTTCTTTTGTTTCTCACAACTTTTTGAAAGTACAGTAATAAACTGATGGAGTACCCCTTTAAGGTGGTTTTGACTGTAATAACCATATTTACATGTCACTTATTATCATTTTCATTAGTCCATACCTTGTTGATGATATCTGCCAGGCTAGAGAGAGGCAGAGCTGTGGGATACTTGGCTTTGTCCCACTGAAATTTTGTCATATAGCTCATCAGGTCCACTGAGAAACACACACAGTCATAAGTCATAAAGAAAGCAAAACTTGGAGTTTGACAGGACTGTCATTCAGAACACAAGAGAGCAAAAACACTGCAAAAATGCACACTGCGTCACACATCATTGAACTCCAGCTCAAAGAGCAAACTGCCAGCAGATAAAATACCCCTCAGAGACTTGAAGTAAGCTTTCAGGGGTGACAGGACGGCTCTCTGATTCATGCTGTGGTCTGATGGGGTAAAGTGATCAGAGACAGGGTTAGCCTGCTTTGTGTTGTGCAGCTGTTTCCCTGTCATACTGCCCATAGGCAGGAGGCTATTACAAGGTAAAAGGGGTGAGTGCAGGCTGTGTCATCTCTGAGCATGTATGTGGGAGTGGATGTTTGTGTGTATACATATGGAGCTTGGTTTAAGTAGCTCTTAGTCTCATTTGCAATGTGCATGTACCCTCAGGCTTCTATGCATTTACTTAATGAGTTTCTATACAATGTAATTAACACCCTCAGCGTGTGTGTGTGTGTGTGTGTGTGTGTGTGTGTGACTCACCTCCATTGGCTAAGGCGTTTTCCAGCACTTTGTCAGTAGACTGCTCCATCACCTCCCTCATACACTGACATGTTTTTTTGATCACACTGACCAGGCAACAGGAAAAATACCACTGTTATATGTTATTTATACATTTTTAATAATTTACAGCCCTCACTACTGGAAATCCAGGAAGGTTTGAATCGAGCAACTGGACTTGGTTGTAGATACTTGAGGACATTGTGTTGAGCCATGTGTTTGTTTAACTACTACACAAACACATGGCTCAATACAGGAGGTTACCTAACTAAACAACCATTTAACAAACGCATGGCTCAACACACGACTCAGCAGTTTACCTACACCTGAGGGGGTAAGTAACATTCTTTAGAAGACGACCATGTAAATATTTTGGATCATGTGATTCCAACAACTCTGGTGGCTGTTAAAACAGCCAGGAGCACTAATAAACCAAGACGGTTAAGTCCCTGGGTCTCCCTACCCGTCAGTCAGAACTGAAGAAGCCTCTTGGGCACTGGTCATACCTGGAATTAACATGCATCCTCCGATGTCAGGAGGACAGATCACAGTTCACAGGTGTGAATGTACAGGTGTAAATGCAACCAAGAAGCAATATCTCAAGAAGGACCCATGGGGATTTCTACAAATTTGGCACATTTGTTCATTGCGACTCAAGGATGTATTGAAAAGATTTTGGTTATCAAAGGTCAAGGTTACTGTAACCTCATGTCTATTCTATTCTTGTGAGTGAATAAATCAGGAATGCCTGGAGGGAATTTTTATTTGATAGAAACATCTACTTGGACTCTAGGATTAACTGATTACAATTTGGTGGTTAAAGGTCAAAGGTCAAAGGTCAAGGTCACAGTGACCTCACAAAACATGTTTTTGGCCATAACTGAAGAAGTCTTGTGGTTATTATGACAAAAAAATAAAATGATGTAAGATTACATTTTATGTTCAAAAGGTCAACGGTTAATTTCACCATGACATCATAATGTTCTGCAAAAACACGTCTCTGGCTATTATAACAGAGGGGGATATTATGACCACATTTCCTGCAGCTTGGCTGGTTAGTGGAGGCATACAACCATGAGGTGGTGATTCCAGTTTGGATCTACATTGATCTCCTATGTGGCCTCTGTTGGAATCCAGTTGTCACAGTGATGAAGAGCTTTAATCCCTCTTTGGGCTTTAACATCCCCACTTACTCTGTGTGTATGTGAGTTCAGATACACCAACAATGAATTTAAAATCAGGAGGGAAAACTAACCGTCAGCTGCCCCTGACTATCAATTAATCATGGTGCAGACCGCACACAAGCTCAGGGTTACTAGTCTTAATTAAGAACAAAAGTGCACATTAAGTTACAAACATGCAATGACCACGGAGACAAACAGGTTCCATGTGCATCAACAAAGCATGGGCAACATTTTCAGTTTGGTTTATCTGTCTTGGACGTGTTTACCTTTCAGTCAGTGTGTCGAGCCTGGAGAGATCATCTGACATACTGAGCAGACTGTCCAGTATTCCCACCTGAGGTCACAGCGTAGACAACACAGTTAGTGCTACTGTGGATTATGCATCATCCACCTGACATCATAGAGAGCTCAAATCATGAAACATGAGCAACAGCTCTGCATGTGTAATCACTTGTCAGCTTACTGGCTTTTAAGATTCAGCCTGGAGCTGCCAATATAACACATTCAATATAGGGATTTTCATGTTTGAGCTCTTGATAGAATTTTTTTTTAAAGCTGTTAAAATGTGGTTCCTGGCAGCCAAGGTGAACATTGATCACGTTGAGTGAAACAGGTCAGATGGAAATTTTGCCTCAAACTGTAGAAAGCAACCTGAGCCTTTATCCCTTCACCAGAGAAGGACACCAAACACCATCCTGCTCCTCAACTACACTCTACTGTACTGGTATAAACACAGAGCTAACAAACACTTACAATTCTTCTTGCTCTTTGTTTGTTTCACAGGTCAAGAAGAGAGACTGTTTAATATCTGGTCCCTGTATTTATTTACTCTGTATGCTGTATTTGGCCCCATCAGGCTCTTCATTGGGCTAGGTGATAAATAGCCTCACCTTGAGATCTGGAATGAGGAACTTGCAGCAGGAGGCCAGGTTGGTTTTGGCAATGGTGCGCTTGAGTTTCTCTACACTGGTTAAACTGGTCTTGTCCAATGGGACAGAAATCAACCACAAGTCTGTCATGACTCCCAGTGTTTCACATAGAGACGTCGAGTCAAAAATCCCTCCCTCAAGAACAGGCGTTTGGCACCAAATAAACTGTCATCCAGAACAAACAAACATACAGTAAGATTAACTCCATCATCATAAAAAGAACATATGATCTTTTGTGCTAAGCTGACTAAAATTACATGTAATGATCTTACAGCTGTTTATATTATTTGATCTGTTTCCACTAAGTGTCCTGTGATTATATTAACATTTTCACTGGTATAGTTAAATAAAAGACACACCAAAAAAAAAAAAAAAAAAAAAAAAAAAAAAAGAAAATAAACTTTCAAAGCAGGGACTCTTACCGTCAGGTCATCCTCATGACCGTCCTGTGTCAGTCCCACTGTGAGTGTTGGGAGAGTGTGCAGTGGCTCCACCTGAGACTGATTGACACCCAGTCCACTTTTTTTTCTTCAGTGCACTGTCTTCTAGGATCACAAGAAGCTGTAACAGCACTCCAGGTGATTTGAGCAAATACAAATATACACTGGGCTGCCGAAATGGTTGCCTTTGGCGCTGCATGTACATTTACGTGCTGTCTTAAAATTTTCTAAACTTTGCATTGATGTGTGAGCAATTTAAAAACCATAGCAGCTGTAGCCCACATACACTTAGCGTATAATTTAAAGTAAAAATATGTATACGTTTATCCTTATTTATCATCTGGATTGTATGGCAGGTTTGGTCTTGAAAACTGTCATTCTATCATACTATCATTCTCAGTAATTTGTTACATGCGACATACGGTTAACGTTACTGTCAGTTTGTTAATGTGGCTGCAGCTAGCTAACTCAGTTGACCTTATAAGTAACAGATACAATTATGCGTGACATGAAAATTCACCTTTTGCTGTGTTTTAACTTTATCAATTACATTATTTCTTTAATTGTTTAAAGCCAGGATAACTTTAGCGGGGAAGGGGACCGTGTTCAGTCAGTGTGGTTTCTACTCGGACCTATTTCCGAAAACCCAGCTTCACTTCCTGTTTTTGCTCCGAGGCAACAACGTGGATTCAGTGCACTTCGCCGGTGTGTAGTAATAGTGTTATGTGTCACCAGAGTCTTGTTCACTCTCTACAATGCAGATATCTAGTGTGAATGATGTGAAAATTTACAATTTAAGCCATGGAAAGTCTCTTCCAGAGGTAAGAAGCACAACTTAACGCTGTTACATTTCATAAGCTATGAGGTTACTGCTTATTTCTAACCAAGCTAGCTAGCTAACACAACTAGCTAGCTAACACAACTAACTAAGTCAGCTAACGTGACAAGAGCAGCCCTAAACTAGGTATTGAGACTCCTCAGCTCAGCATTTCCTGAATTATATATAATACCACTCAATTCAGAAAAAGCTGTAGCTGATGGTAATTGACCTAAGTTAAAATGAACTACATACCAAAAAGAGATCAAAGTATTGCTGCAACTAAGCACTGTATTGCTTATGTATTCGCCAAATCCTAATCCCCTCTACTTTAATGCAGTGGCTGTCGGATCGGAAGAAAAGACAGCTACAAAAGAAAGATGTTGGTGAGTTTACAGCTGCAGTTTCAGTATTGCAGACTGGTGAATGTTCTTCAAAATGCATGCCATTATCTTGACCTGTGTTCCTGAGCATTATATATATATTTCCAGATATCCAGCGTAGGATTGAGCTTATCCAGGACTTTGAGATGCCCACAGTGTGCACCTCTATCAAAGTGTCGAGAGATGGGCAATTCATCCTGGCAACAGGTAAGATGCAGCTGTGGCACACAAACCTTCCTTATAAGTGAGACTGACAACAGTTGTCAGAACAGGCCTGTTGTTCAGATGACCATTTAATTTCTTTCATATTTTTTACTGTTCTAATGATTTTAGGCACTTACAAGCCCAGGATTCGCTGTTATGACACCTATCAGCTGTCCCTGAAGTTTGAGCGCTGTCTGGATTCAGAAGGTAAGTCAGTAGACAGTTGTTCCTTGGCTTCTGTGTCATGGATGACTAAATTTGATGAGTTTCTTTTTCTCCCTCAAAGTTGTGGCCTTTGACGTCCTGTCTGATGACTACTCGAAGGTAAGACATTACTGTACCAGTGCTGTTGGAATAATTTGTTTTTATATGGTCTGTGTTGTTATGTGTGTTTATGGTTTGTAAAAGAACACTATTGTCATGCCCTCATATTCAGGAACTGTGAGGTCAACAGAAACTGGCAGTGACATTTGACTTACCTGAAACTTGATGAGACTATAGGCTTCAAAATCAACCAAGTGTCCGAAGGGATCCCTAGTTGTAAGAGTAGTTATTAGAAGAGCAAACCTTTTTGTGATTGAAAAGTTATCAAACTTTTTGTGCTTATAACATAGTATAAGCTTATACAATTTGGGAAAAGGCAATCACTGTATCACAGATGAAGACAGGTTCTTTTTTTACTCTTTTTCAGCAGAGTAGTCATATTGATTAACTGTATATACAGTGGCCACTTTATTAGATACACCTGTATAATCTAATACAATTCAGTACAACAGCCCTGCTGAAACATCTGTCTTTACAAAGCTCTCAATATTCAGTTTTTGGTGACATTGTTGAAACTGTGTAAATGTAATTAGATGTTTATCACTCAGTGTCCACTTTCTTGGGTCTAGCACAGAGGTCAGAGTTAGTGATGGTGTTGTACTGGACTGTATTATATCCAGTGCTCTTGCCTCCCTCATGTATATAAAGGTGAAGGGCAAAAAATGTGTAATACCTCTCATTATAATGTAGTCCAGTATGAAACCACCTTTACCTATGACCTCTGTGCTAGACCCAAGAAAGTGGACGCCGAGTGTATATTAATCTTTACAATTTCCCAGCATCAGTCATATTCACGTCTTCTGAGAAAACACGCACTAATATACTAATAAGCACATGTCAATAGTACTGTTCTCACAAAACTGCCAGATTTGCCCACGTATCAGTATATTTGCCTACACTTTTAAATTTACTTTGTGTTTCTGTGTGTGTCTGTGCAGTTGGTGTTTCTGCACTGTGACCGTTATGTAGAGTTTCACTCCCAGCATGGACACTACTACAAGACACGTATTCCTAAGTTTGGACGGGACTTTTCCTACCACTACCCCTCCTGTGACCTCTATTTTGTGGGGACAAGGTGAGAATTTGATTAAATGATAGAAGTTGAGGCACTCTGTCATCCTGGTGTGTGTTTTTTTAGATGTATCCTGTGCCTGTCTCCTGAATTAGCTGGTTGCATGACACTGTGATTGTTTTTGTTTTAGTTCAGAGGTGTTCAGACTGAATCTGGAACAAGGGCGCTTCCTCAATTCACTCCAGACTGATGCTGTGTAAGTATTTTCTGTGATTGTTGATATGTGGAATGATACTTGTATGATCTAGTAGTAGTGGTGGTTAACTCCAAATTCAGCCAGGTGAAAGTTGTTGTACCACAGTCTGACAAGCTCTTTGCTGTCACCACTCTCAGCTGATGGTCATGATGCCTCTTTTTCTTGACTCTCTAAACCAGGGAGAACAATGTGTGCGACATCAACCCCGTCCATCATTTGTTTGCCACGGGAACCTCTGAGGTAAGTGCCATAGCAGGCTGTGTGTGAAATGAGGCACCAGTTCTTAGCAGACTCGAGTGAAACAGTGACTGTGTGTGGCTGTTTGGCTGTTGCTAATTGCATGCTAGAATATATTAAGACTAAGAAGAGAAGTTAGTCTATTCTTCAAAATAAATTTCCCCAACAAGGATAAAAATGTATTTAGAGAAAATGTTAGAAGTTATTTTTGCATCTTGCAGTATCAGGGTTCATGAGTTACATGTGCTTAAAGTGAAACAGAGCAGTTGCACAGTTTTATACATTAGCATTCTTTGTTTTTGGATCCCCTGATGGTGGATCTTTCTCCCTCCTCTCTCATTTCTTTGATATTGTTTGGTATAAAGCATCACACACCAGCTGGGCTGATAAAAATAAGCCTGTTACATGATTTCAGAGTGTTAAAGTTGAAGTTTTTCAAACCGTTACCTCTCACTTACATTAGGAGCTGCCAACACGAGAAGTTACCCACTGCAGCTTCTAGTGACTGGTATTAAATTCAGTCCCATTTAGTTTTAGAGAGCCTTGAGCTGTAAGCTTGCTAAAACCTGCAGTTCGTGCTTTTAACTGACTGACTGACATTTCTTCCATTTGGTCGCCAGGGAAGGGTTGAATGCTGGGACCCTCGTGTCCGGAACAGAGTGGGAATGCTGGACTGCGCCCTGAGCAGCCTCACTGAAGGAACAGAGTAAGTACCAAGCTGTCACACTGAGATGTCAAATGATTTCGGCTGATCTCAGCCTGACGATGCATATGTAGCCACATGGCACTTTTATTCAGCGCCTGTATCTGTGCTGCATAAAAACAAGCTGCAAGCTGTGCATCATTATGGTACAGTGTAGAAATATCCAGCTTTTATCTGATCACAGTGAGTTTATTGTCCTGTCACAATGAATCTACATTGTGTTCAGCATTATTACTTATTTTTGCCATTGTGTCTCACTTTGCCCTTTATTATTATTCTGTTGATATTCTTAATGTGTTTTTCTTGACAGAGTACAAGGTTTGCCCTCAATCAGTTCACTGAAGTTTAATGGCTCGCTGACGATGGCAGTAGGCACCAGCACAGGACAGGTGAGGGAAAACACTCACACAATATTCTGCTTTTTTTACTCCATTAACGTTGTTTTGGGCTGATTATTAAAAGAAATGCAGCACACAGTATTTTGAGGATGGCTGCCTGCAGCAGCTGGGCATCAGTCCTATTTGAATCTGTTCAGCTGTCAAGCTGTGGTTAGAAACTCTCTAACACTGGTCTATGGCTACATGTTCTGCTTCCTCTCTGTTTGTTGTTGTTGAAAACTCTCAGCTGCCCACATGGCGTGACATTCCGCCTCTTCTTCCTGTGATTAGTCAGCTCATAATGAATTGGCTGATGTCAGGCGTCCTTTCCTGAAAACTTACACTGTTCTCAAAAAGGGCTCAGTTTTGACTGAAAAGGTCAGGTGCAGCCAGGAGGCCATGTGAGGTTGTCTCCTTTGGTTAGATGTGCCCATTTTTGCTGTTGGTTTTGATGTAAAAGTGACAGTTGCAGTTGGGAATAATATGGTCTTGAACACAACCTTAATTTTTTTATATTGTTATAGCATTTGGTAGAAGCCTACTTCTAACAGAGTGGTGTTATCCACCCTTTGCTTTGTCTTGAAGGTGCTGCTGTATGACCTGCGCTCCAGCCAGCCACTGCTGGTTAAGGACCACTTCTACAACCTGCCAATCAAGTCACTACACTTCCACGATCCACTGGACCTGGTTGTGTCTGCTGACTCCAAGATTATAAAAATCTGGAACAAAGACAATGTAAGACCCAACTTACCTGACTTGCTCTGCATGTGAATGATGATGTATTAAGTGTTGATTTCATATTTATATATCAGCAGTTTCAGTCCTCCCTCCACTAATGTGAGCCCATGTAACTAGTTTAGTTCTAACTAACTAAAATCTGTGCTTGTTCATTGTGTGGACATTAAAAGTTTTTTGCTTAAGTAAAGTCAGTGTTGGACTATCTAGATCTGTCTAGATTCTCTCTTGATTCTATTCTTCTCTTATGTATTCTATCTGTTCACCACAGGGGAAGGTGTTCTCCTCCATACAGCCTCAGACCAACATTAATGATGTGTGCATCTACCCTAAGTCAGGTGAGAATAACTTCAACAAGATCAGAAAATAAGATGAAGTTTATTGGTCCTATGTAGAGAAATACCAGCATCACAGCAGCAGAACAAGTGCATAGAAAAGAACATTTAAAAAACTTTTAATAAAAGTAGAGTACTATGTACACAGTGAACATTACTATATACAAATGAAAAAAAAAAAAAAAACAGTATTACAAATTGTATATTCCATCATAATAAAAGTGTATTTGGACAAAAATCAGTCAGAAATCAACAGCTTAGTTAGCAGCTCATATTCTTCTATGCATTGTTGAATCAGCAAGATTTAAAGATGAATAGAAATCATTGCCTTATGTTAATGTGGCAACAAAATGGTTAGAACTTGGTCATTTAAAATTAGTTCATAAATGCACCCTTGACACAACCTGTAGGATTTCTGCAGTTGTTTTCTACCTCCAGGTGGCGCCATCTTACAGTAGAGTTCACACACTTGTTCGACTTTGCAGTTTGCAGTCATTTCATCCCAGCCAGTTTACACAAGATACAAAACTGAAGTTGACAGTCACATTGAGGTCCTCATTGAAATCATGATTTATTATTATTTAGTTTTTCATATTATCATTTTATTACTGTATTTAGTTTTGAATGTAACTGATGTTTTTATTAATATCCCCAACATTACTGGGCTCACAAATCTTTTGTTTTTTTCCTTTGTCACTTTTCAGCTGCCTAACAGCTTTTTAACAGTTTTCTAATTCCCTTCAAATATACATGACTTTAACTACATTCAGTGTTCACCCCTCAGATAATCTATTAATATCTATCCTTTCATACACATTGTTTTGCCTGCATCCTCTGTATTAGGTATGCTCTTCACTGCCAACGAAGATCCCAAGATGAACACATTCTACATCCCGGTGAGTACATGGCCATTTACATTCCTTAGCTGTGACTTTACAGGCAACGTCATCAGACAGGTCACATTCACATTATATTCATTAGGTGCTCATACAGTGAATTCAGAAATTGTTCAGACCCCTTCACCTTTCTGACATTTTGTTATGTCATTGTTATAACCCTATGCTAACCCCCCCCCCTCAATTAATCTCTCAAGCTCTCTCTGGTTGGTTGGGAACCGTCAGTGCTCTGCCATTTTCAGGTCTCTCTGGAGATGTTCAATTGGGTCATGTCAGGGCTGTTGTTGGCCCCCTCAAGGACATTTCAATTCAATTCAGTTCAATTCAATTTTATTTATATAGCACCATATCACAACAGAAGTCATCTCAAGGCACTTTTCATATAGAGCAGGTCTAGACCATACTCTTTAAAATAGGTATTTACAGAGAGAGACCCAACAAATCCCACCATGAGCAGCACTAGGCGACAGTGGCAAGGAAAAACTTCCTTTTAAGAGGCAGAAACCTCGAGCAGAACCGGACTCAGGGTGGGCGGCCATCTGCCTCGACCGGTTGGGTTAAGAAGGGGGGGAGAGAATAGCGAGAGAAGAACATAGCATAACACGGGTTCCATATAAAATGTAAGGTGATGCCGGTAATACAGCAGTAGTAATGATAGTAGTGATAATTAAAGTATTAACTACTAACATAGCAATACAACTAATAACAGTATAAGTGATTTCTAATTATAGCAGCAGGTGTTGAGCAGGGTTGTAGGAGCAGCAGGAGACTTGTCATCACAGATCAGACTCTACAGCTCCAGAGGCAGAAATACCTGCAGAAAGAGACAGAAGAGGAGAGAGAGACGGACACTGACTGTTCCCAAAGTCACTCATGTGTTGTCTTGGCTGTGTCCTTACGGTCACTGTCCTGTTTGAAGGTGAACCTTCAGCCCAGTTTGAGGTCCTGAGGTCCAGATTTTCATTAAGGATATCTTTGTACTTTGCTCTGCTCAGTTTCCCCTCAACCCTGACCAGTGTCCCAGCCACACAGCATGATGCTGCCCACCACCATGCTTCACCATTGGGATGGACAGGTGATGAGTGGTGCCTGGTTCCTCCAAACATGATTCTTAGAATTGAGGCCAAACAGTTCAAGCTTGGTTTCATCAGACCAGAAAATCTCACAGTCTTCGAATCCTTTAGGTGCTTTTTGCAAACTTGAATGGGCTTGTGTATGGCAGAGAGGCTCCACCATAAAGCCCAGATCAGTGGAATGTTGCAGTGATGGTTGTCCCTCTGGAAGCCTCACCGTCCTGCACACAGGATATCTGAAGCTCAGCCAGAGTGAACACTGGGACTTTGGTCGCCTCTGTTACCAAGTCTTCCCTGATTGCTCAGTGTGTCTGGCTTAGCAGCTCTAGGAAGAATCCTGGTTGTTCCACATTTCCTCCATTTAAGAATTATGGAGGCCACTGTGCTCTTGGGAACATTCAGTGCAGTAGAAAGTATTTTGTAGCCTTCACCCGATCTGGTGAAGGCTGGTGAGCTCTTCCTTCAACCTCATATCTTGGTTTTGACTCTGATATGTGTAGTCAGCTGTAAGACCTTATATAGATAAGAGAGTGCCTTTCCAAATCATGTCCAATCCGATCAATCAAGCTAAATATAGGCGTTAAAGCAAAGGGTCTGAACACTTATGGCAATGTGATATTTCAGTTTCCTCTTTTTAGTAAGTTTGCAAAGATTTCTAAAATTCTGTTTTCCCTTTGTTATAATGGGGTATTGAGTGTAGATTAATGAAGAAAAACATTTATTTAAATGATAAGCTATATAAGAATGAGGCTGAAAATACAGAACAAAAGTACTTTTTGCGTGCACTGTATCTGATACATTTGCGAAATACCAGGGTACTTGGTGCCAAAGAGCAGCTGTGTGTACAAGCTTTGGTGACGCAAATGATTGTTTAAGAACATTTGCAGGAGCTGGCAAGCAATAGGGTGTGTGAGCCCTTAACTTTCTCTATCATTAATCTCATGCTCACAAAGCTGCTGCATGATGAGTAAAGCTGAAGAAAGCTTGTTGTCATCAGCAGTTCGTCCCATGACTCTGATATGATCTTACAGAGTGCGTTAGTCCAGAGAATGTGTGTGTGTGTGTGAGAGTGCGTGTGTGTATACAGTAAACTAGACTTTGCTTTGTGTAAATTGGTAAATTCCAGACATGATGGACAAGGATGTGCTAAAACTTTGGCTCTTCTCTCCTGTGTTAGAGAGAAGGGTTAAGTGAATACATCACTTAACTCTGTGAATACATGTCAGATCTACAGCTGAAAAGACTGAATCATTGATTAATCATATGAGTCATTTTAAAGAATAGACTCAATAAATTCAGTTTATATTCAGGACTGTTGGGCAATTTAATCGCGTAATGAAAATCACATTGAGTGAAAATGACAGCAATTGTTAATTCCAGTCCTAGTTGGATAAGTGGATCAGTATAATTTTTGTTTTGATAAAAAATGTAAGAATTGTAAAGGAAAATGTACAATTTGTCTCAATTCTTAATCAGGAAGGAAATGTCTTCTGTGACCTGAGTTGAGTGTTTTGTGGGTGTTGGCTCCATGTTTAAGCCACAAGTTTCTGAGAAATGCAGCCTTTGTGCAACTCTGAGGTGAGCTGCATGTTCTGATTTGGCCAAGTACCTCCTGTCTTGAGAACTACTTTTTATATGATAGTTTATGATGTCAGGAAACAGACTACTTGGAAAAATCAGCACGTGCATTCAGACTTGTTAGAGCAAGTCGAGTTGTTATAACCTGCAACCTGCTATTTATGTTTGTGCAATATTCCTGTGTGAGGAAACCTGCTCTCAGCCCTCCACTCCTCACATCAACCACATTATCTCTGTCGGGCGGCTTGGAGCTTTATCAGCTATCAGCTCAGCTGTGATGAGAGTAAAGAATGACAGGGTGCTGAACACTGAATTCTGTTGACTTTGGCCTCAGTGTATGACACCATGTGACGTCATCTCATATGTGGACTGAACAGATTCCACAGAAACGCTTTAGTCTGTTCCATAAGACTTCAGTCCACCCATCCACTGATTCCAACTGAGTGAAATGTCATGGTGTATGAGGGGATCTTTGATCTGCTCTACTTTGAACTTGTTAACTCTCACTTTGCTTTGTGTGTTTTTGTTCAGTGTTTTCTTTTTCCACATATGGGTGAGGTAGAGGCAAAAAAGATTTGAACATAAGAGATAGTGGCATAAAACAAAATTCAAATTGGTATGATTTGACAAACTAGCAGACACTTGGATTGTTTTCAAATTTGACTTAATACAGCAGTCACATGCCACACGTACAACAATGTGCAATTCATATGTTAAAGATCCATGGTTATTGTTCTGGGTAAAAATGTATTCTTCAGTTCAGCTGAAATTTATATGAGGCTTCAACAGTCTGAGTCAGACAAGTCAAGTGGTTTTCTTCCAGAGTCATTTCAGAATGAAGTTCACTATTTTTATCTTCCTGTATAGTGTTTCCTTGGTGAGACTTGAAGGAGAGATTATCCCTGATAGTCACATCTACGTTTGCTGCACTGAACAAGGATTATGAATTTTATTCACAGCAGTCTCTTACAGTGACTAGGAATTTTTAATTGGATTTTCTCAATCAGTTACATGTTACATACAACATGTTAACAATCAATGTTTATTTCATTATTTAGCAAGTGACACAATACAAAATGCACCTATTATCATAATAGAATTTTTATACTTTTTTAACTACTGGTGTGTTAGTAATCATCAAATTAAATAACCATATTTAAAACTATGTTGAGTAAAATTGCAGATAGCCAGAGAAGTTTGAAATATTAAATATAGCAAATATTGTTGTACAACTTCCAGACTTCAGTGGAGGACATAAATTGGATGAGACTAAAATGCTTTTCAGCACTTACAGTGTTTCGATTGTGGAAGTTTGTATCATGGTTTCAGAGTTGTTATATGCCTAGTGATTCTAAACATGGGCATATGCCAGTGTAGAAATTTAGCTGTGACAGTGTTATGAGGGTCAAATGCAACTGCTGGAACTTGTCACTGGAACTTGTCTGTTGCTTTATCACCAGTGTTGAGTTACATGTCAACACAGCGCCACAGTACAAGGAAATAAAAGGATTGTGATTTTGCTGGAATGGAAACGAAACCTTAGGCTGTTTGTCTAGTTTTGTGTCAGCAAATATGTGACATTCATACTTACTCAGTGGTCTTAATCTGAACCAGGTGTGTGTGCGCACATAAGTGAAACATCATTGTGCAGCATGTCCTAAATTACTGTAACACCACCGTGATAAATAACTGTATTTCTCAGTAACTCAGTAAAACCACACACCATACACACATTTAAAAATGTTTTATTTAACCTATATTTAAACAGGACATCCCTTGCAATGGATAGATGGTTGGATGGATGGATGGTTGGATGATGTCTGAGTAATGGATGGTCTATATATTCTCTTCTCAATTATTTTTACAATGTAAAAAATGAGTCATTTTGCAACATACATGAAAATGTGTGTAGATATAGATAACAATGAGAATTTACTAGCTTTTCGCTTAGGGAATGACTGACACACACACACACAGCCTCAGGAAAACACACTTCCTGTCACATCACACATCACAAAACATTAAACCACATTAGGAAAATCTAAAGACTCAGACCTTAAGTATAACACAGTCAGAGATTCAAATGCTATGGATGAGAACATGTAGGTGAAATCAGCCTCAGTCATTAACTGTAAAGGGACAGCTCTGTAATCATCCAAGGACATTCATATCTGTAATCTCAGTGTTGCAGGAAGTTTGTTCAAGGTATTTTGCTGTGTTCCCTGCCATGTTTCATCAACACTTGAGGGAAAACAATTCTAGTTCATCTCTAAACTGGTAACTGAGGCATAAATGCAGAGGGGTGAGTAGGCAGTACTGGGGCAAGTGGAGGACACCCTCTATAATTAGAGCAGGGAGCAATAATGACACAATTCTCTGCAGTTTGACATCTATATCTAAAGACGTTGGGGAGGACTGTTTTAAAACTTGGGCCGTCGTGGTTACTTAAAATGACTTTCACTCATTTGTTCACTTTTGTGCTAGCTTCTACACTGCTGTCGCTGCTTCACCCAAAACTTAAATAAATTTACATAGAAAGATTATATCCTCCCATGCAAATGAAATCAATGAGCATAGATAATAAAGCCACAGATAAAAGGGACCTGCTGACACGCTCACATGGACGTTGCTTTGGATAAAAGAGTCTGCTAAATGAGTAAATGTAAATGGTAAAATGGGAGCAGCATGAGTTTAAGTGAAACGTGCTGACACAGATTTAACAAAATATACATGGTCCCATATGGTCCCTGTTCTCACACAAGAAGTAGTTGACATTAGAGATGGAGAGACATCCATTCCAGGGAACTTGGAAACAGTTGAAGATGCTTAGACAGCCTCTGGAAAATAAATGGGAAGACCTTAGAGGAATGTGATGAAGTCCCTGCTCTGTGTGTGTGTGTGTGTGTGTGTGTGTGTGTGTGTGTTGTGTGTGTGTGTGTGTGTGTGTGTGTGTGTGATTTCAGGCTCTGGGCCCTGCACCGCGATGGTGCTCCTTCCTTGACAACCTGACAGAGGAGCTGGAGGAGAGCCCGGAGAGTACAGTGTACGATGACTACAAGTTCGTCACCCGAAAGGACCTGGAGAATCTGGGTGAGACCTTGTTGCTTCAATTTCTCCTCACAAACGTCATTGCGTGTGCAAAAAAAAAACCTTTGTCACAGGCAGTGCATGCAGTTAGTTAGTCATTTAGTTTTTGGTTTAAAAACAAAGAGGGCTAAAGAGATCACTGTACAAAGAGGGCCTTTATCCCAGCTCTGCAAATTAAACAGACCTGTCTGAGCACTTTGCCGTCTTGGGGGTTAACACGGGTGGCTAGACTATCTAAGTAGAGACCTAGGGAATGATTGAGAGGCTTTAGGTAAGAAAAGTAGTGTGTGGGGGTGGGAGGAAGGAGGGTCGAGGGAGTGGACACTGGAAGGGTTGAATGAACACTGGAATGCAGGCTCAGCAGTAAAGAGATCAAATGACAAGAAGCAGAAAGGTGGTTGGCTGATGTGGAATAAACTGAGAGGAGGGGGCAGGCAGGGGAACAGCAGTGTTGATTTACAGGAGCCGCGTGGTTTGGCCCTGTTATGTAACCTTGAGGCAGCATGGGCGGACTAATGGAAGATCCTCTGTGTCCCTTCAACATGCACCCACATGCATGCAAGCTTTGACTCAACAAAGGTTTTTAAACAATCACCACAACCCGTGCTAATATGCTACTGTCAACTGACACCTGAGAGTGAGTAATCAAGGGTGGAGATTCTCCGAACACATTTTCTCCAAATTACTTGTTCATCTTGGTCTGTCATATTTTTGATCCTGTTCTGTAATCCATCAAGACATGATGTCATGAAACTGTTTTTTTTTTGTCTGCAGACAAAATGCTGTTTAAATATTGATAATTTGACAAATTGGAGAGGTGCTGGTATGACAGCACAGCTAATACATATGGCAAGGTGTGCTGGATTTTGAAGAAAAACTCAAAATTAGAGAAGAATCTTCATTCTATACTGTACATACACATGAATTACTATATCTAGTAATTCCTTCACAAATACACTATCTTTCAGATACATTTTTTCTCACATATTTCTGTCTTTATCATTTCTCTATGTATGTAGTTATCTCAAATCCTGAAGTCAATCTTGACTTTGTTAGTTTTCCTTCTTTGTTTCAGGTTTGTCTCACCTGGTGGGATCATCTCTCCTGAGAGCCTACATGCATGGCTTCTTCATGGACATTAGGCTTTATCACAAGGTATGGTGTTCATTGCCATATCAACTTTTTGTTGACATATCTTGAATATTTAGTTGTTAAATTAAGACTGATCATTGTATAACAGACAAAGCTTTTTGTAGAAGTGTTGTTCTGGAAAAGGACTGTTTTGAAGATTTGACCGCTTTGCTTTTTGGTTTGGCCACAGGTGAAAAGCATGGCAAATCCTTTTGCATACGAGGAGTATCGAAAGGACAAGATCCGCCAGAAGATTGAGGAGTCCAGGACTCAGAGAGTACAGGTTAAGGTGAGAGGTCCTGACAAAATATCTTGTCTTTCCACTCTTTCTGGAAATTCTTCTCTCTATTCTTGCTGTTGAATACAATTATCTTCCTTATACTTTTTCACTTTCTCTTACATTGTTGTATATTCCTGATTGTGATGCATATCAGTTACACAATACAAGTAGAATTTCATGTTACGTTTTTTCACATTCTGTCACACTCGTTTCAGAAGTGAAAAACAAATTACCTCTAGCAGCTGGTAGGCTTTTGTTGATGTGAATAAAAACTTGTGTATCGCTTCACAAATTAAGCTGATTATATCAAATTGTCCGCTTCCTGTGTTTGTAATCAAATGTACAATTTGTTCTGACTGAGACAGAAGCTGCCCAAGGTGAACAAGGAGCTGGCTCTCAAGCTGATGGAGGAGGGTGATGATGAAGCAGAGCTGGCTTCCAGGAAAAAGAAGGGCAAGGTAGGAAAACAGATAACAAAATCAAGTTGTTTTGTGTCTATGTGTGCCTCCTAGATCTCTTAAATTATGAACTCTGGAGATATTGTCTTCATTACAGCAACATTTCTTAAAACCTTACCAGGTCTCCATTTTTGTTAAGTCTTTGCATCTTTCCCAAAGGAAAAGAAAAACAATCAGTATTGCATTTTCGGAATCTGTGTAAACTCTAACCTAACCATCAACCCAATTATTTCCACCATCTCAACTTTTCAAAACTGCAGGCTCTTCCCAGCATCTTGGGCGATGACCGCTTCAAGGTGATGTTCGAAAACCCCGACTACCAGGTAGACGAGCAGAGCGAGGAGTTCCGCCTGCTCAACCCCATCGTCTCCAAGGTCGGACAGAAGAGGAAGAAGAAGCTGCGTCTACTGGCTCAGCAGGCTGCAGCTTCCCAGCAGGTAATGCTTAGCTTAGCAGTGACATTTTCTGCACAGGTGTAGAATCTTATGTTTGACTCCAGGCCTTTAGAAATGCAAGTATGAGTCCAGAACATCAGACTTGATTTTTAATTAGTTTGAGCCAGAGAAGAGTAGCATAACTAAATAGTGGCTTTCCACATTTAGTTCTTTTATTGCAAGTAGTGTGTTAAGTGTAATATTAGCTTGCAGCGCTCTATAATCCCTCCAGATACGGTCATTTGTTTCTCTCATGTTCACAGGCCTCTGGAAGCATGCTGTGTCGGGTCATACTGTATTTTCTAGACATGCTTTAGGATGAATGGTCAGGCCTGAGCCAAGAACAAATATCACATCAACACATTTTTCAAAACTTTGTAATATATCTGTCCAGGCGGGTGAGGGTGAGGAGGAGCCCGAGGGGCGAGCCAGCTCCGAGGAGGAGAGCTCGGACGACGACAAGAGCTGGGTGGAGGAGGTGAGGGAACAGCGGAGGTTGCTACGGCAGGAGGACCGAGATCGCCGGCGGCAGGAGAGGAAGGAGGCAGACCGCAACACTGTCCTGCTGAAGAGGGAACAGAATGGAGGAGAGAAAACCTCAGACATGGCTGAAAGCAAGAAAACAAGTCAGCCTCAGTTTTATCAGATCAAAGCCGGGGAGGAGTTCAGAAGTTTTAATGACATGGCCCGCAAGCAGAAACTCCAGAAGTATGTCTATGGAAATGTATTAAATGAAACTCTTAGAGTACTGTCTTATTGTGTGGGACACTCTTTGACACTCAGATTATTATTCACATTACTTTAGGGGTGCAGCTGTTGCAGGCAGTTTGTTGTTTGTGTTGTTACACAAGGAACTTTGTGATACATGTTTTTTCAAAATGAATACATTTACAAACTTAAAGACATAATATACACAACCATACCTAAGGTGAAGGTCAGCACATTACAGAGCCATAATAATGACAAGTGCATATCTCTGTGCTAATACTATCTGACTGTGCTCTATATTAACTGTTTGATATATGGCATCTGACACGTGTGTGTTCTTCCAGGGCTTCTCTGGAGGACCGTCTTAAGTTGGAGGAGCATTCTGGAACCAGCAACGTGTCTGACACTGCAGTGGGCAGTAAACAGCTAACGTTCACTCTCAAAAAGGTAAAATTGCTCATGTGATGTACGTATGTATATAAAATAAAATAAAAAACAAGTCAGCATAGCTTCCAGTAAAACATTAAAAACTATTTTAATTAATTGTAACAATATTTAGCAGAAATAAGAAATAATTCTGTCCTCCTTCGCAGTCGGAGCAGCAGAGGAAGCAGCAGCAGGCAGAGTGGGAACACCATCAGGAGAGGAAGAAGCTGAGGCGCTCAGCCGGACACCTGAGCAGTGGCCGTGGAAGAGGCTGGGGCGGCGGCAGAGGAAGAGGAGGAGGAAGAGGCCGGTACTGAGGAGGGAGGCCTAGGCCGCTCCCAGGGCCTGGGGTCTGGATGGACAGCAGAGGCATTTCTGCCAGAGTCCTCCTCTAAAAATCTTTTTGTACTTTTGTAGTTTCCATTGCCTCAGCCCTGAAAGATGTCTGCAAGTGTTGAGGAACACTGCTTTTAAGCTTTAGGGACATTTTGGAGCCATTCTGCACAAGACAGAGACTGACACCAGTGATCAGCTTAGCCTGCCCCCACTCCTGGGTGGTCTGAGCCATGTGTTTAGCTGCTCTCTGCAAATTTAGAGGACATTAAAAAAGATTACTTACTTGCATATAATGCTCATGCCATTATCCAAAAACTAGCTTGACTGCATATTTTTTTAGCAGGAATGGCCCCAGGAGCAATTAGCAATATGAAGAGCTGAAAGGACTTGACATGACCTGCCTTGTCTCAGGCATCTAGTTTCTTACTACTGCTCCTCAGTGGAGCCTACCATTTCATTTAACGGATTGAAGAAAATGTGTGTGTGTGTGTGTGTAAAATCATTTTCTTACAATTGTATATTGTTGAGTCAATATTGAATTAACAACTATTGTATAAACACTTGCTCTACTACTTTGTTTTTATTGCTGACAGTTGTAATATACCATTTTCTACTGAGCGCCACAATAGTTTTAAAATGTGTAAATACCCAGTCAAACTAGAGCACGCTTCCTTCGCAGAAGATTACTACCTACTTGCGTCAGAAGTAAGAGGAGGGGCGGAAAAAAATGTGAATGAGGAAAGTTTTTTTTTTTTTTTTTTTCCTTTCCCCCGCCAACAACTGCAGTTCTTGGAAATGGAAGGACAGCTTGGGTGTCCTTCCCATCCCCCAATGTGCTGATGGTGTGAACCCCCTCTGCTCCTGCATTGGCCCATTTCAAATGGGAGGGGAGGTGCGTTTCAGCACTCGGCATGCCAAACTGGCCCCCAGGCTCATTTGAACTAATTTGATGTCACCATGCTTTTTCACCACGACCCATCTGCCATGTTTTGTGACAGCAAAGAACAACACTTCACTGAGGAGGAATTCAGTAAAGCATGTTAGGTACAAATTCCTCCCCGGACATTTACCACAAGAGCCTAAGGTACTAACAATGTGGTAAGATTTAAAGGAACAGTTCACAGTTTTAGGGAATATCTATTTTGCTTTCATGCAGAGTTAGATGATGGATTTACATAACTCTCACATCTGTACGGGAAGTATGCAGCGAGAGCTGGCAGTTGGCTAACTGAGCTTAGTATTAAGACTGGAAATGGGGAAACAGTTGGCTTGGTCCATATATCTCATTTGTTTAAGACATATAAAATATAAAACTTTAAAATGACATCATCATTTTACAGGAGGTTAAGTTCCAAATCACACTCAATGGACAAAAGTATTGGACCACCTACACATTACACCTACAGGAGCTTTCATGACATCCCATTCTAAATCCAAAGGTTTTAATATGGAGTTGGTCCCCCCTGTGCAGCTATAACAGCTTCCATTCTGGGAAGGCTTTCTACAAGATTTTGGAGAGTCTCTGTGGGAATTTTTCCCTTTAAACCAGAAGAGCATTTGTGAGGTCAGACACTCATGTTGGACAAAAGGGCCTGGCTCACAATCTCTGTTCTAGTTCATCCCAAAGGTGTTCGATGAGGTTAAAGTCAGGGCCCTGTGCGGGCCAGTCAAGTTCTTCCACACCAAACTCATCCAACCATGTCTTTATGAACCTTGCTTTGTGAGACACAGTCATGCTGGAACAGAAAATGGCCTTCCCTAAACTGTTCCCAGAGTTGGAAGCATAGAATTGAAATTTCCCTTCACTTGAACTAAGAAAAAAAAACCCATAACACTATCCCTCCTCCAACAAACTTTACATTTGGCACAACGCATTCAAACATGTAACATTCTCCTGGCATTAGGATAGTCATTTATAATAAATGTTCCTCTGTTCCTTTGTGTATTAACAGACTACAGAATGTCATTGTGCAGCTGCTGCAGGTTGTTTACTTGGCTCTGTTTCTGTTGGGCATATTATGTTCTGTCAACAATGAGCAATGAAGAGTAATTAACCTAAGGTGTGAATGTTCAATCAGTTTGTTTTTAGTGAATGCTGAAAAAACAAAGACAAACGAAAGCAAGAGTGTCTCTTTTTCTGATGGTAGTCAACCATTCATAAGAATACTGCACAGTGCAATAAAAAGGGTATACAGTATCAAGAAAAAGTAAAGTGATCCTGTTTGGAATTATCTGCAATTATGTATACATTTGTCATAAGATATGGTCAGATCTTCATCTAAGTTACAATCATACCACTTACAGTTGGTCGTGGAAGAAATTTCACAAACTGACAATTGTGGCATCCAACCACGCTTGAATGCAGTGAGCTCCTTAGAATGACCCATTCTTTCTCAAATGAGCAAAAAAAGCACATTCATTTATTAACCCAAACATACTATTCTTTTAATCTTGATTTTGAATGCATCCTCTTTTCTGATTTAACCCAGTCACTTTGTGTGCAGCTAAATAGATTAGGGTCAGGGTTTAATATATTTTAAAAAGAAATTACAAACCTTTTCTTGGATGAACAAGAAGCTTTTTACCCAAGTATTTGTTGAGAGACTTCCATCAGTCCTGAGTGCATTATTGAGGCAAGATGACAAACTCAATCCTAGGTTACTCCGTTGTGTTGGAAAACCAGTGGTCTTCTATAGAAAAAAAATCTTTTAGCAAAGTGTCATCTGGTATAGTTCTTTAATCTGGTTTCCAGGCAAATTGCCCCCATTTTCTCCCACAATGCTTTGACTTCACCATGACAACGGGCGATCAGGCCACAGGAAGTGGGTCAACCAAACCTGTCACAAAGAATAGGAAAACAAACCAAATTTCCACAAAAGCAAGGATGTCCTATTTGATATACGGTACCTTGTAGGCCAAACCATAACATAAACCCACTGTACGCCTCATGGTTCTAAATTTCAGAGGAATTCTGTCTTGTGGAATTTATCAAGGCATTTTTTCACTTGGAATGAACATAGATATTGCTTACTCAAATCAATGCATATCAAAGCTTGGTTGCAGTAGGACATTGGGACAGAACATAATAGCATATCAGTGTGTTTCACATTATAAACACAGACAAAGTGAAAACCAAGCATTCTTGAATGTGACTGAATCTAAGTGTACAGTATCTGACAACCATTCCCTGTTTCCCTAAAGTTTTGTGAGCAAGGGTTTGGGAGCAAGAGATTCAAGACTCAATTTGATTATCATTATGCAACACAAGATGGTATAACAAAATTACACATGTAGTCTCTTTGTGCTACTCACAAAAAAAATAAAGTTAGTTATATAACTGAGTGAATAAATAATTAAATGATAAAAATAAAACTATTCTCGTGGTGAAGTGTGGAGAATGAATTCAGTAGTGTCACAGCCTTAGGGAAGAAACTGCTCTAAAGTCTGGTGGTCCAGCAGCGGGTACTTGTGTATTGCTTGTCAGATGGCAGTGGGGTGAATGGGCTGTGGCGGGGGCGGGTATTGTCTTTTAGTATCTTTTAGGCACTGCACAGGCACCTCACCCCACCAACATCACTTATGCTCAGCAGGTGGGTACTCATGATGTTCTGGGCGGTTTTAATCAATACTGTGAAAGCTCAAGGATACAGTGCCTGCAGAAATACACCGTATGGACAAAGGTATTGGGCCACACCTCTTAATCATTGAATTCAGTTGTTTCATTCAGACCCATTGTCACAGGTGTATAAAAACAACCACCTAGCCATGCAGTCTACCTTTACAAACATTTGTGAAAGAATGTGTCGCTCTAAAGAGCTCACTGAATTCGAGCATGGCACTGTAGTAAGATGCCACCATTGCAACACGTCAGTTGAAGTCAGTGAAATTTCCTCCCTCCTGGATATTCCTCAATCAGCTCTAAGTGATACTATTGCAAAATAGAAGCCTTTAGGAACCACAGCAACCACAGCAAGTAGCAGACCACATAAAGTTACAGAGGAAGGTTGCCGAGTGCTGAGGCGCATAAAAGTCACCAAAGCTCTGTTGACTCAATAACTGCCAATGTCCTGAACCTCCTCTGGCATTAGCATCAGTACAAAAGCTGCACGCTGGGAGCTTCATGGTATGGGTTTCCATGGCTGAGCAGCTGCATGCAGGCCTTACATCACCAAGCACAATGCCAAGCATCGGATAGAGCGGTGCCAAGCATGCTGCCACTGGACCTTGGAGCAGTGGAAACAAGTTCTGTAGAGTGACAAATCACGCTTCACTATCTGGCAGTCTGATGGAGGAGTCTGGGTGTGGAGAATGCCAGGAGAACATTACCTGCCTGAATGCGCTTTGCCAACTGTAAAGTTTGGTGGAAGAGGGATAGGGTTATGGGGTTGTTGTTTCTGGGGTTGGCCTAGGCCCCTTAGTTCAAGTGAAGGGAAGTCTTAATGGTTAAGCTTACCATGATATTTTGGACAATTCTATGCTTCAAACTCTATAGGGAAAGTTTGGGGAAGGCCATTTTCGGTTGTCCCAGTGCACAAAGCATGGTGCATGGTTGGACCTCTCATCCAACATTAGTGTCAGACCTCACAAATGCTTCTGGATGAATGAACAAAATTCCCACAGAGACTCTCCAAAATCTTGTAGAAAGCCTTCCCAGAAGAACGGAAGCTGTTATAGCTGCAAAGGGTGGACCAACTCCATATCAGTGCCTATCGATTCAGGATAGGATGTATTGAAAGCTCCTGTAGGTGTAATGTGTAGGTGGTCCAGTACTTTTGTCCATATAGTGTATCACTTATCATAGTGGATGGATGGATGTATTGGCATGAGAATCCTTGACAACATAACTTTATTTAAGCTCATATGGTGTTTACTTAAAGGAAACTGCAGGTGACATATACATGGGTTCACTGCCCAGACTTGTTAGTGCTTATCAAGCGCTTGAAGTGCTTTGGTCTACAATAGTGTCACTTTTCTCACAAATTCATGCCAACTTGCTGTGACTTGGCAGGTATCCGAAGGATGTCTAAGATGTACATGAAGGGATTCTTTCTTATGCTTCTCCTTTCCTCCTAAATTTCATACAGCAAATGTAATTGTGTTAATGGCAGAACCATGACACCTAAATGTGAGGCAGTGAGCCTTCTCTTCAGCATTTTTTTCTTCAAAAGGATCAAAGGAGTGAAATGTGCTGATGCAGCCTGTCCTGCGTCAGGCCAATCCAGGAAAGCACAAAAGATGTTCCAGTGAAAATATGATCACACTTTTTTTTTTTTTTTTGCCTTGGTCTCCACACTGCAGAGCGGACTAACTCTGGACAACTCAACCTTGAAAGAATAAGAAATGATGAGTCAGCAGAGAGCTAGATTAAACAAACTCTCCCCTCATCACTCCAGGGACAGAGCTGACAAGTGGGCAGATGGGGCAGCTACATGGTCAAAGGCTAATTTTGATACAATGACCTTTTGATATAATTTAGACTGTAATTAGGCTCAGTTTTAATGATTTTTTTCAAGGAAATAAAGTATTTTGATAAATTGATTTGCATTTTTTTTAATGTTTGAGCATTTTAGTTACACTTAGGATAGTCATCTATAATGGGTAAATGTTCCTCATTGTGTATTTAACCTCCCGGCAAGTCTGCAGAATGTCACATTATGTGCTTGCTGCAGGTTGTTTGCCTGGCTCTGGTTCTGTTGGGTATATTATGTTCTGCCAACAAAGACATAGCCAGCAGGGACAGTATAATGAGTGATTAACATTCACAGTTTAACCTTTTTTTTGGTGAGTGCTCAAACATTCACACTCTAAGTTGGGAAAAGTATGTGAATCCAACAAAACCTTACTGGAGTCAGGAGTTAAAAAACCTGGAGTCCGGTCAATGAAATAAGATTGGAGGTTTGAGTGATGCAAAATGCTCAAACAGCAAGAAGCATCTGCTTGCAAAAAGAGATCTCAGAATACTTATGATCAAGAATTCTAGCATTGCATGGACATCTCAAAGAGTTTAGCTATTCATCAGTCTATAGTCAGACAAACTGTCTATAAATGGAAACAATTTGGTGCTGTGGCTACTCTCACTAGAAGTGGACACCTAGCTTAAGTGACTCTTAATGATCAACCATCCATCCATTATCTATACTGCCTATCCGTAAGGGTCATGGGGGGCTGGAGTCAATCCCAGCTGACATTGGGTGAGACGGGGTACACTCTGGATAGATTCGCAGGGCCAGCATATATAGACAAACAACCGCTCACACTCACAGTCACCTACGGGAAATTTAGAGTTATCAATTAGCCTAACCTGCATGTCTTTGGACTGTGGGAGGAAGCCAGAGTACCTGGAGAGAACGCACGCAGGCACAGGGAGAACATGCAAACTCCACACAGAAAAGCTGCGGGCGAACTGGGGTATAAACCTGGAACCTTCTTGTTGTGAGATGACAAGTGCTAATGCTAAAGAGTTCATATACATTATCTTGTCATTGTCGTTCAAACAGGGCCCTTTAAACAATGTAATTTCTGCATGTGTGTGGTACAGAGACTGACTACATGTATCTAAAATTAGATTACCTAGACAAGATGTCAACAAGGCAGCAGTAGTGTGCTTTGTGAATGAACTGACCATGGATGAGTCCAGTCAGCAGAGACCCACAAGACCAAACATTCAATTTACTTTTTTTAAAGGTACTGTGGTAACATGCCAGACACTACAGTGGGACCTAAATTACAAGCCACCTATTGTCTATGTTTTTATGAAAATTCTGATCTTGACATTTACTCTTTCCTCGGAATGTCTTTGTCACAATAGTCTCATTCTTGTTTGATGTGTTGGATCTCTGTCTCCTTCCTTGCCGACCTGCACTGACATAACAAAACTGAGACCAGGTTTGTATCTAAATTCAGAGATTGCACTACAGTTTACAACAATGTGCTTCCTTTCTGTGACTGGCAAGTGCTGGTTCAGTGGTTTTAACTCTACCCAGCTGTCTGGGTGTAGTCGTTGGCGTCATCAGAGCTTTAAGTTGATTAAGCTATCTGTGTGTAAACATGCTGCTGGGGGTTTGCCACATCAAAGTAACCCTGTCTAATCTGTACTGACAAATTAAGTATAGTCAAAAGAGTAAGGAAACACCTCAGGTACCATCTGCTCACATGGGTCTAAGGTCATGCAGAGAAACAGTAAGATATCTGGTCTCATAAGTAGCTGTCTGGGCCAGTCAAACATCCTAAGGTATATTGAGGCCAAGCCTTAACCTCTTATGAGGACTAAACACTTGCAATCTCCACTGCTGACTGTACAGACACATGGCTGTATGAATGACTGGGTCAGTGAAAATGAATGAATGAATCAGGTGCAGTTGTTGGCACCAGGTTTGTGCAGACTAACTATGTGTGTAACTGCATGCCAGTTATTATGTAACTACTCTGCACCTTTTACAGAAGGCATATATCTTCACATGAAAATGAATAGGTGCCAATGTGATGCTAGTCATAGCTCAATTAATTGAACCTTTAAATTTGAGCAATGTTATTTGCTCCAAACATCAGCTTTCTTCATCTTGGTACAAATGGAGTTGAGTACAGTTGAAAAATGTCAAGGAAAGTTGAGGTTTGTTTCATTTGCCTATTGTCTCAAGATGTGTTATGCACAGTGCACACTGAGCTGGACAGTACAGGAACATGAGTTGATAAAACAGTAAAACTGTGGCACTTCATTGTGCAACTATAAGTTGACAAAGAAGTGAAGAGAAATACAAAGCCAGATGCAGCAATACACATGACACACACAGTCACCAAGGCCCTTACACTGCACTGTATCTTGTGGGTGGCCACTAACAATCATCATCCTTGTCTTTTGTGAAGCCTTGCAGATGTGGGGGTCAGGTCACAACGGTCCACAGTAACGATAACAGAAAGTCCACACAGAAGAGATAGACATTACAAGAGGAGGACAAGGAGATGGTAGAAACACAGACATTTAGAGGAAGAGAGACAAAGACAGAAACAAAAGGACGTGACTGGAGTGAAGAGAAACAATCTATTTGGTTTGCTATGTAATACATTTTAAGGGTTTTGTGATCTTGTGATTTTGATCTTTGAAAATGAATTAGTCCCCAAGCGTGAGCCCACGTCCTGGCTTAGAGGCATGGGGTTGCATAGGAGGGGAGGCCTGCTTGAACTAGTTCAGGTTCACTGACAGTTTTCCCTATAGTTAAAGGGAAAGCAGTAATGCATGAAAATCACTGCAGATTATGTCATCATGCAAGTTTGTCACTCAGCCTCATTTTAACTTTTTGAACAATTCAGAAAAGGGCTGTGCTTTTTACTTTTTGATAATTAAACTGTTTGGAAAAAATGATTTCATTCACCAACCTTGCAAAAGATTTGAATGGAAACCCTGCTGTGCAAAAAGTAGAATGCCATGTTGATTGTGGCCTCAAGACCTGGAAAAGAAATTAAGTTAAGCCCACAGATATGTGGTCCTCATGAAGCCCTAAAGTTTCCTGTTAGTGTCCTGGAACTGATGTCTGTGCAACATTTCCACATGTACTGTTGGGTCACGTTGACCAAATTCTTCATTTTCCTCCATTTGGTAATGTCTGCTTGCAAACCAAATGTCTATGAAAGCAACATTTGGACTGATTAGACTGTGCAGTGAGGGGGTGGGGTGGGGGGACTGGGGGACAGGAATTTGATGGGTCTGGGTGAAAAAGCATTTGACAGCACGAGAGGCTTTTTAATCCTGCACAACATTTTCAGTGTCATATGGATTTTTTACTTGTTGAAAACATTTATTAACTTGAACAGGATTATAGATCTTAAAGAAATGTACCACTTCCACAAGAAATACTCATGGGTGCATTAATTGTATATCTATATCTATAGAACTTGACTTTCCAGAGCTGGTGTGACATGTGTGCCTGTGTTGATACCTTGCCATCTTGTGATCCCCTTTAATCTTATAAGACAGGTCAAGAGCTCAGAGTGAGACCGAGCACACTGCTTTCAAGTCAGGTCACATCACTGAGACCGTGCAGAGACCAGCAGACTGTTGCAGTCTGCCGGCGTGAGTGAGCACCTCTGGGATTAACACAAACGCTGTGCAGGTTTTTTTCCCTCGCAGCTGGCCATGTTGTACCTGCACTGACAATCAACGTCATCATTGTGAAGTCAGATATAACCGTGAAATATGCCTCTGAGAGCTGCAACTAATGAATACTTTCATTATCAAATTATTTGTAAGTTATTTTCTTGATTGATCAAAACATGAAATCCTTACATTTCAGAACGTGGAAGCAGAAAAACTTGACATTTTGCTTGAAAAATGGCAGGTAACAATTATAAGAATAGTTTAATCATCAGTCCTATTGTTTACTATAAAATTGTTCACTAACTCCCTACAAGGCCTGGCAAGGTCTTTCTTCAACAAAGGAATCTTGTTAGTTAGAGTTAAACATACAGTCAAAGATGAAGATTTTTAGTATTTATTACTTTATCGGTGGAAAAAGAAAACCTGGCGAAAGAAACAATACAGGCCAAGTTTTAAGAGTGAGAAGTTGAAAAGCGTTCCAAGGTAATCCACAGGTAATCCTGTGCTGACTAACCTCGTTAACTGGTGGGCCCTGTTTGTCTTGTTTGCTACAATGTTGCCCTGACAAGCTTAACGTTTATAAAGATAGGAGGTCAGTTTGAAGTGGATGTAGTCTAGCGCGTAGTAGATGTCTACCGGTCCCTATCTGCCTTTCCCACCATGTGGATGAGGTGACAAGACTAAACCGGTTCATACGTGGATGGGAGGCCGGTTTCAGCTGGCTGCGTTGCCTTAGCAACGAACTCTCTATAAATACTCCGCGATCCTTCGTCAGCCTCCACTCTAGTTACAGTCCAAGTGGAGAGGTAACACCTTCAGCAGCGGACCTCATCGTGAAGGAGAACTGCCTCATTTTTTTTACCCTAGCATTCGGGTCTAATGGACAAACTCTTTGTAAATGCTTTTTAAGGTAAGTAAGGACTTTTCGATGCCATCTTACCAAGTACGTCACATTTTAGCTCAAATGGTTGTGAACTAACATTAGCAAACGTTAGCTAGTCGACTGGTTGAGGTATGGCGGCTTAAGAAGAACAATGGAAACGGGAGTTATTAGGGCAGGATATTTCAGCTATTCGACCATAACTGTAACGTCAGTTTAATTCAAGATTGAATCGAGTGTTATCTAACATTACGACGTGGCTGGTGTGGCAGACGGTTGGTTAGTTAGCAACTATCCTATTTGTGTTAGCTAACCTCGGTAACTAACCGGCACAACGTAATCCTGATACGACAACTTTTCAGGGCCATAGTATTGATATTACAGTGAACAGGCTTTTGATTTGATTGTTTTAACTTGGATAAACCACGTTTACAGTGACTTTCAATGCTAAATCGCCTCATGGCATAGAGAGCTCTAAGCGGAACCGGCATATTGACGTCGGCGTCATTTGTTGGTCACCGATTGGTTCATTTTCGTGCCGTTACTCTGAGTTAAAGGCGGATCTTTTTGTAATTGGGTTATATCTTGACTGGGCGGGGCTTAAGCGTTTTGTCGTCTCAGGGACTTTTCTTCTGCGTATGGTGTTGTCATGATACATCTATAAAATGGAGCGCTATTAAAGACAGGAAAACCGCGGGTTTATAGACTGTTGACATGCGCATGTCTTCGCCATGCCTGAAAGCCCGTCAAATATACTCTGTTTAATAGAATAATTTGTTACATTGTTTTTAATTTATAGAAATGGATTTCTGAAATAAAATAAATGTATATTGGAATTTGTAGTCAGTATAATACTGAACCTTAAACTCACTTAAGTAGGGTCCATGAATAGTTTGGCAACTTATTTCCTGCTTTTTTTGCTCCAGTGGAAAATTACTTTTCATCTCATCTCCTCTTATCTACAGAATCGTAACTTTTGGAAAAAACACACTGGCTACTCAGCAGGCCCTGGCCTTGAGTCTTATTTGAAGGGGTTTAATTTCACTGGTGAACCACCTTGGCTTCTCTGCACCTGAGAAACAGCAACATTAAATTCCATCTCTTTCGTATTCAAGTAAGTGTATCATTGTTGTTTTCTGCTTGATTTGTCATCTTATACAGATAATACTGTAACAGAAGTTGTCATTCATTCAAGTACAATGTTTGAGAATTCCTCACCTTTGCGCTGTTTGAAACTTTTTCATGAGTGAGGAATAGAACAGACTTAAGTAATCAGAGACACAAAAGATGCTGTGTTCTCAAAGATGAATGTAATCTCAATATGCCTCCCCACTCTCTTCCAGTTTACTAGTAACTAATCAAAAGGACTTCTTGTGACCATGAACACTGCTGCTCCCACTGAGTTTGAATTCCAATTCCTGGAGGAGGGTTTCTCTGCCCGGGATATTGTTGAGCAAAAGATCAATGAGTCATCTATGACGGTAAGTGTCATGTGCTGGCATTGTTAAGTGGACACACAGATGGTCCCATTTGTTAGGTAATGAATGTCAACAGGATACAACTGAAAGCAAACTGCTTAACTGAAATTTTACTCTCTTGGTCAGGTTTCTGATATTGCACTGTCTGGTCCTCGGTGGTGCAAAAGATTGACACTATTCTAATACTACGAACATAATGCAGTTTACTGTTGCAGTGTATTGTGTATTATTGTATATTGAAAGCTTTTGTTAAATGCATGTGCCTCCCTTTCATCTGCTCTGTTACAGGATGACAGGGATGCCTTCTACGTCTGTGACTTGGGAGATGTGCTGAAGAAGCACCTGCGCTGGGTGAGGGCCCTGCCTCGCGTCACTCCCTTCTATGCTGTCAAATGCAATGACAGCCGGGCTGTAGTTACGACACTGGCATCCCTGGGAACTGGCTTCGATTGTGCGAGCAAGGTGCATGTTGGAAAATTTCCATAACACTAAATATTTGTAGAATCCAGAATATGAAAGTAAAAGCCCTCTTGATGGTTAGCTGAAATCTCTTTGGCAGCTTGTGTTCTGACTCAGCACCTTTTTCCTTTGCTGACTGTTGGTATTGTCCCCCTCTAGACGGAGATTCAGCTGGTTCAGTCTCTGGGAGTGGATCCAAGCAGAATAATCTATGCCAACCCCTGCAAGCAAGTTTCTCAGATCAAGTATGCGTTTGCCCATGGGGTCCAGATGATGACCTTTGATAGTGAGGTGGAACTCATGAAAGTGGCCCGCTGCCATGACAATGCCAAGTAAGAGTCTTTATCACCTATAATATGAAGACTGTAGTGGTATTTCATTTTATTTAGATATTATCTGCCATCCCTGAATTTTTGTCCTTTTCACTGACCTGGTTTCTGTTTTGTTCTCAGACTGGTGCTGCGTATTGCCACAGATGACTCAAAGGCAGTGTGTCGTTTGAGTGTGAAGTTTGGGGCCCCACTGAAAGCATGTCGAGGTCTTCTGGAGCGGGCTAAAGAACTGGGGCTGGATGTGATCGGCGTCAGCTTCCACGTTGGCAGTGGCTGCACTGATGCCAACAGCTACACGCAGGCTATCGCTGATGCCTGCTGTGTTTTTCACATGGGGGTGAGTTGTGACTGAAATACATATACATCTGATCTTATGAGGGTTGTCATCCAGCAAATTAAATGAAAACTTCATTTTGTGTGACCTCTAGGATGAGCTTGGCTTCAACATGAATCTCTTGGACATCGGTGGTGGTTTTCCTGGTGTAGATGATGCTGAACTCAAATTTGAAGAGGTAAGATACTGCCTTTTTAAAATTATTTTATTTTTAAAATATCATTCATGTTTTGTTTTTGGACTTTGTTAAATACAACGGGGCAGTACAGCCCTCATTTAGCCAGAGTACCAATAGTCCTGTCACATGATCGGTGCTTTTGCAATCTGGCTTATGTCTGGATACTTTTTATCCTTTCTAGATCACGGCTGTAGTCAACCCAGCCCTGGACAAGTATTTCCCTGCTGACTCTGGTGTTAAGATCATCGCTGAGCCAGGACGCTTCTACGTAGCTTCTGCTTACACACTGGTTGTCAACATCATTGCCAAGAAGGTCATTATGGACGAGGAGTCAGCCTCTGATGGTAACAGGCTTGATTTTAGAAAAGTTACCACAATTTACTAAAACCGTTTATTCTGAAGGCATATTTGTAACATTTCTCAGCAGTAAAATGATTTATGCTTTCTTCACAGAGGAGGACGAAGGGACCACCGACAGGACTCTGATGTACTATGTCAATGATGGGGTTTACGGTTCTTTCAACTGTATACTCTATGACCATGCTCACTGTTTGCCAACACTACATAAGGTAAGTGAAAATCAAGGATTGAAATGGCAATGAGATGAGCTCCTTATCATGCATATTGCTCAGTTAAAGGTGAAACAAATGGTTAATGTCTTGTCTCTTCTCCCCTCCCCATCTCTTGATACTAATAGAAACCAAAGCCAGATGAGACCATGTACCCCTGCAGTATCTGGGGCCCAACTTGTGATGGCCTTGATCGCATTGTTGAGCAGTGTAACCTGCCTGACCTGCAGGTCGGTGACTGGCTGGTCTTCGAAAACATGGGTGCCTACACCGTGGCTGCCTCCTCCACCTTCAACGGCTTCCAAAGACCTGACATTCACTACGTCATGTCCCGCCCTGCCTGGTGAGTGGTGTCATGGAAGCCGAACGTGATAGTCAATAATAGCTGACTTAAAGTGCATCTTGTCTTCCAAGAGGATCTAACTTTTATCTGCATTGTCTTCTCCAGGCAACAGGTGCAGCAGATTTGTTCCCAGGGCATGCCAGCTCCTGTGGAGGAGTCTTGCCTGTTTGAAGTATCAGCCTGCTGTGGCCAAGAGAGCAGCTTGGAGATGCCCACCAAGCCTTGCCAGGCCCGGGTGGTTTAAACACAGCAGTGCTCTCCAGATCTAGCATCCCTTGTTATTAAATATCAGAGAGGTTTTCTTAGTTTTTTTTTTTTTGTTGTTGTTTGTTTTTGTTTTTTTTTAATGTTTGTTTTTTTTCTTTTTCTCCCTTCCCCTTCTCCCTAAATGTACGTGAAATTTTCAAGGCCAGTTACTTGACAGGAGAATGAGAGGGACATGTTGCACAAAATTTCTGTGTTCTGTATGGAAGCTGGGGGTCAACCCTCAATGAAATGAGGCTGAATCACACCCTGAGTGTCTCTGGGTTCTAGGCAGAGTGTTACAGGGCAACTCTGTACTTGAATTTGTTAGTGCAGTCTTCCTGCCATAATCTGGGGTGGGGGGTGGACGTGTGAGCGACTGTAAGAACTGGAGTACTGTAGTTCATGAAGAACCTATTTGCTTAATTGGAATAGTGTAGGGGAAAGAAAACAGTTGTTTGTAAACTAAAACTAAACACAAACTACTTTGCTAAAGACTTCCCATCACCATAGGACTCACAACACTTGAAACTGTAGCAATAGTCCAAGAGGTGAAGGGCCACTCATGCTATTAATTTAATGATATTTAAAAGAATAGTAGCAGGTAGCTTACAGCTTAGGCAATCACCAGTGCTGATTGGTGACTGCTGACCTACAAAATGTAAGGGGGGTTAGTAAATTAACTGCTGATCCTTCAAAGCCCTGTTAACAGCTGAAGTCACATGCCGAGCTCGTAACTCACAAAGAGGTGGTTGGAGGGGTGATTTAATTCCTCAACAATGGCTGCTATGATAATATTTATCTTTTCCATGATCTCCACTTCTGTACAGAACCCCCCTCAAGTGTTAATCCTCAAGATGTTAACATATCAAGAAACGCCATATTTATTCTTTTTTTCGTACTGTCATTTATATAATGGCTACTCTGTGTTTGTGTTCTGTAAATGCTTCTCTGTCTGCTGGTTATGGCCAGAGCTAGAATTTTCCATTCAAAATTTGAATATTTATACTCCCAGGAAATATCATATGCATAAATCATACTCTGTATGTAAAACAAAACATAGGGTGACTGTCAACTTGTCAGATGGTAATGCAGATACATATGTTACATAGACCTCTCAGCTATTTGTCACATGAACGTCATATTTGTCTTGATCACCAGACACTACAGGTGCCACCGAAAACAGATCTTCAAGATTAACACTTAAAACACAGGGACTCAAGAAGCAGACTGCACCCCCTTCTCTTCTCCGTATTTTATTTTATTTTTATGTTTTTTGACTTGTAGAAGGCAAGGTATCTATTCATATTAATAAGACGCAGTGTTTAACCATACATTTGAAATTGATACGAAAGAGATGGGATTGCTAATTCATTATGCTTTCCTATGGAAACTTTTTGAAGTTTTGTATTTTTTTAATAAATAAAACATTGGGTGCAGAGCCGAATTATGGATCTTGTGTGTTGTGTTCAAATGGGACCACAGGCAATAAAATTGCTTTACTTGTATAGGCACTATTGACCTTTAGAAAGATGTTCACAGGATGTTTCATGAGTCCCATCTAGTGGTTACAGAGGGGAATGACATTCTCAGCTACGCAGTTGAGTAGGCTTCAATAACTGCAGCTGTGACATGGATGAATTTTCCTGGTAGCCACTCTAAACACACAGCGGAAAAGACTTTTCATGCCAGTGTAGAATCTTCACCCTACAACAAACCCTTTTTCTCAGACAGGACAAGGTTTAAAGGAACGCTTGTATGAATCTCGAATATGAATTATATCTCAAGTCATTTCTGACCTTTATGGATATTATGCAAAGCATATGACATGTCTAATTGTAAAGACAGCCAATCAACCTCATTCCAGAGAGCCACTTTCATCTACAAAACACTTTTCACAGCTGTTACCAGTTAACCTGAAGGATGAGTGCAAATATATTTTATGTGTGTGATTTGGGTGATCTGACTCTTTATACAGGGAATTGTTGGCATTATTACAATGATATGTTGATATATACAAATATTTATGTACTTATTATTCACTGCACCTTGATCTGCTTGAAGTCTATTTACAACATGTCTTATATTTAGGAATTCAAGTAACTGTTTAATTAGTGATATTACATCCATGTCAGTAGGATTAGTACCAACAGTTCCTTTCCATGAAATTATTGACTTTTGTATTTTAATATATCGCTTTGTATAACTTTTTCAGTAGTTGGAGTTCATTTATGCAACAAATTGTTTGGCCTTATACGCTTTAATTACAAATGGCAATCTTAAGTCTAACTGGTATTTTGTTACTTTGGTTTATTATATAAACATACACAGGAATGCATTTTTAGGATACATTTTAGTACATTTTAAGTAGTATTTTACATGCAGTAAATGCATTTATACACAGTGAAAAGAGTTCAGGGTATATAAACATATATAACCACTAGTTATTATTCAGAGTAACCTGTCAAAAGACAGCTCTCTGTGTTTTTCTTCCATTTTGGTGCATTGTATACACAGTGAACACTCCATGAACAAGATTTCAAGGTACAGGGAGGAATTAAAATGAAATATTCACATTATACAGGCATTCATAATGTAACATTTCTCTAAAAACATTCTCTAATTTTAAAAAAATCACATGGCAAAATTAAAGTAATGTAGATCACAGTAGCAGAAAAACGTATACTTAATTTTAAATATACAGTTGATTATAAAGATGTGAAGAAGGTGAAGAAGGAGTAGTGAAAAATACTTATACCTGACAGGTTATGGCATAAATACATAATCTACATACAGTGTGTGATGACACTCTAATTGTTAGAGTGTAAAACCAAATGAAGTTGGTCTCTGCTCAGCTCTAACTTTTCATAGCAAACGTGTTAAAGTAGTCAGAGAGATTTCACCACAGAGAAACAGATTTCTTTTGTTCACCATACTGTTACCCAGAACCTGAAAAGAATTCATGGATGTGTGTGTGAGATTATGATTTCACCACAGCCGTTCCTCTCTGCTCATAATGTTTCCTGATGTACTCAGTGATAGCGTTCTCATTATTAATCTCTTTCCTGAACACCATAATGTAACACTTAGGAGCCAAGTGAAAACCCAGGATGCTGTAGCTGGAGATGAGTATGGCTGCACTTTCTATTGCTATTTTGTACTTCCCAATCAAATTGATATAAATCGGGATGAAAAGGATCCAAACAATTAAAAACAGCAGCATACTGGTGGTGATTAAACTTGCATTTTTATACAAATCTGGCAGCTGTTTACCTTTGAATGCAAACAGGAAACAAATAAGGGCTAAGAAAGCATTGTAGGTTAACATGGCTATAAAGTACCCAGTGCAGCCTTTATCGCACTGATACAGGATGGTCTTTTCAAACATCTGTTTGTGTAAAAATGGGGGGCAATAGTACAGCCATAGCACACACAGAATAAGCTGAATCCCAGACACTATAGTCACCACAGCCACTGGCTGATTGAGCTTCTTCATCCAGGACCCTATCTTCAAATCAAAGCTGAAGCCCACTAAGATTTGGAGCAGGTTGGCCAGAATGCAGGATATGCAGAGGGAAAAGACCATGCCGAAGAGAGGCAGGCCTACCATGCAGGATAAATCAGTGGGTTTTCCAACGAAGCTAAATGTAAGGCAGAAGCAGGCCAGCAGGGAAAAAAGCTCCAAGAAACACAAATAACCTCCAACTGCCTTCACAATGGGAGTGCTATGATAGATTAGAAACAGAATAGCGAACACAATAGAAATGATTATCCCAGAGACTCCTAAGAAACATAAAAAGATAATGAAGGGATCTGTCCAGCCTAGGAATTCATCACTTTTGTTCCAACACTCATTCTTCTCTGGAGATGAATACTGGTTTTCACCACATCTCTCACACTTCGTACCTACAGATGGAAACAAAGACATAGAATTTAACTGCAGGGGGAAAATAAGAATACTTTTTCTCAATAAATATAAAGAATAAATTGCTTTGAATTAATTAAATGTAGAATAATTTGGTTTACATTAATGAGGAAGTACCCAACCACAGCAACTGATCACACTCACAATACAACAGTGTGTAAAGTTATGCAATATTTGCAAATAAATGTAAAACTGTCTCTTAACATGGCAGGCAATAATGATATGAATCATATTCAATATAAGAGAGATTTTAAAGTTTGAAAGCATTTTTATTATTAAGGCCTGAGCACTAGCATGCAATTAGCAATTATTATTATTCCAGTGACGCTAAAATCGCATTTTTGAGGGCTTAAACATGCTCAAAAACTCACGAAACTTTGCACACACATCAGACCTGGTGAAGATTGACATCTGATAGGGGTCTAGTTCATGGGCACTGTAAAATGGCTCCATAGCGCCCCCTTGGACATACTTAAAACCCCGTTGCCATTGGGCTTAGTTTGTCTGAGGTGAACAAAATTCGGAGGCATGATGTAACATGCTGAGATGCACCAAAAAGTCTCTTGACATCATGGCCTCAAACCTACAGGAAGTCAGCTATTTTTATTTTTATTTGAAAATTTGGCTCATTTTTGGCCATTTGGGGACGTTGTATTTTATCGAACTCCTCCTACAGTTTTTATCATATCGACCTCAAACTCGGTCAGGATACTCTTAAGGCCTTTGTGATTACAAGTTATTAAAAGATTTTGTTGATGTCGAAGGGTGTGGCTGTGGCGGCACCTCAAATTTCCAAATCTCGCCGTGAAACAGAAAGTTGCGTTTAAGATGCTGTAACTCAGCCATGCTTTGTTCAATCAGCCCCAAATTTCACAGTGATGATGAGGGTCCCGACGTGAACACACCCACCTGTCGATATTCACAAAAAGTTATAGCGCCACCTACTGGCCACAGGAAATGACATGTTTTAGACTTTGACGTCCTGTTACTAGCAGGTTGATGTGATCCACTTTAGACTTGGCCAGGAAAGCCTTAAGGACTTCATGATGCCTTATTGTGCCTTGATGTTCCGTTGAAGGGTGTGTCTGTGGCCTCAACGCTGCTTGCAGCTTTAATAATAATAATAATAATTATTATTATTATTATTATTACAGTTCTCTGTTATGACATAAATGTGGCATTTGCAGTTAATGTACCCATGGTAGGGATCCTCTTAGAGGACAGGATTTTTCATACCGGAATGGGGCTGTTCACTCGTCTGTAGAATTATTTTGCTTCAGATTTGTGGTAATACACTTACCATTTCCAGGGGAAAACTCTTCAGATGCACACGGAACACATTCTCTGCAGCACCCTTTGTGTTGCAGTCTCAACTCTTGGCCTGGTTCACATGTTTTAGAGCAGTTGTAAACAGTTACCTTTGAAGTACAAAACAGAATCAGTGCAACATAATATTCATTAAATGATTCTGGGAAATAATAAAAGATGATGAAATCGTGACCTCACAGTCACATTGCACATTTTTTTGACAAGATCACGTGGGATTTTGATTCCTCCATTTGGCCAATATTCTCCAATGGTTTTTATGTCTGTGGAGTTATTCATGCTCCAGTACACAATATCATATCCTATACTGGGGTCTCCATTTGCGTCAAAGAATATATGGGTGGTGTTCACAGTAAAGTTGGCTTTCTTGACTGCCATGAGAAGCTGTGGAGACAAACATAAACAAAAGTACATTGCTGTAAAATTAAGAAAATTTGTTATAATTACTTCACCACTCTCGTAACTGACTCCTGCCAGCAGGTGGATAGCTTAATTTAGCGTAAGAATTGGAAACGTGATGACACAGCCAGTCTGTCTCTAACCTCCTTTTAATTATCATGTTATGACTAACTTGTTAATCCATACAAAAACCAAAGAGTAAAGATGACACACTGCAGTCTTACAACAAAGAAAGTGAATGTGGAGTGTCAATGTAAAATATGAGCGAAAGATATCATCACTGTACCTCAAAGGCTGTAAAGTTGGCGCTGCGTTCACACTTTTGGTTGTCACACTTAAGCAAGCGTCTGAGACCCTCAACGATGACTTGAACAGCTAAGTATATATTGTATGATTCATCCTGGTCAATGTAATTGGCCAAGCAGCTTGAGGGCAGACATTGCTTGGACCCCTCCTGGCTGTCTGTTGGCGTGCAGGTTATTGAACTGTTCTCAGTCTCAGACTGATTAGAACAAATTGCATGGTGATTCAGATAATCCTGAAGAATGGTATTACTGGATCCATTGCCCATAGAGATGACGTAGTCTTTAAAACCAGGCACCTCATTCCTCTTCGAGATGAATCCAAAAACCTGCCCGGCCAACTTGATGCCCTGCATTGCAGAGATCCCTGAAGAGGTGGACCATGTATCACTTGCAATCCAAGTTCTGTTGAGTCTGTGTGTAATAGCTGCTTTCATGATCAGTTCAACATTGGAAGTCTTAGTGAACAAGATGATGGCCTCTGCAGAGGAATTAATGATTTTACCCAATAGATCAGTCAGGCATTTATGAGCTTCGGAACTGTTATGGGAAAAGTAACCAGGCAGGATCTCAGTAAATTCAATGCAGATGTTCATATTTTGGAAGTTGTACCCAAGGCGGTCACTACCGTACTTCCCGTACTCATCATCACTTCCTACAATGGCAACTGATTCCCAGTTAAACTGCCTCACCAGCTCAGCGATGGCCTTTGTCTGATGTTCATCACTTGATATTGTTCGCAAAAATGTGGGGAACTTTAACTTCTTGCTGAGCTGCTCACTAGTTGATGCATAGCTAATCTGTAGCACAGGAACATAAATTATGTTGAAGTTGTTCCACATGCAGTTTGCAACAAAGTTTACAACATTTAAATCCAAAGACAGGTTATATTTATTTATATTATTGCAATAAAGTTACAGAATATTAGATTTACATAAGGATTCTGTCATATTCTAATCATTAGCTTTGTGTATATTTCTAGCTGTAAACAGGACATCAAGTACAAAAAGGACAAACCTGGGCAACTGATGACAGAGCAACAATTCGTGCAACAGCTATTGATACTTCAGAGTACCTCTCACCGATCACCACCTTTACCTTGGGTTCAGGTAAAGCAGACTGATCTTTTGCAGGTAGTAAACAGCACTGAGGGTCTGACTGGTCCCTCAGTAGCTCAAGTGTGGCTCTGATGGCAAGGCTGACATCTCCACAAGTGTCATAGATGTCATATCCTATAGTGAAGTTGGGTAGAACCTTAAGCTGGTTTATTTCTCTGATGGCGTATATCATCACTTGAGAGCGTAAGAAATTTTGGAAGTCATAGCTACAAAAATCGACAAAGTACAGATTAAATTTCCCAATTAATTCATTTTTATTAAATTAAATTATTAATTTCAAAGAGGCCGTACTTACGCACTACAGGAGAGTGGTCCAGGTGTTGTGGTTCTATTGGTTTTTGAGTGAAGAGGGAAAAGTCCTCCAATGATGATGTCCCCACTAGAGTATGCTCGTAGTAGACCATTCTCTCCTGAACAAGAGTGAAATACACTCATGATGCTGACAAAGAACCATGGCAAAAACATTGTGAATACATGGGAGTAAAATCTATGTATGTAATTCATTTGGTCTTCTCTCTGCGGTATGACTTGGTTCCCGGATAGCAGCGCTCTTAAACTTCTCATTATGGGATGTCAAACATGGTCATTTGCATTCTCTGAAATAATTTGTAACTTGATACAAAACGCTGACTCTCCGCACATATTCCACCTGGCGTGAGAACAGTAAGGTCATTTGAATGGTTCACAGAAGAGGAGTCATTCCTGTTTCTGGGAAATTTTCATAATCACCTTATACCATCTCATTTGATAGGCAGCTGTGGAAAAAGCAGGTCTCTGTATTTCCTTGTATTTTGAATCCTGCGGTGTCTATTTTGAGGTCAGTGACCCCCAAAAACACTAGGGCATTACAGGCCATGAGAGGGCAGCATAATACATTACATTAATTTAGTATTCTGTGCCCTCAAAATAGAAATGTTAATGTTTTCATTAAATGAATCATATGTCATTTGTCACCAATGGCCAGAGTAATATGGAGATAATGCTATAGTTACATTATATTTAGCAAAGTAATTCAAGCCCTCTATAAATAGTGAATTACTGGATAAGAAGTCCTAGAAGCGCTCACAACAGAGGAAAATTTGAACATCTATGTGAGAACTGAGTAAAGTCCATCAGTTGAGGAAGACACAACAAGCAAGTGGACCTTGGGTTGGTATTATTGTGTTGGCTGCTGTTCTACAAAGTGACAAATGAACTGTCAAGCTCAAAGCCATGTCTTACATGATTATTGCTTATTATATTAGCAGAGGTCAGAAATCTTTAAGTAACATCACATCAAAAGAAAAAGCACACATTAGCCACTGTCAGAGTATTATATTATTATAATATAGGATTAATACAGTATTACAGTCTGTAAAGGTGTAATTGTAGCTACTTTATATTATTATATATTGTTGGTAACTGATTTAACTAATTTATAACAGTGCATCATATTTTATATGCTGCTGTTGATGATGATGAGAACTTTTGATTTTCAAAGTAACTCTGGCTGTCAAATAAATATAAAGGAGTAAAAAGCACAACATTATATTACAGTATTACATACATATTACAGTAGTAGAGCTGAAGAATAAAACCTCCAAATTGTAATTAAGTACTTGAGTAAATCTATTTAGTTCAGTAGTACATTCCACCACTGAATATAGCTCTCCAGTGTTTCCTGATTTTGCAGTAGTCTACAAATTACTACAGCCTACAATGAAAATGGACACACACTGCATATTTTGATATTGTTATTAATGAATAATAAAACGACAAATTAGTATAGGATAATAACAAATGATGATTTAATAATAAAAAATACTGTACATGTAATGTTAATATCAAGCCCTGGAACTCAAGGGCAAATGAACTAACTTCCAGTGTGGAATGACAGAAAAGTATCAGCAACTGTTGCTGCTCTGGAATCAGCCTCGGTTGAGTAACTCCTTCCCTCCAACTGTCTCTGGATTGGGCCTCGTGGTCCCCACGCCTCGTGGGCCGTGGGCCAGATCATATAAGTAGCCTACACTCAGCTGTAGTGTTGGAGACTCAGAGGGCAGCCAGACAAGGACTGTGTGCAGGAAACATGGCTTCATCGTTGTGGGGACTGGTCTGCTTAATTGGCGCTGTGGCATCGGGAACTCTGGGTATTTCCCCACAGCCCCGGACACAGCAGCGACAGCCGGACTCAGGTGGTCCTTTAACCCCACGAGTGTCCCCGCAAGTTCCCCCAAGGCTCTATCAGCGCTTTGAAGATGCCAGATCTATTGAACACACCTCTGACGAAGTACCAAGTGCGGAAAGTTTTCAGGACTTTCAGATGGATGATTACTCTGTCAGAAGCTTCCAGCAGCAGCAGAGCGCGCGTCCAGGTGCCAACAGCCACCTGACGGAGAGGCGCAGAGCGGACAGTGGGGGTGGGTACATGTTAGGAATAGCATTCGTGTGCTTTGCATGATGTGCACGCTGCGTTGACTTCCTAAAAGTCAGTCTACTTTCCATTAGTTTGGCATGGCTTGGAATCATTTACTACGAATCTAACACCTGATAGTGAGTTTATTTTGTTTATTTATTCCCATATTTGTTATTCCAAGGATTTGTATGATTTTGGAATACGTGCGCGGTAGTCTGTGTTCATTGTAGCTCCAGTTTCTGCCTCACACATGCATCACTTTTACATTCCAGTCACAGAGCTGTGCATCTGTTTTTTCAAAAAACAAATAACCTACGATCTAACTGTAGTAGTGAAGATATTTCCACAATCAGTTCATCAAAAACACTTTTAGGCCTGATGATCTTTATTACATCTACTGCATGCTGCAAGATTTTAAACTTGTTTCTCTCAACTATAGTACTATGCAAAAGTTTTAGGTACAGGTGAAGCGCTGTCAAAATAATCCCGATTAGTTTTTATTCTTCAACCTTAACCTAATGCGACGTGCAGTAAACAGAGAAAAACCTAAATCTGACCCCACACCCCCTCCTCCCTTTGCCTTCAAAACAGCTCCAGTTCTCCTCAGTACACCTGTACTCGGGTAGTTTGTTCCAGCATGTTGGAGAAGTTGCCTCAGTTCCTCTGTGGATTCAGGTTGTCTCAGTGTCCTCTGTCTCTTCATGTAATCTCAGACTGACTCTGTGATGTTGAGATCAGGACTCTGTGGGGGTCTGACCATCTACTGCAGGACTCCTTGTTCTTGGTCTCTGAGGACAGTTCTTTATGATGCTGACTGTGTGATTGGACTCATTGTCCTGCTGCAGATTTAATCTGGGATTGATCAGACGCCTTGCTGATGGTACTGAAGAAGGACAAGAGTAAAATATCTAAAGTGCCTAAAGCTTTTGCACAGATCTGTATATTTAATATCTAGGTATCTGGAAATTACATCTTCTTTCTCATTTTATACCAGACAATAAATACAAACATGTTATTTTGTATGAAAATATATTTTAAAAAATGAAATGCAGTATCAGTGTTACACAACTAATGATAACTAATGATGACTTTTTGATTTTGTTCCATGTCATATACATTGAGAACAGACATATACCATTTCCTGTAGTGTTTAGGTTATGAAACGCAGTGGCTCAACTTTAAAAATCTGTCGTGCAGAAGATGGAATATGGTGAATGTGACAGGCACAAACTGTCTGATCACAGAATATATGATGTGTATATGATGTTTTCAACAACAGCCCTAAAAGCTTGTAGTGCATACTCTTTTCCCTCCAGTGACATTCACGTGGGAAGTGTTATTAAGTTATCATTCATGCATGCCTGCCATGTGGCATCTTCATTTGCTTGCCTTAAACCAAAATAACCACTCTAATGCTTATCCCTCTGCCTTTTTCTTTCCCATGGCAAAGCTGGTGGCAGTAATTCCAGGCTTCCTCGTTATCAGCCTGCCCGTCAACTGCCGCCAAAGAAAATCAAGCTGCCCTCACAGCTGCAACACAATGCTGCACCATTTGCACCCTGGCAGCCTGCTAAGGACACGGGTGGCTCTCCTGCATCCATCAGAGCTGGCACAGGTAGCCATAACTAACACAAGACAGCTATAGAATTGTGGATTGTCTTTCACTGATTTGACACGTGTAATTCTTACATATAACTGATATATCCTCCTAACATACTGTATTTTTCCCCATAAAGTTTGTTTCTCATTTATTAGGCTAAAACATTTTTTTCTGATGTAAGAAAAGGGTAAAAGTCCACTGATCTAACGTCTGGTCCACCATCTATGCTTTCCAATGGAAAAACTCTTGTGAAAAAAATCTTGTGAATGAATTTACCAACTAGGCAGACAGTGGAAGAAATGTTTGTGCTTTAAGCCAGACTTATCCTAAATGTAAAGGATAAATGGCAGTGTAGATACCTATGTATGATAGAGTTTATTTCATAGTTTAGTGTCAGATTTCACCTGCTGTGGTTTCATAGTTTTGTTGGTTTGCCTTGTTTCATACTGATAATGGAACTATTCTGTGCAGACACTCTATTTATGTTCATTCACTTGGAACTTGTAGGAGAAGACTAACTAACCAGTCACTGTTCTAGCAGTCCCCATGTTGTATCTCTATAGCTGCCGAAGCTCTAGTGTGTATCTAAATTTTTATGGCACACTTCACCAATTGTGGGAACAACTTAACTGTGTGAATGCAGGCTATAGGAAGAGGACAGGAGATTCCTTTCTTGCTAGTAACACTTTTCGTATTGTTCCTTCCCATATTTAAATCCTTTTAAAACATGTATTTATTGTTTACAGCATCAAGATCCAACTGCAGAAATCGACCTATAGACCTGGTCTTCATCATAGACAGCTCCCGCAGTGTTCGTCCTGCTGAGTTTGAGAAGGCCAAGGAGTTCCTGCAAGACATGGTGGATAGCCTGGAGATCGGGTCCGACGCCACACGAGTAGGCCTCGTCAATTATGCCAGCACAGTGCAGATCGAGTTTCTACTGAAGACATATTCTGACAAGTCCGCCCTGAAGCAGGCACTGGCCCGTGTTGAGCCCCTCGCCTCAGGCACCATGACGGGCATGGCCATTAAGACTGCTATGGAGAAAGCATTCACTGCTGAGGCAGGGGCCCGGACTAGTTCCATGAACATCGCCAAAGTGGCCATCATAGTGACGGACGGGAGGCCCCAGGACAAGGTGGAGGATGTGGCGGCAGCAGCTCGTGCATCTGGGATTGAGATCTACGCGGTTGGAGTAGACAGAGCTGATATGATGTCCCTCCGCCTCATGGCCAGCCACCCACACGATGACCATGTCTTCTATGTGGAGACCTATGGTGTTATAGAGAAGCTCACTTCCAAATTTAGGGAAACCTTGTGCGGTAAGGATGATGATAACGGGAGTGCGGAAATTCCAATAAATGGTGGAATTGATGATTATGGAAAAGGCCTAGATGGCAGGCAAGACGGTTATGGAATAAATAATGAAAATGACGAAAAAGGAAACAACGGTATGTCAGATCCATCTTTTTAATTTACCTGTGATTATATGGGCAGCACCACAGAGGGATTCTCCATTCTAAAGTAAAAGGTCCTCTTCTTTGGTCTTGAGACAGCAAGGTAACTTGCGAGTTACTGCCACTTCCTGAGTTTGCTTTCCCACAAATGGTGTGTACTCACTGTTACCATGCAAATGGTGAAGAACTAGTTTTGTAGTAATACAGTCAGCAATAAAAGCTTACAGTTAATCATGTACTAACCAACTTAAAGAAGAAGACAAACCTCTGATCACTGGTTGATCTACTGACTCCATACTTTAATACTTTAAAATGGTTGAAACCTAAAATGATGCTGCCCATACTCTTCACAGGGAGCGCGCTGCTCTTTGCACTCTACGCTGCAGGCTAATTTGTGCCTCATGCCATGTGCCCTGCTCAGTTATCTGAAGATGTGCTTGGCTGACCAGGTCCACAATTTGGGCTTCTTTCTGCCAACATTAATGGTGACTTATCCTGCAAGGCAAAAACTAATTTAGCTTGCGCTGAAAATGATTGAAATATAGGTCAGTGGATAATTTTGTTTTATAATAAATTCTTAAGAAAACTAAGATTTGCATAATTGCTTAAGTTAGACTCTGAATGCATGCATAAACATTATGTTATCTTTAGATATTCTGATCAGAAGAAAAAGGCAATGAAAAGCTTATTCACTTTCTAGCACTAAAATTAGATGAGAAAGATTGATGCCACTCTCAGCAGCCATTTAGCTTAGCTTAGCACAAAGACTAGAAAACAGGAGGAAACAGCTAGCCTGCCCGCAGGCAACAGCCTACTAAATTTTCTAATTTGTTCAATCTGCACAAAAAACTAAGTGTAAAAACAACAATTTGAGGGGTTATGTCTGAAACAATTTCTTGGCTTAGTGCAATTACTTTTTTAAATTCTAACAAAACAAAACAAAGCAATACATTTCATAGAGTGCAGAATTTCTAGGCGTTCACATATATGAAAAAAAGACTAATGATGGGAACCATTGATTATATTAACTGCTAAATGTACATTTATTTATATTTATTGTGGTACTTCATGCTTCATGCTGCTAATTGCTATGATAGAATTGGGTGATGTCAGAGCTTAGAAAATAAGAGGAAGAAGTAGGAATAATTCACAACAATTCAAATCATTTCATCCAGAGCCCTCAAAAGTCACATTTAACTCCCTCATGATACATTTTGCAGTCTCTTACAAAAGGTTTTGTGTTCCCAATTCATTTGCAATTCTATATTGTGTTACCTTGCAAAACGTTTTGCATTCTGTCTGATCCATAGAGGAAGGTTGGCTGAGCTTTGTGCTGAAGCAATGGTGGAACTCCTGTAGTGTATAGTGGTGTAACATCTGTCATATGTGAAGCACAGGGTTCAAACCCTGAGTGCCTGACTTCACGATTCTTTCTCAGATAATTAAAATGAATTCATTAGGAGATACAGATGAAACAGCCACAGCTACAGCTGTAGCCCTATCAATAACCATATCCACAGTCACAGCTTCAGCCATAACTCAACCAACTGGCAAGCATGAGAAAACAGCTTGGCCTTCCTCCATAGATCAGGGAGAATGCGAAAAGATATTGAGAGAGAATGCAAAAATGTTCCAGAAAAACTAATTCCCCCCATGACCTTTTGGAGGCTCCTTTACATAATTTTACTTATGTAAAGAATGGATTTTAAAATGTCAGTATTTATATTTCTCCTTCCAACTTCCAACTTTCATGCAACATTCATCCTGGTGTCAAACTCACCACACACTGTGTTAAGTCATAACTAGCTTCCAGTCACAGCAGTCCAGTCAGCTTGAACCTGAGTGCGTTCAACCAGCCTCTGTATTTCACTGAGAACTTCTGTCGTCCACAACAGTGACCTCACTGCTAAAGACACGTGAAAGAGTGTTGCTTGCATTTGCTGTTGTATTTGCACGGTCTGTACTGCATGGGATGTTCTGTTGGAAAATTAAGATGAATAGTTATTCAATGACTTAAAAAGTGATAAATGACTAAATTGCTTCCTACACAAATAATGCAGGAATTGAAACAACAAAATCAAATCACTATAACATCATAGTTGAAGCACAGAGATCTAATCTACATGCTGCTATGTAGATATAAAAAACTTGCACAATTAATCAATGTGTACTTACCAAGTTACTAATATTCCTATAACAAACAATTATTGATTGATTATTTAGCTAGACTTAAGCCAATCAGACAATGGAATGTTTCTTTTCAGGTCTGGATGCATGTGCTCAGGGACACAATTGCCAGCACATTTGTGTCAACAATGGAAACTCATACAACTGCAAGTGTCGCTTGGGCTACGTCTTGAACCCGGACAAGAAAACATGCTCACGTAAGAATCTTTATCTTTGTAGCAATGTTTTTGTCCAGTGTAGCACTGTCCCAAAATCCCTGTTTGTTTTTGCATGATTCACCATCTGAAAACCACTGCAGAAAAAGTTATTTTTCAACTGAATTTTCCTTGAACATTGATTTAAAATTGGATGGGAAAAGCTTCATTAGGGGACGAGATGTCTAACAAAACAAAATATTTAAGTAAGAATTTAGATAGTGCCGCAGAATTCAAAGTTTGTAAGCTGTTGGAACTCCTTTTGAACATCAGTTAGTGAGACGTTTTGTACTGTGGACACACTGCATACCATCTCTTGTTACCAATGTTTTGGGTTGCCCTAAATAGAGTAGGGCACACTATTCAGTGCAAATTAAATAGGACATGGTGAAGGCCTAGATTGATGAGAGGCACAAATTCTAAAAGTAACGGGTGTGCAAAAGCCTCCTTAACTGTTATCTCTAGACTGAAAACTGTGTCGGTCAGATGTTAGGAGACGTGAGTGTTTCTTTTCAGTTTCAGATGCATGTGCCCAGGGACATGACTGCCAACATATTTGTGTCAGCAACGGTGACTCATACACCTGCAAGTGTCGAGCGGGTTATGTGTTGAATGCAGACGAGAAAACATGCTCACGTAAGACCATGAATTTTCTCAAAATATTAGAATGTTAGAGACAAATATATTGGTTGTCATGCTGCATCATATTTAAGTGAAAACGTCTTAGATATGAGATTCCCTTTGCTTGAAACAAGCAAATTTGGCTGCCTGTGATTTTAACTTGGTAAGATTTCTTTGTGCTGTTCTTGTTTCTAGATAACAAAACTGCACACATGTAATACCTGTACAAAGCCTTACCCAACTACAGTTTGAACCCTCAATCTTCAAGTTGTATGCTAAGCATAGCCATTGCAATATCAATCAGTGCAACCACTCAGCTTTTGGATTGCCATGAAATTTTAATTTCAGTGATTCCCTGACTTCTCCCTAGCATGCTAAGATACTGACATAATTTAGCTTAAAGCACCTTTGCACCTACAACCCCACAGGTCTGCCAGAATGGCTGTAGACTACTTCACTTTTCTGCACCCAGAATGATATATGTTTATATTGTACTAAGAGGGATGTAAACCATGTGAAGCACTATTTTTATCACTAGAAGGAGACAGATTGAAAACAAGTCAAACATGCAAACAAAACTCTAAACTGTTGAGAGTATACTGTTGTACAAGCCAATAGTCAAAGAATTTATGTTGTTGCCTTGAAAATCCAGGTCTTAGACCACATGTGAAAGCATACTGGAGGTCCTGTAACAGATATGGTCCCTGTATCTAGACTTTACTGGTTGGGACCAGGTGACCTTACCAGCCAACACATGAGCATGACAGCTGAGAACATCTGTTTGAAGTGACTAACATTTGTTGTTAAAAAGTCAATCAGATGACCACATAAGGACACAAAGCAATTACAAAGAGATTCAAAAAGACCACAGAGAGACACAAAATGACCACAAACTACAAGGAACCCACAGCAGCTACTTATCAATGTAATTAGAATATTTAAAGTTTATATTATTATTTTATATTAAATTTTATTAATCTATTAAATGTTCAGTTCCTGCATCTTGAGAGATGTGTAGTCAAACCCAAGTTAGTGTTAATGTTGGGGGAGATACTATGTGTGTGTGTAGATTAAATACAGTTCCCTCATGGCTTCTTGATTTGTTGTTAGACTGAGTTCGTTAGCTGTGGGAGTGTCTCTTTTCAGGTTCTGATCTATGTGCCCTTGGACATGACTGCCAGCATATATGTGTAAACAGTGATGACTCGTACATCTGCAAGTGTCGAGTGGGATATGTGTTGAATGCTGACCAGAAAACGTGCTCACGTAAGAACACAAATGTTTCTGATAAAATCTGCTGTTTGGTTTTTGGCCAATTCCACAGGTGTAAGCTTTGAATAATTCAGGTTTTCTGAGTACAGCTATAACCTCCATGAATGCAAAGCAAGAGCTGGTCACCAGAAAACATGCTCACATAAAGGCCAGTTTACACTTCGATGTTGAGTTATAGGTACAGTTTAGCTTGTTTACCTGGATCTTTCTAGTACATGTGATATTTGTATGTTCGCACAGATTTTCAACAAATTCTGTTTATTATATTTTTTGATGTACTGAAACAAAATCAGCAGAAATACCTTGACCTAGGAATTGGTGAAATCATTTTATATCACAACAAGAAAGTGGGGGGTTTTCACAGTCATTTGGTGTTGAAATTTTGGAGCTATCATAAAGGCTATGAAAGGAACTGCACTTCCACACTGGCTTCATTTTCAGTTGTGACGGTTGCTGCTTGGATGTTGGTTATTCTGAAAAGTGGGAAGTGAATGCTCACTTCAGCTTAAATTCATGCCAGGTCAGGTGCAAGTCAGCTCTTGGGACTACTTTTACATAAATACAAATACAACACAATGAATTATCATGAATATGCTAAGTAGTGTATTATGCCATCTACTGGCATTTAGCAATGTCAACTATGTCCTTAGTTTCGCACATTGACCATACAAGGTGTGGCCATATACTAGTTTTTGACCTATTCTTGTTTTATGATGTTCCCTGGAGTAGTGTACCACAGCTGGTTGCTGAACTCAGCTCTGATCAGTCTCGTGGTGGTGTGTCTCTTTTTCAGATTTGGATGCATGTGTCCAGAGCCATGACTGCCAGCATATTTGTGTCACAAATGGCGATTCTTACCTCTGTATGTGTGAGGAGGGATATATGTTGAATGCAGATGAGAAAACATGCTCACGTAAGAACACTTACCAGAAGGTTACATGTTCATCTCCTGGTGCAGTGTCTTGAGTAAATGTAGAATTGGTCTCTGGAGCACTGAAAGTATCTTTACAGCAAGGACTGAGTGCCCAGAAGTCAATATTGAATTTTTTTTGAAAAAGCATACCTTTGGGAAACTTGCATTGACGCACGAATAGTCATGAGAACTGAAGGCATTAAAGTCTCAGCTATAATGTGGTCGACTAATGTAATTTGATGTGTTACATGTGGGAGTGTCTGTTTTCAGGTTCACCTACCTGTGCCCATGACCATGACTGTCAGCATATTTGTATAAACTCTGATGATTCTTACATCTGTAAATGTCATTTGGGATATGTATTGAATGCTGATGAGAAAACATGCTCACGTAAGCACCTCTATCTTTTCAGTAGATTTAGAAGGTATTGTCAGATTGATTGTACGTGCAGACGACAATGCGTGTTGTATCAGATTTGATGTTGAATGCAGATTATGTCTTAGAGCAATGTCTCTGGTTTATGGCAGTCATTACTGTTGTTGCCAATTAAACACAGATTCCACCAGGTCTTGGTGGAGGAAACTTGTAATTCAAGTTAACATCAATAGTAAAAAGAAGTGGCCAGATGGAGGTTCCAGTTGTCCAACCTCACCTTGAATAATGTCATAAGATGTCAGTGACATGTGTCCATGTTTCTTTTCAGGTTCTGATCCATGTGCCCATGGACATGATTGTCAGCACATTTGTGAAAACAATGGGGACTCTTATATCTGCAAATGTCGAGTGGGATATGTGTTGAATGCAGACCAAAAAACATGCTCACGTAAGAACTTGTACCAAAATGATGTGCATGTCACGTGCAGTGTCACTGGCTTTCAAGAAATGAAAGATGCATATGTTTGGATAAAAGTAGAGAAAGACTTAAAGCGTTTGGCCATGGGCATCATATTTTTTCAGTTAATACTGGCCTGTCCTGATGGTGATAGTATTAGCTATGGAAGTGTCTCATTTCAGGTTCACCTACATGTGCCCAGGGCCATGACTGTCAGCATATTTGTATAAACACAGATGATTCTTACATCTGCAAATGTCATTTGGGATATGTATTGAATGCTGATGGGAAAACATGCTCACGTAAGAACCTTTACCTTTTCAATAGATTTGAAAATTATTGTCAGATTGATTGTACATGCAGACAACAATGCTTGTCGTATCAGATCTGATATGCATCTCTTAGAGCAATGTTTCTGGTTTACGACAGTCATTACTGTTGTGGCTGATTAAATACAGAAACCACCAGGTCTTGTTGATGAGCAAGCACATTGTAATGTGGGCTTGTGGATTTTACCAAATAAGAAAATACTGTAATTGTGAATGTGTAACCAAGAATTGAAAGGTATTTTGGAGAGAAAGACTTTCTTTATGCTTCTTGTGACTAATGATATGGATTGCCCTGAGTACTTCCATATAGTCAGCTCTTGAGCTCAGCCTAAATAAGTCAGAGACTTGGGAGACTGATTGATACAAACAGAGGAATGGAGCATGTAATCAAAGTTAACATTAGTAATCAAAAGAAGTGCTCAGAAGGAGGTTCCAGCAGTCCAACCTGACCTTGACTGGTGTCTTGTCAGTGACATGTGACCATGTTTCTTTTCAGGTTCTGATCCATGTGCCCATGGACATGATTGTCAGCACATTTGTGAAAACAATGAGGACTCTTATATCTGCAAGTGTCGAGTGGGATATGTGTTGAATGCAGACCAAAAAACATGCTCACGTAAGCACTTATGATATGCATGTCATGTGCAGCATCACTGGCTTTCAAAATTGAGAAATGCACGTTTGGATAAAGGCAGAAAAAGACCATGGGCATCATATTTTTTTCTGTTAATACTGGCCTGTCCTGATGGTGAGTAGTATTAGCTGTGGAAGTGTCTTATTTCAGGTTTGGATGCATGTGCCCAGGGACATGACTGTCAGCATATTTGTGTCACAAGTGGTGATTCCTACCTTTGCAAGTGTCGTGAGGGATATGTGTTGAATGCAGACCTGAAAACATGCTCACGTAAGAACCTGAATTTTACCTATATATTTCCTATGCATGTCAGGGTGCAGTGTCATAGTGTATTTATTTTGAATGAGCAGGAAATTGGGAGACTTGGACTTATGCATGTTAAAAGCTCCACCGGTGAAGTGCTTCTCAACAAATGTAATGCAGCATCTACAAATATGAGCGTCTCTTTTCAGGTTCAGATGCATGTGCCCAGGGACATGACTGCCAGCACATTTGTGTCAGCAGTGACAACTCATATGTCTGCAGATGTCGAGAGGGATATGTGTTGAATGTAGACCAGAAAACATGCTCACGTAAGAACTTGGGCCTTATTGTTAGTCCTGATGTACAGTACATGTGCCACACTGGTTTTCTCTTGATTAAATGCAGAAAGAGGCATAGAGCAATTGGTCATGGCCTTTATACATTTTACTTAATTTTGACTAATCATGAGGTTCAGCAGAGGAGTTAGCTGTTGATTTAGCTATGGAAGTATCTCTTTTCAGGTTTGGATACGTGTGACCAAGGACATGACTGCCAGCACATTTGTGTCAAAAATCGTGATTCTTATCTTTGCAAGTGTCATGAGGGATATGTGCTAAATACAGACCAGAAAACATGTTCACGTAAGAAGCACAATTTTATATACATATTGTATTTGATATGCATGTCTTTGTTGCAAAGTGTTAAGTGTTAGGTCCCACAAAATTCCAGTATTCAAAGTGTGGTTTACAACAATCATTACTGTTGTAAAGCAAGATATCATGTTCTTGATTACATACAGAGAAAGGCATAGATTTCTGTGGATGTTAGCTGAGATGTCTCTTTTCAGGTTCAGATGTATGTATTCAGGGATGTGACTGCCAGCACATTTGTGTCAAAAATGACTATTCTTAACTTTCTGTGTCTTGAGGGATATGTGTTGAATGCTGAAAAGAAAACATGCTGTTGCAGTTCTCCAGTTTAGGACAGTCAATAGTAACTTACTTTCAAACAGGCTAGAACACCCAGAGGTATAGTTTACATGTCTACAATCTAAATAAATTGTAAAGAAACTGGTGGTGGTCTCTTCAAAATTGGATACCTGACCGATGAACATGACTGCCAGGAAATTTGTGTTTGCCTGAATAAGTCGAACACTTAGACAGATAGTACTGAGTGAGTTATGGTCAGACAGATGCTCCAGCAGTCTAAGCCTTGCATGTATGATACCACGAGATGTCATATTATATATGGACATTTGATGTCCATGTCTCTTTTCAGGTTCTGATCCATGTGCTCATGGACATGATTGCCAGCACATATGTATAAACAGTGATAACTCATACACCTGCAAGTGTCATGCGGGATATGTTTTGAACCAAGATAAGAAAACATGCTCAAGTAAGATCTTAGACCTTTCTTTCTGATGTGCTCAAATAACAAGGGTTTGCTTCAGAATTCATTATTATAATCACTTGACCTCAATACCCCATCATAGGTTCTATTACTTACTAAGGGTTCTTTGATTGTTTTAGTTAGATGTGGGAATGTTTCTTTTCAGGTTCAGATACATGTGCCCAAGGACATGACTGCCAACATATTTGTGTCAGCACTGATGACGCGTACATCTGCAAGTGTCGAATTGGACATGTGTTGAATGCTGATGGGAAAACATGCTCACGTAAGAACTTGGACCTCTCGAACAGATTTTCTCAGGATCTCACTTTTATTTCTGGGTCTGAAACCAAAAGTATTCGCTGAGTCCTTGAGCTCATTCTGAACAACATCAGTGTAATACATTGAGAAAAATGGACCAAATGGCAATAGTCACAGAGTTCTCAGTGAATAAAAAGGTCCTTGACTAATAGACTAAATCAGTCAAATGTGGAAGTGTTTCTTTTCAGGTTCAGATCCATGTGCCCAGGGACATGACTGCCAACATATTTGTGTCAACAGTGATGACTCATATATCTGCAGATGTCGAACGGGATATGTATTGAATGCAGACCAGAAAACATGCTCACGTAAGCTACTGAATTGTTTCATTATGTAGATTTGGTGACTGTGGTGTCTTGGAGTCTATCGGATATTCCACACAACACCACTTTTGGAGTTTCAAAGTGTCTCAACAGGACTGGGTCATCAAAATTTTAAAGCCTCTATCTGGATAGGAAGGAGCTGATGAGACAGTCTGTCTTCTGGACACACCATATATTACCTCATGTTTTCCATCATTCTAACCAGTTCAAAACTTAGGTCAGTGTGAATGAGATATGGGAGACTGGGCGTGTTGAAATGTATGTGTCACATGGTAGTGGGATCCACTTCTTTTAAAGGGAACTGTAACCAAAGGCTATCCAAAAAAACAAGTGGTTGTTTTCAATGTCGTAAGACTATGTCACTGAGGTGTGAACTTTTCTTTTCAGGTCCAGGTTTGGATGCATGTGCCCAGGGACATGACTGCCAGCACATATGTGTCAACAACAGAAACTCATACATCTGCAAATGTCGAGTGGGATATGTCCTGAACATGGATAGGAAAACATGCTCTCGTAAGAAAATTCCTCCTTTCAACATTTTTATAACATCTGTTTTGTTTTATTCTACAACAGCTCCAAGACCTACTGAGATACTTGTATTATGCTGTACACATGCATGTCATGGTTTGGCAGAGGGTTTGTTGACTAAGTTACCAAGTCAGTCAGATATGGGAGTGTTTCTTTCCAGGCTCGGATGCATGTGCTCAGGGACATAACTGCCAGCATATATGTATCAACAATGGTGATTCTTACAACTGCAAGTGTCGAGTGGGATATGTGTTGAATGCAGACCAGAAAACATGCTCACGTAAGAATTTCCTTTTTTTTCAACATAACAGTTTCTGTGGTTAGACTGAATCCTGGGTTGTCTATATTGTACATTGCATGTTCTCATAGCCCAGCATTTCTCACCAAACCCTGAGCTTCAAAGCATTATTGTCTACTGCAATGAGTATTGAGCTCAGCCTGACTGAGCAAATGTGTCAGACTGGCTCTAACCTACCAAGAGCTGTGGCATACATGGGCATGGTTTCCATGAGTCCTCCAAACAACTATATCAACAGCTAGCCACAGGCTCCTTGAATGTGCTTTCCCTATGATACATGAAGAGGCTTTATCAAAGATGGGCTAGTCCTTGTGCTTGACTTGACAATAGCCATTCTCAAACCATCCTAATCTATGCAAGATGAATTCAAGGTGAGATCCCAGTTTTCCAAATGCTACGTGTTGCGTCTTTCTAGTTATCCACAATCCAGTATATATTTCTTATATATCATGTCATATTTTATTTTTTCCCTCTTAAAGGGTCTACAGACTTGACCATTTTTCTACACAGAGTACTACTGAAATTTACATGTGTGGTTAGAGAATCGGTATGTCTATACTTTTGTATAAAAGCTGATTTGGCCATACATAAAGCTACTGTGACTTTGACCCTCTACATCTAAAAACACAAATCTAGACTTAGAAGTTAAGAGTATCAGTCAAAGTTAACCTCTGTTTGGTGACTCCATGTAGTGTAGTACATCTCTTACCCTGGCAGTCCATACTGCCTAGAGAGAACCGTTCAATCTCATGTCTTGGAAGATGGATAGCTTAAAGTTCATTCTGTCTGTATGACGTAGGTTTGGCTCAACATGACAGCCATCTTGCAGAGGAACTGAGAAGTCTTCTTTCCTTTTCCACCACTGTGCAGCAATGAATGATGGTCTTTTTTTCTACAGAGAGAACCTTATCAGGTCCTGTAGAGGTCAGATTCTCAGAGTGTGACTTAATACCTAACCATGTTAAGGTTTGCAAATAACTGGAAGAAGAATTCTCATTTGCTCAAGGTGCACATTTGTTGGGCTAGGTGCCCTAAAAGTATCTAATATATGTTTTTTTGTTGAGGTGTCCCAGTTTTCCCCTTAAAGACACCTGCAAAGTCGTTATTGTAGCACTGATTCAGTGCTAAGCCACAATCGTTGTGATAAATGGCTTTTATAGATCTGAAAATACAAATTTGTCTAGTGTTACAGAAAAGGTTCCTTGTGGTCTACCTTATCAGAAAATACAACCACCACCAGGAACAGTAATCACAAAGCTGCTCAAATAGACCACTGACATTTCTTGTGGTCACTGTAAAGGTCAGGCAGCTTGTGTAGGTACCTTTGACATTTTTGATTAGGTGACATCTGCTATAGCAGAGCCCCCTGAGTGGAAACATAGCGACCATTGTTAGTTGCACACCACCTCACACCTCAGAGAAGATGCTTTAATTCACCTTGTGTAAAACCGAATGAGCAACAAGGATTGTTACCTTGTGACTACAGGTTAACTGATCTGTAACCATGTCACCCAACACACGCAGATTTTACAGTCACAGCAAATACAGCCAACCACCACTCTTTTTTGTCTATGTGCTCAGGTAACTTTCAGTGCAATGCTCCATGTAGGAGGATGGTCAAGCCTTTAAACACTGATAAGGTGTTTCGTCTTTGTTTATAGATTCAGTTACAATGTGTAATTTCAACAGTTATCCTACCTTTTATGTCTTTCTTTTTGCGTTCTTTAGTTGTCTGTAGTTGACAGCACCCAGAGCTACTGTCTCCAGCAACAAACAATACAGCACTTCTACTGGACCAGCCACTTACAGCACCGTGTATAGAGGATAAAAGTGTGCTGTTCTGGTGAAAGGAATGAGAGGCTTCTAAGGCACTGGAAGTTGTGCAGCGAGTTTGGTCCAAGTAAAGGCCAAAAACAAAACAATGATGACAAAAAAAAATGTTGTAATTAATTTTCCTGTTGTCTTTTGTGATTGTATCTTTTTATTGATTCAGTGATTTGTGATTACATGTTTGTGAGTATATTGCTCAGATGATTAACAACAACAGGCAAACCACGCCTGACCTGTGTGAATTACTTTGTTTGCTTAGTTTGTGATTAACTAGTTGAAATGACTGAAACTAACCACCTAACTTTTGAAAGATTTTGTCAGCTTCAAAATGTATGGAACAAAGGCTCAAATTGAACATCAGCATCAACTCTTTGGGGGATTTCAAAAAAATGTTTGCCGGGATCCGCAAAGAGAAACATTTGACGAGCTGTGTCACTTTTTTTCTACTAAGCAGCCAAATGAAGTAATACAAAGAGAGGCTACATTAAACACAGTGAAACCCCACTCATATGTTTATACTGTTTTCATGTCTGTTCTCATTCTTTCAGAGGAACTGAGAAGTGAAATAACCCAAGATGCCTGCATGTGTGAAGCTCAGATTGTGTTCCAGAAAAAAGTACAGTCAACCATTCAGGAGCTGAGCAGAAAACATATCCTTTTGCCTCTCGCAAAGATGAAGCTTGGGAGGATCACAGATCGAGTTTTAATTTAAGATTTTAATTGTGAATTTTATGTGACAGAAATATCTGCTTTACATTTCATGTCCCTAAAAACAGGAGTCATAGGCACTCGTCTGGACAGCTGCAATGATATTTCTTTCCTATTTGTGTTTTTACATTACAGTAAGTTCAGTATGAATCTAAACTTTAAGTCTATCAATAGATGTATATTTTTATGATTGTCTGGTGTCATGATTAACCGTAACATTACAACAATTTCCTTGACTGTCTGTTCACTTGATGAACTTTCAGACAAAGTGAATCTGATTGAAGGTCAAAAGCAGTATTAAGAACAGCAATGCCATCAGAAGACATCTTAAGGACTAGCAATGTATCCACTTTTCTTGACAAGCGGAAGTCATCTGTAACCTTCAAAATATCTTAATGTTTCATCTAATATGTGTCTAATATTTGGTAGAGGTCTGCATGGTTCTCATGCAATATACTGGTAGCATTATGGTTTTATATTATAAACCTGCATTTTTGCATTCATAACACTGTTATTACATCTTACAGTAAAGTCCGGTATAACTGGTGTAAATGTTTACATGTACCTGTGTATTTGTAAGAAAAAGTAACATTTCCCCCTAACAGTGTAAGCCATTGAGTTCAGCCTCATGCACTGTAAGATAATTTAGGGAATTTATAGAGAAGGTAGCAGTGTTAACTTCTTAAAAACATTGTGTTGTACCATATCCTTGGTGTGTATTCACTGCATGGAGAGCATTTCTTGGTCAGTGTTCTTGTGTTTTGTTCTTGGTAGAACACAAAGACTCCATCCATAACCCTAACACAACAACTAATCTCTTATGCAACATTGTTGTTATCCCTGTGATCGCAGCATGGTTACGTAGAGAAAGACCAAAATAACACCTGATCCAACTGGTCCCTGGTAGTGTTAAATCACAGAATTACTATAATCCCTCTCTTTTAAACTGTTCAACAACTTTAGTGCACAACATTGACTGGTAATTATTGTTTTGTTTGTAACAGACAGGTACAATTGTTTTTGGTGGAATTGGGGAAAAAAATTGGGAGCTCGGCACGCTGCAGTACTTTGCACACATGGCAAGTCATGGACCAAAGTTTCTGGCAGCAGTCCGGGCCATTAAAGACTGTTTTCAATGCAAGTTTTGAATCTGGGAGATTTTTAATTTGTAATCAGTTAAAGTATTTCACTGTACAGTTATTTCCTTCATACACTATCCTTATGTACTGTATTTTCTATCATATCCGGGGAATATGAGTGAATGAATAAAGTAAAAGGAGAATTGTAATGAGGGCTTCTGTGCAAACTGAAGTTGAGTGCATTACATCTTTCAGAGCTTTTGTGCTAGAAAACAATTTCTCTGTATATTTTCAATTGGGGTGAAAGGGGTTGTACATGGAAAATAAAACATTCTGAAACAATGAATCCAGTACACCTCTTGTGTTTTATACTCTGTTACCAAGCAGATTTAAAAGTATGATATGGACCTTTAGCATCAGTCTTGAGACTGATTATGATTCTCTCAATGACTGGACTATTGTTTGTCGATATTGTTGTGCATTGTCCAACATAATTAAAGACAACATTGTATTAAACATCTTTTTTCTCCAGTGCTGGATTATTAGGATTTTTTTTCACGGTGGTCGTCATTTAGTGGGCCTATTACAGTTTTTTACTGCGAGCTAAAGATCTGAATAAGATCTGAATAAATAAAAGCCAAATACGAGCACCATGTTTTGAGGGAACCAAATGAAATGGACGACTGTTCAAAAGTGTCACTGGAGCGCGAACAGGAAAAACTACAACTACCAGAGACCCCAGTCCCAGTTCTTCTGGTTTACGGTTACCAGGGGAGACCGAGGGAAGCTACAGCCTCTGAGCACAGGAGCCTGCAAACACAAGCAATGAAACTACGATTTTGAACTGTTTTTCAAATACTTTTGCGGTGAACGTTTTTCACTATAATCGTAGTCAACCCTCGAATTTGTCAGGCTACACTTGTTATTGAATATTAATTCTGTTTAGCAACAGGTAACGATTCGTTTGGCTGCTAGCTAACGAGCAAAGCTAACGGTAAAGGCTAACGTTACATTCACCAGGTTGAGGCTGCATGATTTAAGCTAGGCTGAAAATGTTAGCTCACTTTAGCTGTCTGGTTTGCTAACTAACGTTAGGTCAGTGTGTTGTTATGTTAATTAGTATAACTCCACTATAAATAATTCGTTTCGGAGAGGTAGTGGTCTGTAACGTTATCACCACCACCACCATGTTTATCTATCTCAGCAAGAAGGTGAGTGTCTCGGACATCCCCATGACCTCAGCCATCTACCTAACCACTCAGTACGTCAGTTATGACACTGAGCGCTGGTTAACGTGTGGCTGCAATTTCCCTTGTCTTATAGATTGCTATCCCGAACAATATCCATCTAAAATGTGTCTCTTGGAACAAAGATCAGGGCTTTATTGCCTGTGGAGGAGACGACGGTCTCCTGAGAGTACTCAAACTTGAAACTCAGACAGGTAAGGTCAGGTTAACCTGCACCGCTCTTGTACACTCTGTCTTGATTTCCAGGCCATCTCATGGTACACCTGGCCGTAGACGGGCTTAGATGGTAATGTGTGAGCATGAAAGCCTGGATAATCATAAACACAGTTTATATAAGTTTTAAATGCATGCAGGACACAATGCACAAGTTTGAAATCTTTAACAGCGTATATCTATGGCACATAGTCAACAGAATTGGACTTAATCACTATCCCATTGTCCATATGTTACTCATGTGTCACTAGACTAACCCTGGCAAATCTTGTTGAGTTGTTAAAGTCCCTCTCTAGTTTCTAACGGTGGTCAGGTTTGATGAGTCTTCTACTGATTACCCATGTACTGATACTGACTTGGCTTGGCCTGATCTTAGGTGTTTTGTGTCAGTTACACTGTGGGTCCTTGTTCACATTTAAATATTCTACATGTATTTATTCATATTTACTGTCATTTTGCTTTAGGGTAGAATAAAAGTGATGTTAAATGTTAAATGACACTGTGAGACCTAAAGTTTTTTTTTTTTTTTTGCTTATGATGAATAATGTCCTGTTCATTCAGCTATGTGTTAAAGTTTATTTGTTACAGTCAAAACCGTTATGTAGTACCCATGTGACTGAGATTTGAGGGCTATTGACAACAGCTCTTACAGTGTGTAAATAATCTTCCATAAGCCTTTTGGTACCTTTCTGGTACCTAAGTGTCCTGTCACTGTAAGTAGACATGGTACCACCTTTCCCGCTTTGCCTGTTGGACAGACCTAATGTTATTATGTTAAACAAATGTCTAAACCCACCAACAGTAAAGTGGAAGAAACAATAAAAACTCTGTGCTGATATTTATCTACACACTACTATACACACTAGTGTCTGCTGTATAAAACATTTTCTATAAATGTTTTCAACAATGTTCTCACTGAGAATTATCTGTTGTTAATTATTTGCTGTTCTACATGTTAATCTCTCTTTCGATGTGGTTTCTAAACAGATGATGCAAAACTTAAAGGTCTTGCTGCACCCAGTAATCTGTCAATGAACCAGACTCTAGAGGGACACAGTGGTAAGTTATATTTAGTCATTGCCAAACCTGTTATCATTATAGTATGTTATGAACAGCCAGTGTCCACAAATGACACCGCTTAAGTGAGCTGTGTCATTGTTTGACACTTAACAATTATTACACTTGCAGGTGCAGTGCAGGTAGTCACCTGGAATGAACAGTATGAAAAGCTGACAACCAGTGACCAGAATGGACTCATCATTGTGTGGATGCTCTACAAAGGTGATTACTGCTGCAAAGTCAAAATATAAGTTGTATTGTAAGGAATTTGGCATGTATAGTTTGTTGTCTTTGTCCCTTCCGTAGGTGCGTGGTATGAGGAGATGATCAACAACAGGAACAAGTCAGTGGTGAGGAGCATGAGCTGGAACGCAGATGGTCAGAAGATCTGCATTGTGTATGAAGATGGAGCTGTCATTGTTGGATCTGTAGATGGTAAAAAGCTTTACAGTGTGATTACTCAAAATCTAATAAATGGTAATCACAGTAGCCTTCCAAACAGATTTAATTTTAAATCACTAAGGCTCCCCTGACAAGGAGTGCTTTGTTTACATATATGAGTAGCTCATGAAGGTCTTGTTTTTGTAGGTAACCGGATTTGGGGAAAGGAGCTAAAGGGAAATCAGCTTGCGCATGTGGCATGGTCGCCAGACAGCAAGATCCTCCTATTTGGCATGGCCAATGGAGAAGTACAAATCTATGACAACCAAGGAAACTTCATTGTGAGTGCACAAGTTTTAAGTAAAATAAAATTATCAGTTCATCTTACTATGGACCCATGTAGCTTTCTGACTGTGAAGGTGCAGGCAACTCCTTGACTTGCATCATGTACCCACATGAAATTGATTATAAAATAATACTTTAATTGCCTTAATAGAATTATGATCCTGAAAACTGAAAGTGATTCTCCCTTTGTTTTAAGCACATATGCTGTTTTATCTATTTTATATTGGTGTATGTTAACTTTATAATCTGTTATGTTTCAGATGAAAATGACCATAAGCTGTCTCACTAATGCCACTGGAGCTGTCAGTATAGCAGGTATCCACTGGTATGCAGGAACAGGAGGTTATGTTGAGCCAGACTGTCCATGTCTTGCTATCTGTTTTGACAATGGAAGATGCCAGGTCATGCGCTATGAGAATGATGAAAGTAAGGAAATAAGCCTTCAAAGACTGCAGTATAATTTCCAAGTTGCACTTCAATGAAATGTTTACCAGTGGTGATGGGCTATGCTGCTACCTTGTTCTGCAGGCCCAGTGTGTATTGACACTCTGATGAATGTGGTCAGTATCCAGTGGAATCATTGCGGCAGTGTTCTGGCAGTGGCTGGTTCTCTCAGAGCCTCAAATCTGGAGAAAGAGTTCAATGTTGTACAGTTCTACACACCATTTGGAGAGGTGAGGGTGAAGCTTTTGTTCCCTTTCTTACACAGAGTTTTATACATGAAAATTAGACTATTATTACATAGTAATGTACCATTCAGCATTCCTGTCATTATCATATATGGGACAGAACAACAACAACAAAAAAATGGTATTTGCAATGCTATTTGTTGTTTAAACAGCATCTGAGAACTCTCAAAGTTCCTGGGAAGCAAATGTCAGGCGTTGCCTGGGAGGGCGGAGGGCTACGTATTGGCCTGGCTGTGGACTCCTACATCTACTTTGCAAACATAAGACCAGATTACAAGGTAAATGTCGGCACCTTTGGTTTTCCTTTTTTAACGTTTTTGGAATTAAACAATTCTTTTTACACAGAGCACCTATACATAATCTAGCGGGGTATCATCACAGTATTCATCCAGGCAGAGTTAACAAAAACAGATAGAAGCCACTTTTAAAGGTGCTTTTTGTGAGTTTTTGCTATCACTACATAGCGAACGTTAGCATTAACAGCTGTTTACTTACTTACTGGCGTAGAGGAAATGTTGCAAGTTCTGCATCAAACTTCATTCCTTTATTCGCTCTTGTTTCACTTCTTGTCTTTTACTGAAGTTAGCATGCTAACCAGCTTGTCCCTTCTCATAATGCCACTTTGCACCAGTAAGTCACTGTAGCATGTAGCCTGATCTCAGTCCAACATGAGAGGGTTAAGAAATAGCACTGCCCACAGGGCATACTCTAACCTCTTGTAAAAGCAATGATGGCTGAAGCTCTTGGTAAGTAGACAGCTGATAATGTTAACATTGGCTTTGCAGCGATAGCGAAAACCTCACATATAGCATCTTTAATCAGAAATTCTGCTATATTGTACAGAAGACCCTTGATTACGCCACCTTTGCTCAGTTACAGAGAACGAAACTAAACCAGCAATTTTTCTGAGCTTTCGCACAATGAATAAAAGCATCAACCAATCACACAGACTGCCAGAGGCTCATGCTAGGCATCTTTTTGTTATTTTTATGAGGTTTATGAAGTAGCTGTCTTCTTCATCTGTGGAGCCAGTCTACTTCAAAGACAACACCTGGCTTGTAGAATCTGTCCAAAAAATGTTGGGTGATGATGCATGTTCCTGTCTTTCAAAATGTTTCCAAATCACACCTTCATGTCACACAGGGTGACACGAATGAAGGTGGAATTAGTCATAGTAGAGTAATAAGATGTGGTCAACTGGTTTATAAATTAGTATGAAGATTATTAAGATTTACAGTAAAAATACTACTTGGGTGGAGTAGCTTTATCACTACACCACCAAGTGATCAAATACATTCCAACAAAGGGGTTATTTCAAGGAGTGTGTCTTTTATTTCATGTTTAATTTATATGGTGGAAAAGAACAGAGACATAGAACAGAGGGAATACCAGAAAAAAACCACTGTCTGAAATTAAACTATGGGCGGTTTGGAGTTCATATGGTTTTAGAAGTTAAGGATGACCAAACTATCTTTGGTCACACACTTCTCAGGGTTCACAAAGCTCACACAGTATGTGAATCTCACCAGCTCTTTCACGTTTTTCAACAGTGGGGCTACTGTTGCAGCACTGTGGTGTATGCCTACACAAAGCCAGAGAGGCAGGAGTACTGTGTGGTATTCTGGGACACCAAAAACAACGAGAAGTTTGTCAAATATGTCAAGAGCTTGATGTCCATCACAACCTCAGGGGACTTCTGTATCCTGGCCAGCAAGGCAGATGACACCCAACCTCAGGTACAAACACAACCTTAGAAGGCAACAGTAGGAACAAAGCAAATAAATAAGTAAAAATCAGGATCTGTAATAATCTTCAAAACATTACAGGTAAACTTGATATGCTAGTTACTACAATGTTTGACTTAGACAAGATCTATATTAATACTCCACTGAGTAGACATGTGAAATAGTAGAATCCAACAGGGAAGATATATAGTAGATATAGAGTGAGCTAAGGATCACAATTGTTTCTCTGCTGTCTTGCCTCCTGTTCTTTTAATTCATTGCCGTATAGGAGGATGCTGAGTTAGAGTCTGGGAGTCATGCAAGGGTAAAGTACTAATTAAAACCACACTCACAAAATGAAGACTAATTGTTTTGATATAGAATCATAAATTGAGTTGTAGAATAATGTTGTTCCATTGTGTGTTTTTCAGTATGTCCTGATTCTGTGCAACTCCATTGGGACTCCACTGGACTCCAAATACATTGACATTGGTGAGCGTATACAGTAAACAGAGATTACATTCACTAGTCAACACATCTTTAAATGTCAGCAACACGGGGCTGATACAAGTCCTCATTTACCATAAACCTGGTTAATTTTTTCAAGACACTGTGAGAAGTCACACCTTGTGTATAGATAGTTGTGAAATGGTGGTTGGCATTCTGCCACCTGCCACCCACACTTACATCTTTCATGGCCTCACAGCATCCTATAGCAAATAGACAGTGAGTGCAGGGCGTCTTTGGCCAAATGTTTGCTGAGGAGCTCTCGCCAAGATAGTTCAAAGTCCACAGGTTTGAAAGACTCAGTGGTCTGAATGGGTTTGTGATATCCCACCTTGGTAAATAATATGTGAATGAGTTCAAGTTTGTTCCTTTGCACCTTTCTCCTCTGGCTTTTTTCACTAGACTAGTCAGTGTATTTAACAACACACTGTATCATCTTCTCAGGACTTGCATGTTGGAATTTATGCACTTAAAATGTGCACTGAATTTCACATTTTTATGTGAAATGTGAATGCCTAGTTCCTACTCATTTATATGTACTGACACTGAATCTTTTGAGATCGACAAGAACAAACACAAAACTCTAAAGCTTTTTTATTAGTGACATTTGTAGCATAGTCCTCTGCATTTGGAATCTGAGGCCAAGAGCTGAGCACACACACGATTCACCAAATTACATAAATCAATAGTTTATACCAGTTAATTTGTTCTGAAATTGCACAGTTATATACACTCTATATTGATCTTCAGCTTTGTAAGTCTGTTAAAGTCTGTTACTTGTTCATTTGTTCAGATCCATTGTTTGTCACCATGACCAAGACACATGTGATTGCTGCATCCAAGGAGGCTTTCTACCTGTGGCAATACAGAGTGGCAAAGAAATTAACTGCCCTGGAAATCAACCAAGTGACCAGAACTAAGAAAGAGGGAAGAGAGAGGTGAGTTTTTTCAGAAATTGGCATGATACTTTACAGTGCAACTGCATCTAAACCTGATGTCATGAGAACTGTATTTAAGAAAGCCAGGTACAAGTGGATGGGGACAAAATAACAACATTAGAAATTACAGTACATATCAAGCAGACGATGGAAAGTTACAGGGAAGCAAGATAACCACAAGGCTACATTCTGAGAGTCAGTGGATGAAACCTTGGGATTATTGGCTCACTGTTACAGTGTAGAGTGTTGGTACTGACAGCACCATGAAAAGGATTCATTCATCTGAATCAAATGCCACTGAGGTTCCAGACAGGCTGGGCATGACCTAATGTTCTGCCAGGACTATCCTAGCATCGAAACCACAAGTCACCTCAGTGGACAGGGCATCTGTTTGTCTGTCTGGCTGTCTCTCAGGCTCTCTCTCATTTGTTTTCACTTCCTGCCACTTTAGGGTCTATCACATTGACAGCAATCCATCTGGAGCCAGTGACAGTGGTCCAGATTTTACAAAAGCCTTCACAGTAAGTGACAAAAAACATTTCTGAGGCATTTTAGTGCATAAGAATGTGATTTTTTAATGTCACTGAAACAGTCTAAAGCATTAATGTTAAATTGTTTAAATTTCTATATAAAACAAATAAATTAACACATAATAATCTTTATAAAAATGACATTTATGATTAGTTTACAAAGGAATACATTTAAAGAGAAAGAAAAAAACATTTTTCTACTAAGAAGAGAAATTGTCATGTATGTTTTTGTTCTGTTTCAGGCAACTCGAGATCCCATCTGCTGTGTTACAGCAACAGATAAGACCCTGATTGTGGTATGTACATTTCTGTTCAAAATCAAATTTTGAATTGTACAGTAAAATGAATAGTAAAATTAAAGCAAAGTTTTGGGTGCATATGTGCTTATAGGGCCGTGAGTCTGGCACTATCCATAGATACAGCCTCCCAAATGTTGTTCTCATCCAGAAATACACTTTGAACAACAGAGCCTACTATTTGTCCTTGAACTGCAGTTCCAGGTAAGCATCAATTTGTGTTGTGGTGTCAAGAAATAATACAGTGTCCAGATATCTATGGAACAGTTCTGTCACATGTAAGTCACATATAATCATTGTTTTCTTTAGTCGTCTGGCGATAATCGACATCGCAGGCGTGCTGACTTTGTTGGACCTGGAAGCTCGTGCCTCCACAGACAATAGCACTGGGAACCAGGCATCTGCAGGAGATCCATCCAAGTTTGAGCGCAAGGATGTCTGGGACATGAAATGGGCAAATGACAACCCTGATCTGTTTGCCATGATGGAGAAGACCAGAATGTATGTCTTCAGGAACCTAGACCCAGAGGTGAGTGCTTGGTCCTTGTGTGTTGGTCAAATAACATCTGATTTAAAGCTGTAACCTCATCTGCATTGTTGTATTGTTACTAAATAAATATTTATCAACTGTTAAAATTGTTTATTATATCTTAAACAAACAGGAGCCCATCCAAACATCTGGATACATTTGTAACTTTGAGGACCTGGAAATCAAATCTGTCTTGCTTGATGAAATCATGAAGGTAAACATTCAAAGCAAGTGGCACTTGAGTTGCCTGAATTTCCAGCATAATTACACTGATATCACAGCCAGTTACTAACATCAGTATACTTATTTTATCATGGTAAGAATTTATCACTTTGTAATTTTAACAGAAATGTAGAGAGACTCTTCATAGACTTTGTATGTGTTTGTATTTTAATGAAACACACTTATGGGAGGTTTTCTTACAGGATCCAGAGAGGCCCAACAAAGACAACCTCATCAACTTTGAAATCCGCTCCCTGAGAGACAGTCGTGCACTGATTGAAAAAGTTGGAATTGAAGATGCCTCACAGTTCATTGAAGACAATCCTCACCCAAGACTCTGGTAAATGCAACATGACTTTTACTTTTGATTTGACATGGAAGGGGGTTCTAAGAATAAATGTGATTTAAATGTATCCATTTATTTTAAAGAATTTTTTAAGGATGAGATTTTGGTGTTGGCAGTGTCTTCAGTGAGTAGCCATACAGTGTAGCCATACAACATTAAGTTGTCAGTTTTTTAGGGAAGACCTAGCTAAGACTAATACAGTTATGTTGACATGAATTCCTATTATTTTGTCCACCCATTTCAAATCAATGAGGCTAGTATTAGCCTGCTGTATTAAACTGCATTAATTTTAGCTATGTCTTCCTAATAAACTAACAACAGTGTATTTTCTGTTGATGAAGTTTATGTTTCTGTGATCATGATAGCCATCTCTACTCATGCCAGCTACCTAGGTTTTCTTTTGTTGGTGTTGTGTTTTTGTGCAAAGGAAAAACTTAATTTCTTTTCCATCAGTCAGCAAATGCAAAGGTTTTAATACACTTGGTATAATTATTCAGTGATGGAAAGCTTGAAATTTAAAGCATTAAATTAATTCCTAGATTGGCTGTTTTGAGGAAAAACGGTCAACCTGAACAGGGTTCTCAGATCAGGTTAGGACAAATAAAGAGCTGCTGTTACTACTATTTTTTTCATCTGAGCATATGTGCTGGTGTGGGAGGTTGATGTGGCAGAGTATTATGAGATTTATGGTAAGGTTTGAAACAGCAGTGTGGTGGCTGTTGCGTATGTATGTTCTCTGGCTGGTGTGTCAGTTTTGCAGGATCCCTCAAAATCTGGCAGTGTCAAAAATGACCCTTCCTGTTCTAACAGTCAGTTCCAGTCAGTTCAAAGTCATGGAATCATCAAGATTAACACAAATTTATTTAAAAGTACTGATTATTTGGTTCCCTTAGATATTGATTTACACAGTTACAAGTAACAATCTGAGACATGGATTGGTGAGTGACTTCGTACTGATCTCTTAATATCTCTGGTCAGTTTATAACTAAATTAAGCATATTACAGGCGTTGTTATAAGGACATAGGCATACACATCAGTCGTACTGATAGTAACTAACTGACCCCTTTCTCCATTATCCAGCCTGTCAGGCGTCTGCTGGCGCAGGGGCAGCTCTGCAGAAGCTGGACCTGAAACAATGAGCAGGCCTTTTATGTCGCTGCAAAAGACTACCAGGGCATCGAGAGTTTGTCAAGCGCCTGGGCAACCTGCAGAAATGAGCCCATGAAACAAGCAGAGGCAGCAGCTTAGTTCAGCAGGTTTGAGGAAGCTGAGCGGATGTACCTGGATATGGATCGCAGGTACATTTAGCCATTATTGTCTGGGCACATTTGATGGTGAAGTTAAAACTTACCCTTACATTACTGGATTAATTTTTTGTCTGCCTGTCATTTTTAAGATTACCTTATGAAATAGGTTGCCACTAGTTTTTCCAGGCATGATGGTAATGGCAGACAATGGACATATGTGTTCTCTGTAGGGACCTTGCCATCAGCCTCAGAATCAAGCTGGGAGACGCTGGTTCAGAAGTGCTTCAGCTACTCAAAACTGGCTCTGGAGACTGTGATGATGCTCTTCTAGAACAGGCATATTACAATGCAATCGGAATTACTTTTAACAGACAGAAGTAATTATGGAATTTTTATTTTCCCTTTTTCTGATTATATCATAAGTGCATAAATACTGTGTACTCTGGTTAGAAGTTTGAAATATTTTATGTGTACCGGTAACATTTCCCATTTATCATTTTATAAGCAATAAATAAGTAATGCATGGTTTGTAACACCTGTAATGTAGATGTAAGAACACATGAGGACATTTTAGTAATATGTATTTATGTATTTATTAACACTATAATAATAGCCATAACTGGTATATAATCACTTAATAGATGATAAGATACAGTAACATGAAAAACATCTTTGTAATAAATCCTTCACGGTGTTAAAACACTTCATAAATGTGTTTCACAAAACATATACAATTTGAGTTCATTCTTGACCTGGGAAATAGAGATTTGTCAAAGAAGATTCAGCAAGGTCTGCTTATTAAATTTCTTCTGGAGCATTTAGAAAAAACAATATTCACTTCAACAGTGAAGGTTGCTCAGATGCCTTGAAAGTAAAAGGAAATTTTTAGAAACAAGTAAATGATTGATAAATTAGTAGTAGAATTACAGCATCTTTCTTATTCAATATTCATCTAAAAGATGATTTCAACTGTAATATTATGTTCATTCATTGCTCTTTTATACACTGATAGTGATGCTTCACAGTAGGATACTGTAATGGTTATCACTGACAAATAACATTATAAAATGCCAATATCACAACATAACCACATTATAGTGTGTTATAGTGTGTTACCATTCACCAGTTGTTTATATGGTGTATAAATGCAAAAGTGAGGGTTAAAAAGTTAGGGGCAAAGTGAATATTCAACAAGTGTGACAGTGTTATATGTTCTTTGTGTAGACGATAAGCATCATTGGAGTGGCAAAAAAGCAGTATAACAATATGCAAAATATATAACTATATAGACCCTAAAAGTACTTGGTCTCAACACCACTTAATGTCATTTGTACTACTTTGCACTATTTATTATATTCCAAGTACCTAAAATAGATAATCGGAAATACTATCTCAAATGTCAGCATCATCCAGCTATGGTATCATGATTGTTATTAAAACCAAATGAAAAACTGTTACTTTTCTCTGTTTCCAAGTCCAATGCAGTGCAGTACTATCTTCAGGGCCGTAACAGGAGAGGCTTGCAGAGTGCTACTACATGTTAGAGGACTATGGCGGCCTTGAGAGGCTGACCACTGTGCTGCCAGAGGAATCATAAACTTTACTGATGAGCCGTATTTGAAGACTTACTTAAAATAATTACTCTCTGATGTTGGCTTCTAGCTCTATGAGCTACAGTTTACTCAGTGATTCTAAATCTGCATGAGAAACTAATTCTGCATCTGTTATCATTCTCTCTTGCTCTGTGTTGTAGGAGATTGGACAGATGTTTGCTACAATGGGCATGTGAACAGAAGCTGTGGCATACCTTAGTGCAACCAGCCCAAAGCTGCCATTGATACATGTGTCCATCTGAACCAGGTAGAGGCAGACAGAAAACATGGCGCCTCTTGTGACACTCCAGATACATAAGGCATTCCCACAGTGATTCACCACAATAGGTTGCCACTAGTTTTTCCAGGCATGATGGTAATGGCAGACAATGGACATGTGTTTCTCTGTAGGGACCTTGCCATCAGCCTCAGAATCAAGCTGGGAGACTGGTTCAGGGTGCTTCAGCTACTCAAAACTGGCTCTGGAGACTGTGATGATGCTCTTCTAGAACAGGCATACAATGCAATCGGAGATTACTTTGCTGACAGACAGAAGTGGTATGGAGATTTTGTTTTTCCCTTTTTTCTGATTATATCTTAAGTGCATAAATACTGTGTACTCTAGTTAGAAGTTTGAAATATTTTATGTGTACAGTAACATTTTTCCCATTTATCATTTATAAGCAATAAATAAGTAATGCATGGTTTGTAACACACTGTAATGTAGATGTAAGAACACATGAGGACATTTTGAAGTGTGTATTTATGTATTTGTTAACACTATAATAATAGCCATAACTGGTATATAATCACTTAATGAATGATAAGATACAGTAACATGAAAAACATCTTTATACAATAAATCCTTCACAGGTAGATTTAAAACACTTCATAAATGTGTTTTAAAACATATACAGATTTTGAAGGTTCATTCTTGACCTGGGAAATAGAGATTTGTCAAAGAAAATTCTTAACCCAAGGTCTACTTATTAAATTTCTTCTGGAGCATTTAGAAAAAACAATATTCACTTCAACAGTGAAAGGAGTTTGCTCAGATGCCTTGAAAGTAAAAAGGAAATTTTTAGAAACAAGTAAATGATTGATAAATTAGTAGTAGAATTACAGCATCTTTCTTATTCAATATTCATCTAAAAGATGATTTCAACTGTAATATTATGTTCATTCATTATCTTTTTATACACTGATAGTAGATGCTTCACAGTAGGATACTGTAATAGTTGTCACTGACAAATAACATTAATAAAAAATGCCAATATCTGCTTATAACCACATTATAGTGTGTTATAGTGTGTTGCCATTCACCAGTTGTTTATATGGTGCTTATAAATGCAAAAGTAGGGGGTTAAAAATTAGGGGGCAAAGTGAATAATTCAACAAGTGTGACAGTGTTATATGTTCTTTGTGTGGACGATAAGCATCATTGGAGTGGCAAAAAGCAACAGTATAACAATATACAAAATATATAACTATATAGACCCTAAAGTACTTGGTCTCAACACCACTTAATGTCATTTGTACTACTTTGCTATTTATTATATTCCAAGTACCTAAAATAGATAATCAGGAAATACTATCTCAAATGTCAGCATCTGTCAGCTATGGTATCATGATTGTTGTTAAAAACCAAATGAAAAACTGTTACTTTTCTCTGTTTCCAGGGTCAATGCAGTGCAGTACTATCTTCAGGGCCGTAACCAGGAGAGGCTTGCAGAGTGCTACTACATGTTAGAGGACTATGACGGCCTTGAGAGGCTGACCACTGTGCTGCCAGAGAATCATAAACTTTTACCAGTGAGCCAAATGTTGAAGACTTACTTAAAATAATTACTCTCTGATGTTCGCTTCTAGCTCTATATGGAAGCTACAGTTCTCAGTGATTCTAAATCTGTACCCTTAAAGGAAACTAATTCTGCATCTGTTATCATTCTCTTAACTCTGTGTTGTAGGAGATTGGACAGATGTTTGCTACAGTGGGCATGTGTGAACAAGCTGTGAACGCCTACCTTAAGTGCAACCAGCCCAAAGCTGCCATTGATACATGTGTCCATCTGAACCAGGTGAGAGACGAACAGAAAACTTGTGGCGCCTCTTGTGACACTCCGAATACATAAGGCATTCCCACAGTGATTCACCACACAGTTTGACAGCTTTAGAGCACAGCAGTCACTGTGGCACCTGCTGACCTCCCACTCCTGTTCTCATCCTGAGTGATATTTAGCTCTGGAGTGTGAATGCTGCTCTCAAACTATGTTTTTCCAATGTAAATTTTCACATTTGGCTCAAGAAAAATGATTCAGGATGGACATTACATTAGACAGGAAGTTTTAGCATTATGACAAGAATACAACCTCCAAATCTTCTATGTAAGCTGAAACTGTTCTACTGTGTAAAAACTGTTCAGCCACAGCTGGCTGTACTCTAAGGGCCATAATTGACCTGTAATTTGGCTCATCCAAAAGGAGAAGTCATTACCAGTCCCAGCTTCCTCTGTTCCAGGCACTTTCCCCTGCTGTGTTAATGCTCTGTTTCTGACAGTGAAATGAAAGGAGTGTCACTTTTATTGTTTCCAAATCTTTTGCCACAGATGGTTTAATACTGTGTCTTCTAATGTTATCTGAGTGTTGTGCTCTTGCTGTTAGTAAGATATGCATATTCAGGTAATTTTAGGAGTGTTTTATTACAGTCGATGACTGTTAAATTACAGGGTTTTACTGATGTCTTATTTAAAGTAAATGCTGCATATATAATATGCATTTTGTTCAGTATCATGTTCAAGAATCTACAGTTAAAAGTAATGATGATGTGATTATGTTTTTGAATGACTGTTGTCATTTTCCTTCAGTGGAACAAAGCAGTGGAACTCGCTAGGACCCACAACATGAAGGAGATTAAATCTCTTCTCTCCAAATATGCCTCACATCTTCTTGAGAAGAATAAAACTCTAGAGGCAGTGGAACTGTATCGGAAAGCCCACCATTTCCTTGATGCAGCCAAACTCATGTTTAAGGTAGGTTTGTTTTTTATGCTTGTGATTGTGAGTGACTCTTTAACAAACAGGACCTGGTAGAACAGCTTGTTTGTGGACACATCTGATGGAATTTGTGGCTACTGTTTGCAGATAGCGGATGAGGAGGCGAAGAAAAGGACCCGACCACTGCGGGTGAAGAAGCTCTATGTGCTGGCAGCACGTCTCGTTGAAAATTACCACGAGCAGGTGAAAACGTCACAGCAGAGCAAAGCCAAAGGGAAGAAGTCTGAGGTACCTAATATATACAATATACTTGATATAGCTTTCAAATATTGTTTATGACCTATTTTAGAAACTATACAAAGTCAAGGGCATATTTTAACAGTATAGAAATTCATCATATACTCTAATTGTATTTTGCTGATGCTGAAATGCATTTTGACAATGAACCATCATTTGTTATAATTAGGCAACATTTGCACTTGCTGGGCTGCTCGAGGAAGATGCAACCTCTTCAGACAATCGTGTTGTGGACAACGCCTGGCGTGGAGCTGAGGCTTACCACTTCTTCCTGCTTGCTCAGAGACAGCTGTATGAAGGCTACATGGAGAACGCCATGCGCACAGGTACCAAATCACAGGACACCTCATCATATTAATAAGTAAATAACAGTATCATCCAGGACTGCAACAATAATTGAATATTCAGTCAACAGAGAAGTAACCATCATTGAATAATCTTTTAAGTGATATTTTTAAAGATGGTAGACATTCAATGTTTCTTATTTTCAAAATGTGACAATTATATTATCGTTGCTTTGTAACACTACAACCTGCCTGTCTTTGGTTGTTGGACTGTTGGTCAAACAAAATATAACAATTGAAGACATCAGTTATGGCTCTGAGAAACTGTGATGACAATTCCCACATATTGAGGTAGTCATGTGTAGCATTTGTAAACAACATTATCACATTAAGTTAGATACCCTTGTATGTTTACTATATATAAATGAAACAATACTCAGTCATTAGATCAGTCTTCTAGTTACAGACTATTAAAGCTATTAAAATACAGAACGTATCTGAACTCACCTTAGAAATTGGCTCTTATTTCATTTAGGATCAGTTAAAACATTTGTTTTTTATACTTGGATCTAAAATGTCAGAGATTACAATATTTAGATTTTAAAATGATATAATCATATCAGTAAAAAGTTATTCCAAAATCAACTCAATTTCTGAGTCACTAAAATCATGGTCATTTGTTGATCTCTAGAAATCATGGAGCTGAGCAAGGTGACTGGCTGTATTTTATATGAAGCAGTATTTTAGCTGATGAGGATGCACACATAATGAATGTATTTTTATCATGCAAAAAATGGCCGGGGTTTGTCTTGCATGAGAAGCCAATAGACATATTTTAATTATGTTTCACACTACATTTGATGACATCTCAAACAAAGGAAAGAAACACAGTTCAATTGGTTTGAAGTTGTTATGAATCTTTTGGCTTTGGTAGACTGACAGGACTGTACAAAGTCAAATTAGTTATCTATCACAGACTCAAACAGAGTGGAAGTCTAACTCTTCGCTCTTTACCTCCATTTTTTAAAGCCATTCATCTGCGTGAGTATGAGGACATCATTCCAGCAGTGGAGATCTACTCTCTACTTGCCATTTGCTCCACAGCCAACCGGGCGTTTGGCACATGCTCGCAGGCCTTTATCAAACTGGAATCTCTGCCTAGTCTGGAACCTGAACAGCGGCAGTTCTACGAGGACCTGGCCCTGGAGATCTTCACCAAGCATGCACCAAAGGACAGTCGCATGATGGAGCGGGAAAGATCATCAGAGGGGTGAGTTCAGATCAAACTCTGGCTCCATACACTCATGAGAGGATGAGTTCCCTGGACTGTATGGATGCAAAATTAGTTTATCATGTTATTGTAATGCCTTTGAAGAAGAGAAAGTTTGCTTTTTTTTCCTTGTTGGATTAATTTGGAAAAATCCATGCATGTCATTATTATGTCAGTTTGAGTGGAGACTGATGGTTCACCATGAGCTTAGCTCAGCTCTAGTGATTAACGTCCTCTCAAAAGGATGTTATAATTTACTGTTCAACATAACTACTCTTTTTCCACTGCCATAGTATCAAAGTAATTCCTGAAACCATTTTTATTCATTCTGTTTTTTGGCATTTTAGGGCAGAAGGAAAGTTACCCACATGCATCGTGACCGGTCTGCCGATCCAGGAGTACCAGTTCTGGATGTGCAGTGTGTGTAAACACTGTGCTCTGGAGCAGGAGATTGGAAAATATAACTGCTGCCCTTTGTGCCACAGTCCTGTAGTATGAAGCAGAGGGACTTTTTTCAGACAGAAAACCACACTTCAAAGCCTTTTTTAATGTACTTTACTCACATTTTGTTTCTTTTTTTTGAATTTATGGAACATATTTGTTATTATTATTTTGTTGTTGTCGTCTTTTTGTGGTTAAATCTGTAATAGTCAGTTATGAAGGTACAAACAGAACAAAGACCTAAAGTGATATTGTCAAACGGCAAAATATATGTTCAGCAAGCTTCAGCTTATCCCTCTTTATATAATTGAGTTAAATGTTGAGTTCTTTTACAGTGAATGTTGTAAAATACTTAAATGAATATAAATGCTTTGTTAACTATTTTTATATTGAAGTCCACAGTGAATAAACAGTGTATAAAAATGTATTTTGATTGGAAATGTTTTGCTGTCCATTTATACCAACTAGTTCATTTGAAAATTAAGACTGTCCACAACATCCACCACCTAACAAGTGTCTGTGCAGACCATTTGTAAGGAACTCTGAAGTACATTCAACCAGATCAAACACCACCTCAAAAACATTTGCCTGAATGTGGTTATGAAAAACTTGACCAACACTATTAATTATATGGTGAATAATTCACACAACACTAATGGTTACAGAAAATAACATCACTGATGTTAATATAAAACCATATTTACTTTAGTCTACTGAACTGATACAGTCTTCCTCTGCCATCTGCTGTCAGTAAATGGCAGCAGTGAGTAGACTGCGATCCCCAAACAGTCACTGTATAAAAGGTTCAAGGCTCGATCCAGTGTTCTGTTTTGCATATTTAAAGGATTTTTTCCACAATTTGGTATAGATGGTGATCATATTTCTGATGCTGTTATACTAAAGGCTCTCGGTGTGCCAATGCAGTGTGAGTTGTTGTGACCTAATTATTATTTACACTGATTAATGATTAGTTTATCTTTGCTTGGCTTTGGATGATTTCTTCAGACTTTAATGATGAGTGTTTCATTAAGATTTTAAGTAACCCTGCATCACACTGGTGTTCTTCAGTTCATTTGAGTCATTCACTCAAAAAGGTGCACTGTGTATTTTTTACTAAGGTTAGGCTTTTAAAGGAACTTTAATTTGTGTCTACCCAAAAGCATCAATATATGAATGTGTATCCTGTATGTCTGCAATCCCCAGTGGCTTATAAGCATGTAAATATTGAGTGTGTTAGCTCGGCTCTCGAACATCAGTCTTCATTTTGTGCTATCTAATAATGTGGCATGTTTATACTGTAGGTGTTTGACAGTGGCAGTCTTACCCTATTACATTATTTACATCTTCCCTAGCTGTCTTACACATGTTTATTCCTCCCTGCTGTTGTCAGGTCATCAAACATTGCATCAGTATTGCATGTGCATTTTGTCAAACACTTTGCATAATGCACTTGCAAAGGCTGATAAACGACACTATAGCCTACTGCTGTATTTAAGCTTAATTTTTTTACTTCTCTTTCTGTTTTTATTTTGTTTTATTTCACTTGCAACATTGTTTATTTAGGTTTTTTAAGATAAAAGAAAGACAGAAAGAAAAAAGAAAAGAGCAACCAAATGCCACAGAAGATACCCACACCAAGATGAAAACAAATTAGAAAGAGTGAGCAGCCTCTGAAGAATAATGCACTTAGCCAAAAAGATTCATTAAATATTTACAGTGATAAATTTGGCTCACCCCCAACACTGGTGACACATTACACGTCAAAGTTTAAGTGAATTCTACATTACAGCCTGTTAGTGAGCATGATGTGCCAACCATGTGATCTATCGTCCTGTTAGAGGCTGCGTCCCGCCCTGAGCTGGACTCAGAGACACCACACCGCTGCACCGACCTCTGAACACTCCGACCTGAGCGAAGCAGGCAGGAGCAGCACATGGCCAGGTAAGCTGCTCTAATCATTTCCTCCAGTTTCTGTGTCCGTGACGAGACGTCGAGAGAGGTCTAGAGTTATTTTAAACAGCGTAAAAGTGTTTGTTTTTTTTTTTCCATTTCAGTGTTTCACTGTTAACGATTCATCGATTCCTAGTGTAACAACTTTTGTGGCTGTAGAAACGTGTCAAATCTGACCTTGGCTCGCCATTTACTGCAATTCGAAACGCTGCCAGTAACACAATACAAGTGAGACAGAGCTACTCGTTTTAGAGCTACAAGCAGGACACACGGCAGGTATTGTTGACAAATACCAGCTCAGCGTTAGTAGGTAAATATTGGCCGCATTAGTTATCATAGCTTTACTGGAAATATACAAATGGTGCACACAGTAAATATTAAAATTGTATTCGCACTAGTTTTACTTTCTGAACCACTTCATGAGGCAGTTGTTCACGTATTAAGGCTTAGGTTAATTTCTGTTGCATTTATAAAATATTTTACTAATCTTATTAATTATGTTCATTCATTGCAAGCAAATACATTCAGAATGCATGCAGACATACTGTAGAATACTGTCATGATGTGTAACATAACCTGCAAACAAATCGATACCGTAACTGTATTTTATTAACATCAGATGGAAACATTTAATCTCCAGATCGTACATTTAAAAAAGCACAGCAGGTGATGCTGTCATTTAACCATTCCATTACACGGTGTCACAGTAACCTAGATGTTACTTGATACTAGATGGCACTGATGTAATGCTCTTCAGTGTGATAGAATGACATACAAGTGTGACCTGTACTAATTTCTGTGTGTTTCTGTGCAGGCAGCAAAGCCTCTGAGATTTAAATAGGGGATAACAGCGTCTCACAGCTGCTCCACCATGGTGTATGGACAGATCTTTCATCAGCGCAGCTCTGATGACTGCTTTATTAACGTCAACGTTGGAGGTTTCAAGCAACGAATGGAGCACACCGTTCTGAGACGATTCCCACAGACACGCCTTGGCCGTCTTCTATGTTGCAGCTCTAAGGAAGCGATCCTGGAGCTCTGTGATGACTTCAGTCCCTCTGAAATGGAGTACTATTTTGATCGGAATCCTCGTTTTTTCTGTTATGTTCTCAACTTTTACTTTACAGGTAAAATCCACCTTGCAGACGGATTATGTGTAGTTTCATTTTTACAAGAGATTGAGTACTGGGGAATCAAAGAGCGTCATCTGGACTTATGCTGCAGTGACAAATTCTGTGAACTGATGGAGCTGGCTGAGGATAAGTGCTGGGATCAGAGGAGTGATGAAGTGCAGCTCAGCTCGGTCTCGTCCATTGAGGAGCTGTCAGCTTTGGAGGAGAACATAGAAATGTTTGAAGGCTCCTGGTGTGCAGATGTCCGCAGGAATATTTGGATTCGACTTGAGAATCCAGGTTACTCCACTTCAGCCAAAGCAATGGCTATAGCCTCCCTCAGTGTGGTTCTTGTCTCCATTGTAGCCATGTGCATTCACAGCATGTCAGACTTCCATCAGGTGGACGTCAATGAAAAAAAGATCGAAAATCCAGTGCTGACCTTCCTTGAGAGCCTCTGTGTCCTGTTCTTCTCTGCAGAGTTCCTTCTCCGTTTGGCTGCTGCACCGTCAGCAAAGAAGTTCTTGTGCAGCCCTCTCAATATTATTGACTTAATGTCAGTTATGCCTTTTTATGTCACTATAGTCTGTGACATAATGGATGAAAGTGAAAGCACAGAGCTGGAGAATGTAGGTAAAGTGGTGCAGATCTTGCGGTTGATGCGAGTGTTTCGCATCCTAAAACTTGCTCGGCATTCTGCTGGCCTTCGCTCTCTTGGTGCCACACTGCGACACAGCTCTCATGAGGTTGGGCAGCTAGTACTTTTCTTGTCTGTGGGCATTTCCATGTTCTCTGCTCTTATTTACTTTGTAGAAAAAGAATCTCAAGAGTCAGAGTTACAGACGATCCCTATTGCCTGGTGGTGGGCCACGATTAGCATGACTACAGTGGGCTACGGGGACACCTTCCCTGTTACATTTGGTGGGAAGCTGATAGCAACCCTGTGCATCATCTGTGGACTGCTGATTGTAGCTCTACCCATTACTAACATCTTCAACAAGTTCTCCAAGTTCTATGCCAGGCAAAGACACATAGATCTCAGGCAAAGCAAAAGCTGAACCTTCTCAAGCAAGTGTCCCAAAAAGCCTTGCAGTATGCAATATTGAATTTGTAAGTCCACAAACTCATTCATCACTTATAACTCAGGAGGTGTATTAGCAGACACATGAACTTCAAGTGGCAATGGACAACTTCCCCCCCTAGTGTTTCCAAGTGGTATTAATGTTGGTGTCACTGAAGAAGAATATAGGTAGTTTCACCACCTCTTGCTTTAGAAAGGTCACTGCCACACACACGTTACTTATCAAGATTATCAAATGGACAATGAATCATCTGTTTGTTTCTGGCTGCTAGCGTTAGCAGCATGGCTACCACTATCAGCCTGGCTGCTGTCCAAAGCAAGAAACAACCAGAGAAACTCCATTTGAACTAGAAACACTGACCTCAGTGCTATGATAAAGGCAGAGTATAACAGCCACTTGTATTGATAGATAAGTAACAAGACTGTCAGTTTTGAACCTTCTCAAGCACTGGAGCTCTCTCTGTAGTCAGACTGGCCATATGGACTACCAAATCCCTGTGGGCCAGTAGATGGTAAAAAATCATAAAGTCAGTCTCAGAGGATAAGTTTCCACAGTCACTCCATTTTTTTCCACCGACAGCCATTTCCCCTACCTGGGGAAACCTACTGATACCAAGGAAGACAAAAAACACTGTCCTCTTTCTGTTTTACACAGTGGCAGGTGTACTTTATTTGTGCCATAATTTGAGCCTTAATTTTTCCCAAAAAAATTCATGCCGGGTGGCAGACAGAGTTGCATAGTGAAAACGAGGCTTATGGGGAACCAATCTAAAATTTGATAGTGTCATTATTTTTTATTACTTTTTTGTGCAATCCACATTTACTTCATGATGATAAGCTAAAACAAAAAAAGTTGTCCATCGCCACACTGAATATCAATGATCAAGCAAGTATTATAAAGTGTTTTGTCCAACCAACAGTCCAAATACCAAAGATGTTCAATTTACTATACAATTTACCAGTGTAAAACTAAGACTAAGAAAACCAGCACATTTTTGCATTTGAGGAGGTGGAGCCAGTAAACTCTAGGAACTTCTGCTGAAAGTGAGACAGATAATGTTAAATGTTAAAACATATAGTGACAGTTTCACAAGTAAAGAAGAGTATTCCAACAGCACCCTGACTTAGTAAAGCCAGTTACATAGTAATATCTATTCCTATGAAATAGTAATAGATTTAAACTAAAACTAAACTGTAGAGTGCAATGACACAAAAGTAAATTGATTATCAGAATTTTTACCCAGTTATTTTCTTTCAGTTGTCTTTTAATTCATGAACTGATGTGCATTGTGTAAGTTTGACAGTAAAAGAGTAAGTGACATTCATTTTTGCATTTATAGCCAGTTATATATATATAATATGACACAGCATTCTGTAGTTATTAATGTCCTTTGTCTAAGACTGTCTCCATTCTTACCATGTAGTCCTCATCTGTTATTGATCCATGAGTCTTGATGTGATGTCTCTGTTGTATTTTGTTTCAAACGGCTTTTAATTGCTCAATGAGAGGCCTCTTGCTGTTTGCTGGGTCATCAGTATAATGAGTTCATTGTAAATGTTCCTGGGTCAACAACAGTTAAAATCAATACAAATCCTTAAAAGGTGCTGAATTCACATATCATCCTATGATGAGGATCAATAGTCTTTAAACAGAGGAGAATAAAGCTAACAATAAAGTTATTGTTTGTGTGTTTGTGTTTTTTAATTACTATTAGCAGGATTTATATGTCTGATTGAGTTGTTTACAAGTTATATTTCACATCTCTGTTGAATCTATATATGAGTAAACAATCATGCTGAGGTTGGATATTCTTGCTCTTGCCGCAGTCACCTTCATCAACAGTATCTATGTGTTTATCTGTGTTGTCTCCTCCACAGATAAGAATGTGCCCATCAGTGAAATCAGACCAAATATCCCAACTGTCCTCTGAAGGATGCCAATACTATAGACATATGTATCTCAACTCAATTTATTTTAATATAAATCTCTTGGTGATCTTAAGTCAGATTGGCCTTACTGGCAGCTGACGCCTACAACATATATAGTATTTTGCAGCCATCAGCTCAGGGAATTGTTAAGTAGCTTGTGGCTTCAACCCTTAACATCTACATTAGCGCTCAGGGGTATGGTCACCTTTAATGCCTGAGTCCCTCCTCCTGTTTCCATCCTTTATGCTCAAAGTCACACAGCATTGCACTCTGATTTAGTTCATTGCTTTAGTCTTTATAAGTGAAAGTCACTGTCAGCAATATCTGTGGTCATCTCAGTGCTGAAGGACAGTCAGATAGTTTCTACACAGGAACAATGAGATTCTATCTGTGCTGCTGAAGTACTGCAATGTGTCAGCATATATCACCTTTTGTGAGGATTTGGTAATCTCCTGGAAACTAGTTTCCATTTATCCAATTAATCAACCCCTGGGTTTCTGCCTGTCAAAAACATTTATCCAGCAAAAAATCAGTTTTAACTAAGGGTGTGTGACTCTGTACAGGGAACTACAGAAGCAAGTTAAGCTGGCATTTAGCGCGTACATACAAGGACAAAGCAGAGAACATGCTCAGTACTGGTCACTCACGCCCCGCATGGGAGGTTGTCTATCTATGATGGGTATTCCTCAATGACAAGCCTGACCTCGACCTTTGTAATAGACTGAGCACTTTTTAAAATAACTTTAATGTCCATTAGTTTACTGAGCAGCTGTCAGTCTTCAAAAATGCTATTCCTGAGTAGAAAGGTGTTGTTGATTAAGGACAGAGTTTGGAAACTTTTCTCAGGTGTAAAGGAGAGTACCTGTGCCAAAAAACCATGTTCCAAAGTCACTCGGTTACTATAGGCCTGTTGCACTCACCTCTCCTGTTATGAAATCACTTGAGAAGATTGTGAAGGATGCACGTCTGAACACAATGCAGGAAAATTTGGACCTGCTCCATTTTGCTTAGGAGTCAAGCATGCTGACGGGTGTTGCCGATACAACAGGCACCCTATTAAAAATCATTCTGGCATGCCTTGAGGGTGCAAATACTTTTTTGTGACCAGTTTTTATTGACTTCTTCTCAGCTTTTAACTGTATCCAGTCAAGGCCAGAGAGCATCCACAACATTGATCCTGGCCAGATATGTTGGCTGATGGATGTCTTAACTGCTAGGTTGCAACGTGTGAAGGTTAATGATGTCTTATCAGATGTTCTTTTTTCCTGCACCTAATTGCCCTAGGGACGCATCCTCTTCCCTCTCTTATTTGTGTTGTACATTAAGGAGTGCCAAAGCCAATATTGGAGGCAGCATATCATCAAGTTTGCCAACAATTCGGTGATTGTGTCTCTCGTCAGCAGTGATGACCCTGATCATGGCCCTGTACTGGCAGAATTCACATCAACTGGACATCAATGTGTCTAAAACTAAAGAGTTGACAGCAGATTTCAGGAAAAATCCTACAGTAAAAATGGTTGATGATCAGACTGTTGAGTTTGTGCAGCAGTATAAATATCTTTGCACTGCACTTGATGACAAGCTGACCCTTAGGCTTAAGGTGGACGCTGTGTGATGCTGCAGAAATACATAAGTAAGTATCATATGCTTGTTACTGTCTCGTGTGATCATTCTATCCTTACATGCCTTTTAATTTCCTTTTACTCTGGATCCTAACTGACTCTTCTATAACTCATCCTCTGACCAACTGACTGCCTCCCTTCTTGGTGACATAGTTAGTTGCAGTTAATGGCCCTATTCCATTTGGATATGTGTTCTTCATGTAATCTGCTGACTAATAGCCTTGGCCTACTTTTCTTCTGAAAGTTATAAAAAGCATTGAGACCATTTTTATCTATTACATAGGTAACTGAAAACACTTCAGAGTGTTTCATTTTTCTAAAGGTAGGATATCACATGGCATCTAAGAATACATTTTGCTGCCTCATCTTGAGTGCTCCAGCAGCAAATAATAGCCGCTACACAGCATTTAACTGACTATCAAATCAGACTTGAGCCACATATCTCAATATCACCATGTTTAATGTTAATTAGTACTGTTGTCAGGTTTTTACGGCTTTATTAGTTTCACAGTGGCTTTACAAGATGGAAATCAATTTCCTTTTAATTACTCTTGCGGGGTTATCAGCTGCTCTGCTTACTCAGCACATACACGTTCACTCACTGTGAACGTGTTGTGATCTAATGGAGGCTGTGTTCTTGAAATGCAGTTCTAATAGTACAGGGGGGAAAAAGTCTGTACTCTCTCTGGTTGACACATCACCTGATAAAGAAAGGGGCCAAGAAAAAATAAAAGGTCACAAATATGTTCATTAATATTAAATTTACTGTGAGCTGTAATCAGATCTCAGGGCAGAAATCGATTTAATCCAAGCACATGAGAGTGACAGGAAAGGAAAGGGAGAGAACGGAGAAATCAGTACAAACAGGTTCATTCATCAATCAGTTGTTGCATGTGGTCAGCATTCGGTTTGGCTTGATTTTTTCAGCTCTAAGTGTGTGTGTGCATCATAGAATATTTCCATAAGGTGATAAATAACAACTAGATGAACTTGCACATTGAACAAGTGCATTGTTCAGTCTATAAGATGCTCTTGGTTGTCACAGCTGACTTTGAAAACCAAGCAGATTCATCTGTAACGATTAAATTACACAATGTCTCTGTGCCAACCATCTGACTCAGCTCAAACAGGCACAAAGATCCCAGATAGTGTTTGATTTCAAGAAAAGTGCCCATTCTAGGATTTCAACTATTGATATCTGAACGGTGCTGATCCACAAATACAGTCATATTAGACATTTTATGACATTTCAAAATGATTATGATGATGCTGCTGGACGTGGACAACTGAGCACAGCTACACTGTGGTGTCTCAGAGGTTGGGATCAAATTTTCTGTTTCACATGAAAACTGATTTGTGTTTGTGTGCGTGTCATCGGGAAGGATGAAAAAGAAGTAGAATGAAACTGACATCCAAAAGAATTAGAAACACTGATAAGAAAAAGGAGGCTGATGAATGCACAGGTGAATCATTCAAAACTAGGCATATACAACATGGCAACAGCACAAGTAAACATGTTGAAGGAGACAGAGAATGAGGAGAAGGTCAGGTTCATTTTTTACACAGCAGGGTAGCAGTACAGGTCATAACCATTTTCAGCAGCTGTGTTCAGCACTTGCTGTCTAACTTCAGAAGAAGCTACTTTCAGTGATGTAAGGTAGTATCAGATTGCAAGGTGCTGTTGCTGAGATTTGTAAAAAATGTAGCTGATGTGACCCCTGCTCTGGAGGTCCTGGTCTGCTGCTTAGCTTCCCATATAAGTGATGAAAGACACCACATTAATCACCTCACAGCTTTATTACTACTGAATCCAAACTTATTTCTGATTTGTAAAAAATCTCAGCAACAGCCTTGGTATTATGTATCCTGATAAAGATTGATTCATTGATTCATTGATTAATATCACTATGGTAAGAAATAACAAACAGATTCGCTTCAGCTGTGTTTATTATTACTAATTATACTCAGTTGAGTATGAGCAAGTAATATGATTTAATATATGGCTAAATCTGGCTTCTGTAAAGTTAATAATAATGAAAAATATAGAGACTAAAAATGTGAACAAATTCAATAAATAGCCTACTATAATGACTGGTATGTGTCAGCCATACTACATTCATGATGTCAGCGCGTGTTTTTATTTTATTAATTTCTTTTTTATTTGTGTGTGTGTGTGTGTGTGTGTGTGTGTGTGTGTGTGTGTGTGTTAGAACGTCAGACGAAAAGACGTCAGGATTCTGTGGTTGCCATGGATTGCATATATAAATCCAACGATCTAATCATCGTCATCATTTCACTCCTGTACTCAGAGAGATACTGGCACAGAGCGAACTGAAGTTTTTGGAAAGTGACTTTGCAAGCTAGGATCTACAACAACCACCAAGAAAAAGACGAAGAAAAACCCGAGAGGACTGACCCCAGCAACGCCTCACCATGGGAAAGGTAAAAATAATAATCTTTTAAATTCATTTTAATGTCTTTTTTGTTTTGTTTTGTTTTAAATAGTTGCCTCATCTGTTTTTTTTCTTTTTTTTGGACGATTAGCTTGTCAGCTAGCTTAATTAGCTCGTTAGCTAGCTTAATTAGCCTGTTAGTTAGAATGTTAGCCTGAGAATTAAAAGTTCCAACTCATGAATTTAAAAATAAACTACTTGTTGATAATTAAATTTACACAAATAAGACGAACGTATTAATTTAAAATAATGTGGAAGTCTTTTGAGGCATTTTTGAAGGTGGAAAGCTTGAATTCACACATTTAATGCAAGTTGCTAAAACTCTAGTGACCGTTATTTTTTAGTGACCATAATTTTTTAAACCAAAATAACTTTGTAAAATAAGTACCTGGATGACTCAAACTGATAGTGTTTATTTATTTAAACATAGTTTGGGCCAAAAATAAACTGCACAATCATGTATTTTACATAAGTTAACATCTTCAGAACTTAAAATAATATAATTACCACTTGGGATCTGCATCGACTCATCAGCCCTTGTCATTTTAATGTAATATCACACATTGTTTTAATTGGAAAAAAATCAAATAAGTGATAGAAAGGAAATTCCTCTGCAAAGTTTGAAAACAATGAACAGTTTTATTCAGCAGCAACATTCAACAAACACGGGGTGGAAAAATGTTAATGAAAATAACATGAACTGGAAAAGCAGAGCTTGATGTTTATGTATTTTTTCTGTGATTCTGGGAAATGTAACTTAATCTAACTGAGGAATAAGCTGAATGAGACAAATTGACAGACTGTCCACCACAAAAATAACTTCTGGAGTACTGTGAATGTTTTTGATGATTTTAGTTTGTTCTGTTTTAATTATTCTACCTCGATGATCTGTTCACTTCAACCCCAAACACAGTTTACAGCATTAGTCTGAAAGAAGTTCAATTGAACAAGTTTGATTTTATTCCTTTCTGTCTTACCTCTCTTTAACAGCAAAACAACAAGAGGAAGAGGGAGGAGGAGGAGAGCGACCCTGGATGCTTCCAGGAGCCTCTGGCAAAGACTTCCCGCAGCACCGCTGCTCAGCAGGAGAGGAGCTCCAGCCCCCAGCCCTCCACCTCTGGTTCACAGGTGTTCCCTGTTGAGCCAGAGAGGAGCTCCAGCCCCCAGCCCTCCACCTCTGGTTCACAGGTGTTCCATGTTGAGCCAGAGAGGAGCTCCAGCCCCCTGCCATCCACCTCTGGTTCACAGCAGGAGGTGAGTAGTCCACCGGACACACTCTGATTAAATGTACACACACAGGCAACTGACTTCTGTGGAGATTTCCTACAGTAAGTCTTAGAAATACATCTTAAAAAATTACTAGCTGAAGAATCCTGTTAGACATTGTGAGAACACAGCATTAAATGGTAAAAGGCTAATGTGGATGGACTTTTCCATCAAAATATGATTTGACTTGTGAATAGTCTTGGTCTTTCTGTTGGCAGAATGACCTCCAAAATGACCTTTTTGTCGTTTGACTTGTTCCTTCTTCCTTTCCTCAAACAGCAAAGACGCCTTGTGAGAGAGGAGCCCCAGCTGGCCGTCCACCTCTGGTTCACGGCAGGAAGTTGAGTAGTCCACTGGACGCGCTCTGATTAAATGTACCCACACACACAGGCTGACTACAGGAGTTTCCTACAGTAAATACATCTTAAAAAATGACTAACTGAAGAATCCTGTTAGAGCACAGCATTAAGTCTTGGTGTTTCTGTTGGCAGTTTGACTTCCAAAATGACCTGTCTCATTTTTCTCGTTTGACTTGTTCCTTCCTTCCTTTCCTCAAACAGCTGAACCTTGCTTGGCCAGAGAGGAGCCCCAGCCCCAAGCCGTCCACCTCTGGCCAACAACGTGGAGAGCAGGAGGATGCAGAGGAGGAGGTGAGTAATCCACCCTAAAAACTCTGCTGAAATGTATACACACAGAGAACTGGCTTCTGTGGTGCCCTGTAGTCATTTTTCATAATACAGGAATTTCCATCTTAAGAATACCATCAGGTATTTTTAAGAGCCCAATTACTCAATCAACAGTCACATGAATAGTGTTAGTTGTCTGTGTTGAAGGTAACTACCACAACCTCTCTCTCAACCCAAATGAAGCATCTTCCTACTGAACTGAGTTGACTCGTTTCTTCCTAACAGGATGAGGAGAGGATGAGGAGGAGACAGTGGGACGAGCAAATGGAAGAAGTCATGAACTCCACTGCAAGATCTGTGTTCATCTTCCGGCTGGCTCTGATGCTGAACTCTTCTTTTGGGCTCACTGATTCTCCATACAGGCCGGAGCTGTGAGCTCCCTCTTAGGTAAGGGGCTGTGCCTACCTCATCATCAGGTAAAGTATACTTAGTGGCAATTCCACCACCACACACACATTTTTTAGTCTTTGTATTTCTTTTTACTCCTTTTGAAACCCCCTCTTTAGGACATAGAAAAAGTAATGTTTAGTTCTGTATATACATAAGTTATGATAAGTAAGATAAGTAAGTTAAGACATAGGTGTGTGAGTATTGATAAGTTTAGTGTTTAAGTTAGGATTTAGATAAATCATAGTATAAGTCAGAAAGTGTGGAAGATTACCAACTTTATTTTTGCTTCCACACTTTCTCTTTGGAGTTAAAAACTGTTTTAAGAATTGTAAAAGAAGGAAAAGCTTTAAGAGGGTCTTCAGGAAATGTTCCATTCAAATCCATTTCTAAATCTGTGTTTAGTTTTCCACCAATGATTGAAGAACTGAACAAATGCTCCTTCCATAATCACTTTAATTTTATAATGTCTATCTGTTTGTGTCAGTTCTAAACTGATGAAATTTCAACTAATTATAAATTGATAAAGCAGTTTTATATTGTTATTATTGGTTTAATATATTATGGAACATTTCACAAGGGTTAGGGTTAAGTTAGGTTAAGCCCTCACAAAAAGCTTTTCTTCTCTTACTCTGTTGCTCTTAATTGTTGTTTTAGGTTCTCATGTTCCTTCAAAAAAAAAAAATTCTTACATCCTTCTAATTCACCTAAAACATAAAAGTTAAGGAATATCTATTCTGTGTAATAGTAGAATGGGATGTAGAATGAAATCATAGTGATATAGAATGTCAGAAGAGAGTCGCGCAATTACCAACTTTATTTTTGCTAGCCCACACACCTCTCTTCTGGAATAAAACATACTAGGGGTATTGTAAAGAAGGGAGCTTTAAGAGGTCTTCGGAAATGTTCGACTCAAATCTGTTTCTAATCTGTTTTGTTTCCATAATGATTCAAGAACACAAGACAAAATATACTTCCATAATCATAATTTATAATGTCTATCTGTTTACATGTCAGTTCACAAACTGTTAGAAATTTCAACTATTATAAAATTGATAAAGCAGTTTTATATTGTTATTATATTATATGGAACATTTTCCTGAGGGTTAGGGTTGGGTGGAGTTGACCCTCTTAAAGCTTTTCTTCTCTTACTCCTATTTGCTCTTAATTATTGTTTTATTTCTTCTAACAATTCATAAAAAAAACAAAAAAAACAACTAAAACTAAACAACTAAAACATAACAAGTTAAGGATATCTATTACGTATTGATAGCTCCTCTATCTATATATATACTTTATATGATAATAGTGTAAAGATGGAAAAAAAGCTTTAAGAGGTCTTTTGGCAATATTCATTCAAATACTTTTGCAAATTATTATTAATACAGTTAAACAGTCTTATTATTCTCCATATGTTATATATCTGATTGATTTCTTGAGTGTTTGATGATTAATTCCAGGATCTATACAACACTGTTAGTTTGTTACACCAGTGTGTGAACAACAGGAAGTAGATATTTGGATGGAACATTTCCAGTGGGTTTAGGGTTAGGGAGGATTAGACCCTCTTAAAGCTCTTTGCTTCTTTTACTGAGTCATAAGAGTAACTTCACCACAGTACTGGTACTACTACTATAACAGCAGTATCAATACTCATGTCAGTAGTAATAGAAGCCGTAATAAATGACTAAGAACTATTAGATAGACCAATAACAGCACTTAAAGTATTAATGAACTGACAAAGGGTCTCAAGACTGTGGTTCAGGAGGCGGAGCAGGTCATCCACTAATCAGAGGGTTGATGGTTTGATCCAATACCACAGAAATAATGACTTTAACTTTATTGAGTCTTGAGTCAGAAAAAAATGACAAAATAACGTGAAGAGAAGAATGCTGAGGAGGTCTTTTGTGTGTTCCAATGTTCAATGAAATCATTTTCTCTGTCAGAAACTACAGGCCAGTGTTAAACTCTTGTCCTTTTATGTCATTACACTGTGTTCTTAACAACAGAGTTGTACAGTATATTTGGATGGAACATTTCCAGGGTTAGGTTAGGGAGGTTGAGCCCTCCTCACCACCTTTTCATGTGTTGCCTCAAAGCTGATTGATTTGTATCTCATTGTGATTTAACTTGACTGACACGTCTCTTAATTAAAATGACACCTGATATGTTGATTCAAATTCTGTGAGTAACTTGATGACCAGCAGAAATGAAATGTGACTGTTTTCCTGAGCTGTTGTGGTATCAGGCCTCCGTATAGGCTGCAGTTTGCTGCACCAGTGAGCGCACTTTGAGGACCAAAGCCCAGTAGCGATACAGCGACCTCCTCATGTCCAATCAGGACTCCGTAGTGGTGTTAACATGGACCAAAGCTGTGGAAGCTAGGAGACTTGTAATGCAGCACCAGGGAGTGCCCTTTCAGTGTCCTGTAGCATTACAGCAACCCCTCTTTATGAAGCCTTAACACACACACACACACTGCACAGACACACACAGATGGCTTTAAATATCATAGTCAAAGGGTGGACCATATCTAAGTTAGTATGGTGTTCAAATATTTCTATTGAAGATGTATACATATATACATATTGCATTTTTAGAAATATATGTATATCCATACTGTGGGATAATACACTAAATGTATTTATAAAATATCAAGTGATACCTTATATTTATACACAGATATAATATGCTAAGATTTGTTATATTTACATTCTGAAATGTATCTAAATGATTTATAGTTTATACACTATATTTGTAATTATAAATACACTATGTCAATGTATTTTTTATTTTTTATTTTTAGTCTTAACATAATGATTCCTTCAATTAACTCTGTCCCTTATGAAATCTGTATTTTGTATAATGAATCAAATCATGTTACAATTTCTGCTTCAGCTGTTTTGCAAAACAGCTTCTCATGTCAAAAGCATTAAAAATGAAAAGTGAAAATGAGAGTTGCTTTTGTTTTGGTTGTTGTAATAACAGTGTGCAGACAGAGGTGTGTTTTTATTATCTGGTGTTTTTTTTTTCAGCCAGTCAAAGTGAATGAAGTGTAGTGGGGTGAGGAAACTGCTAACAGGAAATGACTTGAGTTTTTGCCCCATCACAGCTCCTCCACAGACTGAACTGTGACCTGACACTACAACTAAAACTGCCCCATTTATTCTCTCTTGTCTAAATGCTTGATTAGAGAGAATAAAGTTTACTTTGTATAATAGGGACATTAAAAAAATTGTGAGTAATTGTAGTAATAGAATGCTCAGTTATACTTTTGGCTTAGTCCAATTAATAAAAAAAACACACAAAAAAAACACTTTGTAGTTAATTTTTAATATACTTTGTTATGATTTAATTATACTACTTCGTACATATCATGCTCTTGCACACTAAAAAATGTATTACCAGTATACTAAAGGCTGAATTACTTACGTGACTATACCTTATGCAGACAATAAAACGACATAAACACCATCACTAATGAAGAGAAAAAATGTTTTATTAACATGGTTCAGTATTAGAAAAACAAAACCATGTCTCTCTTTAAGACTAACTACAAAGAACATCTACATTCTGTTGACTTTGGAAGCAAAATATAAGGTCAACAATAAAATTATCTGAAGAAAAAAACATGCCTCCTTTTAACTGGCTAACATGCTAATCATGATACCTTTGCCTGGCAAAATGTACACACAGGCTTGTTTCATCAACATTTCAAACATCAACATTATTGCAACCCTCCCATCCTCTACACACAAGCACACTGCAACATTATGTCCTGCCTTTTTTTGGCTGGTGAGCGTATATCAGACATTAGTGAATTTAGAAAAATCCTACTTTTGTGGTATAATTGAAATAATTGTAAAATGTAGTAAATAAAGAAGAATGGCTAAATCTATATAAATCTATAAGGCTGTAGGTGATGAGGAGCAGGTGGTCAGGTTTAGAAGGTTTGCTTCCACAGGAATTAGTCTCTCTGAAGCTGGGAACAGTCCAGCTCCAAGACAGAAGAATGTTTTTTCTTTGAATGAAGGAACTTTTGTCAAACTGATTATAATAACAAGCAGCAGGTTTATCTGATCTGCTGCAGAACAAAAAGCACTAAGTCTTAGGACTTTTTATATTTTCAAAGCTTGTGGGAAGTTTTCCAGCTACATGTCAGATAAGTAACAAACATTTGAATTCAAATGTGTTGACTACAGCAGATGTTGAGACAAGATCCAGTGCTCTTATCTTACTGTTAGTGTGAAATAATGGCTGAAATTATTGCAAGACCTATTAACCCTTAAATGCACACCTCAGGTCTTAGGCGACCTGGGACTACACTGTACTACACCCTAATTCATTAATTTCACATTCAGCTCCCTGGTATTCCTCTAATAATTGATGTTTATTTAATGTATAATGTTCTGGTGTCAAAATGTTTAGCGTGATAAAAAAAAAACATTGTTTGTTTTCCTCTAAAAGTCTATGAAATGTGTAGGAGTGTAACTTTTTTCATGTGATGCTGTATTCAAGTGACAGGGGTTAATATTGTGCCTTCTCCAGTTTGACCTCATGATGGCGCTGTTGTCTCACTGGAAGCTGTTGATGACAACAGCTCCTCAAATTAACATGAACCTGAAGCTACTTATGATAAGGATTTAGTGTTGAATCAGATCCTCAAGCAGCTGCTGTCAACACACAAGTAGTTTTCCAGGACAAATGTCCAACTTGTGAAGTTAGAAAATCTCACACATACTTTAAATAAAATATCTGGATACAACAACAATAAAATAAAACAAACAAATGATTTGACCTAAAACGTGAGACGGGTGTAAACAAGATGAATTGAGCGTAGACACACCTGCACAATAAACTAACCATCTCTAAAACAGAGCAATAACACAAGACATTCTCTAATCGTACACAGGATTGCTCACTTTCATCACATCTCTTCAATCGAAATGCAACAATCCACACAGTGTCACAATAGACACCTTGTGCTGTAGGTTATGCCAAACAGGAATACTGTTTGGCATAACCTACAGCACAGTACAGGTATCAGGAAATAGCCAAACAGACCAGATGAGACAGTTCTGTTTATACAGTATCAACTTCTATCTTAAATTTCCACTCATGCTTGCATTTGGTGAACTGTTCATTCAGTCATGTGTTGCCCACTAATAAAATCTTCAAGTCATTCTCTGTAAGCTGTGATGGCAGGAGAGAAATTTAAACTTTCTCACACAACACAACCTGAGCCTGTGTCTAACCCCACACCCATTACCTAAATCATAACTGTAGCCTCATTGGATGAGATATACACCCTGATGTTCTTCATAATCTATTATTTATCTGTGGTCATTGTTGACATTCTTATGAGCTGGTAAATATTAGTCTAGAAAGATGCTTTCTTCAAAACAAAATAATTATGACTGATTGTGTAACAGTCTGTATTCTACAATTGTGTCTATTTACTCATTTATTGACACAGCTTTGTTCTAGACAACACAGCCTATGCTTTTCTTTTGAAGTAGTTGTCTACCTTCTTCTGTGTTGGGGTAATGATGAAAAGAATTAGTCGCGTGCCTGCAGTCAGACCAGAGGGAGCTACATTGCAAAGAGCAAAGACTTTGGTGTTAAACGTCTGTTAACTCAGAGCAAATGAGTCAGAGATCTGTGTTGCATCACAGCATGTGTCCAGCTCGTTTCTTGGCGTGTTAATCGCCTTCACTGAGCTCACAACATACTAACTCTAACGGTGAGAAGGTTCAAAATAATGATATAATAATTAATATAATTATAATTTGTCAATTAATTGATCAATTCTTCTGTGCAAACACATAAATAAAATCATAAATATAAAAATATCATTCCCACCTAAACATATTTTTGTAATTCTTTTCTGTGACCACTTGAGGGCAGTAAACGGTCACGGTATTAAACCTCATGCTCTTAGACGTCCACGCAGGCTCATGATGGCAGACACAGATTTAGACCTAAATACTTCCAGTGACAACCTTCAGAGTAAAGCAGTTCAACTGTGGAATGCTCAGATCCTGGGACAAAACATTCACAATAACAACACAGGGATGTTTATTACAGTTTACATGTTGTCAGTTGGTTCTAGATAAATGACAAGAGTTTTCCTGCTTCTGTGATACAGCAGCTGAGAAAACTGTGTAATGTGTAGAGGAACCGTACTGCACTGTCCTCTTGATAAATGTATAGTGCATCAAAGTGTTTTGAAAAATCTATACCAATTACATTTTACAATGAGGGATATGGGAACTATATATAACTACACATTATTATAACTACACATTATCATTTAATATTATGGCTTTTATTTTAAGTAACCTTTGGCATATATAAATGGTAAAATTAACAGAGCAAATGTAAAATAAATAAATAAAAATGAAACAATTAATCTAAATACTGAATATGCTGTAGATTAAAGCCTATTGTCTTCAAGTATTTTAATATCAGCATTACACTGTAAAATGAATGCCTTCTGGGCTGTATTCTGGTGATCCCATTTGTTTTGACATTGGATAATATTTCTATAAATTACTTACATATACTCATGAGAGTTACATATTTTTGCCCTGGAAACAATTATGACATTTCTCTGGAAATAATTAAACAATAACCCTATACTGAACATGTAAATATCTAGTAGTACATTGTTGACAACATTATTATGTTCTGGGTCATTAAAGAGGTCATATTATTTACATTTTCCATTCTTTCAATTCTGCCAGTCAAGGATAGTGTCAAATAGTCTTCGTTATTTTGGAATGATGAAAAAATGATTAATAAATAGGGTGATGATATTTTCAATACTAGACTGAATCACAGACATTTGGACAAAGTGTGATGTCAGTGAATTACTGTAAGTGCACTCCCACGTACAAAAAAGGACAATTCCAAGTCGAAAATGATTTTTTATTATTATTCATTTAAATTAACAAACACTGCTATACATATTGCTGTTTTTATTAATTTTGAATCATTTTAAACAGTTAAAGCATTTGGAAAATAAGTAATAGAAGTTGAAAACAGGCGACAGACAGTAGATGACATGTACAGTAGAAGATCTACAGTCAATGGCTTTCCTATGTGTGTCGAGGGGCTTCAGAATATTTCAACATACAGACATATCAGACTTGCCCACAGTAATGTTTTTGGTTATCATTTCACCTCTTTATGTTGTCAAACAGGATCAAATGTGTCCTGATGCATCACTTGATATTACACCCAGTGATGTTAAACCCCAACATCAGTGAAATATAAATAGCCGACATGGTTTTTCCAAACAAGTAGCAGCAGCTTGTATTGAATTTCAAAGTCTGTTTTCTGCATCCAGCGCAACAAAAGTCTTCCAACCACAACTTTTACTCCTCTGATAACAAAAAGGGTTCAAACAAAGATGACACCCCCCTTTAACCCCTGACATTATACCCATTAGGAATGTTTGAAGTAAACCAAAAAAAAAGTCCCAAATATCGCTGTTGTGTCCTTCTCAGTGCACAGTATTGAAATCCCTCATCCCTTTAAGATACACACGTAAAAATAACAAAAAAAAGAAGTGCTTCATAGAACTCCAGAAATATTACATCTTCCCAAGGTGTCCCCTCTTTCATCTCAGGCCAGCTGTAGAGAGAGTCTTCTTATCCCTTCCTTATAGTCAAAAAGTGACCCGTGTCTGGCCCTTGTTTAAAGCCAATAAGGCTTCCACTAAGTTTCTTGCCGAGTACCTCCATGTTGGCATATGTTCATACACCCATAAATCAGCACATCTGAGTTGAATTTAAACATCATTTCTTTACTAAAAGTGACAGATTTACAAACACAGTATAAACAGGGTTGACATCATTGGCAGCTGGCGACAGTCTAGACCACAGTGGCTTTTTTTCAAATTTGAGCAAAATCCCTCCTTTTAGACAAAGACGGACGAATTACAGGATTACATGTGTCATACAGACCTTTTTGGCTTTTTGAAACCTGACATGCCCTGAGAGGCAGTGTTTAAAAAGGTAAGACCTTTATTTAGAGAATGCAAGAAACAAAGAAGTACGGAATCCAGTGGAGGAGGGTTTTGCTCAAACCTTTAAGTCGGAGCGAAAAGACAAAACCTTTCTCGATGTGACACAATGAAGTGATGAAGTTTATCGTCCCTACACTTCTAGTACCAACACTTTGGCTAGACTGTTCGACAGCCTGCAGTCCTGCAATGCTCTTCACGATGGGGTTCTACTACACCAGAGAGATATCCCTGACATCAATGTAAATCACATACACTTTGTCATAAACAGGTTGTAAAGTTCAGGTACAGAATCACTGAGGAAAAGCACACCAATACTACTGTAAAGTCAAGCCACTATGGCAAAATAGAAGGTATAGAGTATTGAGGAACTAGTCATTGATTGAAAGTTGGCTCGTATCGTTTGCAACGCTGAGGAGTGCTTTAAAGTCACCCCGCGGATGACAAGTTTGCTTTTCTACAGGCATATTAAGGAGAGGACAATGTCTCAACAAAACACTTTGTAAAATTTAATCAGCACAGTCCATAAATACAATTAAAGAGATGGAAATAACATCAGAAATGTGTACACACTCTTGGTAGCAATTCCTGAATCAAGGTCCAAGTTATGAAAGGACAAATCTAAATGGAAAAAAGACGAGAGGAAGTCTTTGCTCATAGTCTCATTCTCTCCTCAGAAATTCCAGTAAAACACTGACCTCGTTGAGTGAATTATTGATTCGTCTTGGCGGAGTGCAAGTGTCTGCATGGCTTTTTAAACAGATTCAAAAAAATATATTAAGAACACGCTCTTTAGTTGTAGTCACACCAACTCACAACTGCCACATTTAGGCATGTCTTTCTACAGAATTGTCTGCCCAGTAAACAAGTTGACACTCGAGTTGAAATGGCGAAGGGATGACACTTGTTTTAGGATTGGTGCACACACTTTTACAAATAAAAAATTTTACACTGAAGCAGAACAAGAAGAAACACACGGCATAGCCCTTGTGGGTCTCCCCTCCGCGGAGGGGAAACGGCTCACATTGTCAGCTTGGTCTGGACTTTTGAATGTGCTCTTGGGTCTTTAAAAGACGCTGGAGGGGGCGGGGAAGGGGGGCACGCAGTCGATCCTCACGCTTGCCTTCAGCCACAGTGTTTGTTTTTCTCAGCTGCGCCGAGCCGAGCCCTCGCTCAGAGGGCCAGGAGGGTGGGTGAGTTGAGGGAGTCTGAGGACTGGTCGCCGCTGCTGCTGCTGCGCCGGTGGGCCTTGGAGCAGGACTCGGAGGAGGGCGAGGGGCTCTCGGGCTCCAGCATGCTCGGGTAGGTGAATATGAGGCTTGGGGCGTTGGGCGTGGCGGCCGGGGTGGATGCCGCCACCACCGGTGTGTTCAGGCTGTCTCCATCTGTGCAGTACATCCCGGCGCCGACACCGCCGCCACCCAGGCAGATGGGCTTGATGACGGAGCGCTGAGGCTTGCCCACGCCCTCCTCGTCGTCCTCTGGCTCTTGCTTCACCACCACCTGGTTCATCTGAGCCCGGGGGCCCATGTTGGGACGCATGGTCAGGGGGAGCGGAGTACACTGCTGCTGCTGCTGGTGATGCCCCGATGACTGGTGGCGTTCCTCCATGGGCAGCTTGCACACGGGATTGTGAGCAACCAGCATGAACTCCAGCTTGTCCTTCTCCTTCTGCAGGCTCTCGATCTCCTTCTGCAGGTCCGCTTTCTCCTCCTCCAGCTTCTCAGTCTCCTGTTGGCAGAGAAACAGGAAATGAGGGTGAGCACTTGAGCTTCAGTATGAGCAAGTTTGTTTTTGTTACCAATATTTGGGGCATTTTTAGCATTTATTTGACACTGACAAAAGAGAGATGACTGTGAATGAGGGGGAACAACATGCAAGCCAGACATGAACCAGGGATAGTGCAGTTTATGGCACCTTTACCACAAGGCCACCAAGCTGCACTAAGCACCTTTGTTTTAAGTTGACAAAAATAAATGGATAATCAGTAACAAAATTCATAGCTGTATAAATGACTTTCAGCTCAATTCAAACTTTATGATGCCAAAGTTTCTTCAACAATAAGGTAGTAAGACTGTGAGTGCTTCTCCAGCACACCAAAAGAGGGCACTGTTTGTTTGCCGTTGTTCCTCAAATGTGGAAAGTAGCACAAGCAACACATTAAATCAAGAATTTGTCACGGGCCATTTAGACCTACAACGTGTAATCTCAAAACCTTCTGCTTGAATTTGAGCTTTACATAAATGACAGTGCATTGTTTGCGTCTCAGAGATATGCAATCCACATCAACAATGTCTCATTAATACGCCACATGAAAGACAAAGACAGATCCCATAAGAGCTGTTTGTCAGTCATAGACATCAGGCGGATAACGATAAGGTGACATGCAGTCTGAGAACTTTGACTCATGGGCAAAGGTATGAGGAAGTCGTACACAAGAAGTCAAGCGAGGTGGTGCCCAGTGAAACACTTCGATGAACGGTATCAGTAAATCAAAGAGGAGCTATTGTAGGAATATTGCTCCTTCTTTTCACTGGAAAGCGACACTTCCTTATTTGGAAATTTAAAAAACAGGCATGTTAAGGAGGAAGTGCTTTTTTTCCCCTGGAAGCATTGGCTGTGGTGTGTGTGTGTATGTGTGCAAGCAGCATGTCTCTATGTGGGATTGTGAGACAAGCAATTTGCCCCTTTTACAAAATGTCCTGCATTCATGGAGACAGCTGCCTACAGCAAATTCCATTCCTGGGGGTTTTTTAAGGCCTTGACAAGCTCAACCTCACTGTAATTCGGCTAATTAGTCCATTTAGATGCCGTTACTGTCTGCCAGGCAGGGCCGCGAAACAGCCCTACCTCTGTCTACAGCTGCCCGAGACAAAAAGCTTTTCATCGCCTGTCATCTTTTCACTCAGACCTTGCACTCAGAGACACAGCAAGAGTCAAACCAGTAATGCGAGGTTGTAAATTTAGGTGTGGAGTTCAATCACTCCTCAAAAAGTGGACTCCTGCCAGATTGCTGAACAAGTGTGACTTTTTCCGTGGATTCTTTTGTTGCTTTTTGGACATTTTTTATTTCCTGCATTGTCACTTAACATGACAAATTTAGCCAAAAAAACCCCCAAAAACAAACAAACAAACAAACAAAAAAAACAAAACAAAAATCAGGAAGTTGGGTGTTTATTAGCTAGAGCTGTTCGCCACACAAGAGGAACAAGATGCTCCAGCACTTACACTGATTTGTGGTTGTTTTATACGATTACAGTGGAACCCACTGGAAGATTCTGATCTTCTCTGGTGGCTCCAGGTTTCGAGATTTCTACTCACCCCTTGCAGCATCTCGGTGAGCTCCCGTCTGCGGTTGCGGCATTTGGCGGCGGCTAACTTATTCCTCTCACGCCTCACCCTCCTTTTTTCCTCTTCCTCCGGGGTGAGCTGAGGGTAAAGCAAAATAAAGAGCACGGCAGGTAAAATAAGCTGCTTGACAGACGCGCACAATCAATATGAAGTGAGGAGCAAGAATATAAACAAGAGCTGGATGATGCTACCTCCTGACTGTGAGCAGAATAACAATGATAGTTTATTCAGTGATTTGCAATGATAGGAATGAGATCTTTTGCTTTAGTGTCAGAGCAAAGACACTTCAAAAGCATTGCAAAGACCCTCTGAAGCAACAACTTCACATAAAATTCTATCCTAAAAAAAATCCTCTTTGCAGTCCTGTGGCTCCCACTCTGTCACCCCAGGTCCCTCACCTGCTCATCCCTCTTGCGTCGGCCTCTGGCGTCCCCAATGGAGCGGATGACCCCGGGCCGAGCCAGCGTGTTGTGAGCCAGCAGCCCCGGTCCGTTGGTCAGGTGATGGCCGTACGGGTGGGATCTGGAGTAAGGGTTTGACATGGAGGTGATGACGGTGGGCTGCACCATCCACTGTAGGTCTTGGCTGGTTGTGATTGCATTGATGGTGGGTATGAAGGCACTGTTGGAGCCGGGCATGTCGACCCTGTACTTCTGTAAAGACAAGGAAGAGGAGCGACATGATGAGAGGGGATGCATGATGAAAGAAAGATTCTCCAGAAAAGTGGGGGCGGGAGCCAACATGTAGGGGAGCAGGCCTATATGCTGATGTGGTTCCAATGCATGCAACTTAACAACAACAACTTAAGCTTATAAGCATCTTAGTTTGTGTCTGTGGGCCCTGCTTCGTTTGGCTGACAGCACAATCGAGACCCACAGCACCACCCACCATTATTAAAGTCACACTTTTTTCACATTTCTAGCATATAGTAATGATTCAATCCACATAGGCAAAATGCTGTGTATGTAACCTCTGGAGTGGAACAGTGACACATGCTGTGAATCATGTGGGAAAGCCCAAGGTGTCCAGTGCATCTCACTTTACTACAATAACCGTGAGACACAAAGCCTGAGCTGGGGAGGTGTTACACAGGTCTGGACAGGAAGGGGGGTTAATATGGATCTTAGCTGCACATTTGGCAGAGCAGATCTAAAATGCAAAAGGTTTTATGATGGAAAAAAACTTAATTTGTCTGGAAGATAAATTATTCCACAAGGATTTATTTTAAAATATGAAATCTCATCTGTGACAGAAACAATTATTTAATTGTTGGAATCAGCCTTTTCTTCTAAAAACATATTTGTGGTGCATTTGCCTGTAGTTGTGAGGCATACCATGATGCAGAATGGTATGCTGCTGGTCCAGAGACAAGAATATATCTTCAACTTCTGGCACACCACTCAAACAGAAAGACACTCCTTTTCAAATCCCTATGTAACCCCAAACTTAAATGTATAATTATCTACAGTCTACGTTCACATGAGTTCATATGACTTGCATAATAATCACCAGCATGAGAACCGATGTCAGATCAGTATTACTTCATGTCTCTGGAGCCCACAAACAGACGGGCTGCCTGCCTGCCTGTGTGCGTAATTTACGCACGTCCCCATATCCCCGTTATTCCCGACTTTCCGTCGGATATCCCGGCAGTCTATTGGAACTTTGTTTATCTGGTGAGTCATTGTGTATGGGATTTGTTAAGCACATGTGAAACGCAGTCAGTTCCAGTAAGGGGGGAAGCAGCCAGCTGTAACAAGCCAAATAGTTAGCAAGGAATTATGTGAGCGGAATTTTTGGAGAGCTTGGCTTCGATATAAGGGAATTAAAATTCCCTTCAAGTAAAAACAACGACTGAATAAATTGTATAAAACGCAGTGTGAAAGGCATAAACATTCAGCAGAGACACTAAATATGGATAAGTTCGCTGAAACTTCTGGCCTGATAAAAAATGTTATCGGTCTCATAAAAAAAGAAAAGTGCCTTGTTTTGATACGTCTCAATAAACCTAACAAAGAGGTCATGTTCCAGCCCGCTGTAATGGGAAACAGGCAGCCAGTGTGTGATTACAGGGAACCAGAGCAATGATAGATACGGGCCAAAAGTCGTTTACCGTAATGTTCCGTGAGACCTGACGGGGCTTTTCCACAGAATTGCGCTAAATGCAAGAGTTGGGTGCGGGCAAACAACATGCCACTTCCCGGATTTCTATCCTATTATTTCTGAATGTAAGGACACGGCGTCCTCAAAACCCTACACTGGCACACCGACAGTGTATGTAGAGTATATCTCACTGAGAGCGTATGAGAGCATAACCTCTGATGAAATCCAGGGTAGACTTTGCAGGGATCGGCGTTTTAAGAGCAATAAACGCGATTGTTGGCATTTTGTCGGGTGAGGAAATGAAAGGCTTTTGAGAGTTCTACCATGTGCAACCCGAGACCCGACTGATCAAATCAGCCTACAGTCTGATCCAGAACCACATTATTTCTGATAGTCCACTAAAGAAATATTTGCCACAAATAGCAACTTTAACCGAACTCAGATCTCATTCTGCAGCCCTCGATGGATGTCCGAAATGCCTCAACTCCTGACCAAGAGAAATTAGACATCTCCCAACCCTCAGCGTTACTGCCTGTTGCACTCTCCACTGTAAGCTTCAGCCATGCCCGTTCATTTCCAGACTAACGCACAGTTTATACAGCTCAGAATAAGGTGTGTATGTGCTCCGAAGATTTATCTTTCGCGCAAAACGCGGCTCCAGTTGGGTCCTACAGACGAGCAGAAATGTTGTAGTTTTACGCACGGACAGGAAAGATGGCAACACCGACTGAAATGGTAGATCTGAAACTGACATCTGGAAATCACAGACTCAAATCCATGTCAGCGTGTCCCCTTCTCCTGCACCGAACAGCGCACAGATCACCCTCATCTGTCAGTGTATGTACTGCTGCACTTTTGTTTTATTACAGGGACCGACTCAAGAATAAATGTTTTTATTAATTCATATGCGCGTGGCTTCGCCATTTCATGTACGCACTAACCAATGCGTAAATTTGGAATCTGATCAGAGTAAATCATCAGACTGTGTCTAGATAGCTTATGACAGGTTTCAAATGGTATGAGTCCGAAATACTTGTGCATAGATCGAGTGTTGCATCTGTTGAGTCACCGATGCAATCTGTGTCATTGGGTTCATCCGTTTTTTTTCCCAAGCGACCTGCAGGATTCCTTTAAGTCAATTAATGGATGGAAGCGCGGTCCCATGATAAAACAGGGATAAAACTAGCAGGGATTCTCAGAAGCTCTGCACGTCAAATTAAATTCAAAACACACATACATATCAGGATATTACTACAGATGCTGTCGATGCGTTTCCTTGTTACCTGGTAGCTTGAGGTAGAGATCGGACTTCCGATCGTGCTGCTGCCGCTTGTGAAGGACTCTGGCTGGGCCGGAGAGGTGCTGCTGCCGCGGGACGAGGTGTCGTAGTTCCCGGAGTAGTCCTGGTACATGATCCAGGAAAGAGGAAGATTTCAGTAGACTGTTTGAACTCTGAAACCTCTTTTTTTTTTAGATCCTCGCAGATAAAAGGCACCAACAGAAAAATCCTCTGACTCGAGACGTTGTAAATTTGGGATATCCAGAGAAGAGTTGGCAAAGACAAAGTGCAATAATGCTCCTCTAAACTAACCTAAAACATCTTACAGATATTGCAAATTAGAATAAATATTTTCTTGTATGTTAGCGTTGCTTTTAAAAGGCTACTTCTTATTGTGCTTGAATAATTCTTGAGCCGCAGGTAAACCTACACTACACTGTTAAAGATCCTCTCAGGTGCGCAAACTTCAACCTTAAGTCAGTGGCACACCTTCAGCAGTCAAATCCAGTTGAGACAAGTGAACCTGTAGTTACAGAGTGACTCACGCAGGTTAACATTCGCTTTAAAGCCTATTGCCTGTCTAACCCTCTGAATATTTTCCGTCGGCTTGCCTACTACACACACTGTCTGAGCTCTCTGCTGTTCACGGAACACTTCGAAGTTTTTTTTTTCTTTTCCTTTTCACCACACTACCTAAAGATGACTCACTTCAATGGCACTATGAACAAACTGCAACGGCTTTTCAACACCAACGAAACAGCCTACGTCACGCCTGGGCGTTGCGACTCCGTCCAGGGAGGGGTCGACTCTGCATAAGGCAGTGAAAAAGAAAGATCCGCCGCGACCATCGTTCACCCAGCGGACACAGGAGATGTAATCGAAAAGCACGGATGCAGTAAAAGTAGCAAAAAAATATGTCTCGAGAGATGTATTTTTTGTTACGGACGTCAGCGCCCGCTGCGGAGTTCACTATTCGCCTGACTTGCTTCGGTCCATTGACGCATGTTTCCTGAAATGGGCAGTTGCGTCAGAGAGCGCGTGTGGGTTTCCTTGGTAAAGGAAGCGTCAGACACTGGAGGGATTCCCTCCCCTCGCGCACTGCACTCCGGACTCGAAGCTCACAGCGCGCGGGTCCCGGTCCGGTTACTCATGAGGTGCAGGGAAGCGAAGATATTAAAGCTTTTAAAGGTATAGATGAATAGAGTGTGGACGCGTGACAGTCTCGTGTTGCGCAGCTCACGTGCACACTCATACACACGTACACACACAGTGAGAGTGAGTTCACAGCATTAAAACGTTTTCTGTGTCAAAATTGTGTCTGTTCTGAGCCTGAAAACCAAAACGCATCGACAGCAGAGAGAGGCCACGCGCACCTAACCATACTGTTATTACAGCTTGGAGCCACGCGCCTCTCCGCCGGCTTTCATCTGCTTCTGTTCTTGTTAATAAAAAGCGCTCAGAATGATTGGACATGCTGGCGTTTCTGCACAATTGAGTCTTTGTGTCATTTGGCGGCGGCGCGTTGTGCGTCGTTTGGAGAGGTGGCACGGAGCGCGAAAGGATGGCACAAAACGCAGCGTGTGATCCCGTGCTAATGGTCAAATTAATGTGGCCCACTGGTTCGGTCTACACAACAGTGGCAGCACGGCTGCTTCAAAGGAATCTCAGTGAAATGTGGGCTAATTGTAATTCGGACGCACCTCATAAACAAGGGCACAGCGCCCAGAATATGACACGTTACACGATATGAAATGGCGTATTAAGTATAATCCAATCTGCTATGGTTCCTATTTTAATCTGTATCACCATAACTGGTTCTGCTGAGCTCTCCTAAAGCTGTTTGCCGCGCATATCTTTGCCAGAAAGAGTCGCTCCCATCAAAAAGTTTCAGTTGCAGCGCTCATCCGGGGGAAACTTGTGGAGAGGGAAAATAATCTGCAGGGGGTTTTCTGAGGTGACCACTCGCCGCGGAAGCGCTGAGTTTCTCTGCTTGCTCATAACGCGAACACGTCAATTATACTGTAGGTTCTGCAGCCCTCCAATATGTCACCCTTTCCAAAGTTACTGGGTGTCATTTTCGCTGAATTATCTTTTGACCTGTGCAGTCATCTGTGGCTGCTCGAGTGGAGGGAGGCTTCTGTAGAGTCACCCAGAGAGCCGCTCTGAGCTTTTGTTTTCTCAGAAGGCGACAGAAAGCACGCAGATGTTCAATAAATCTTTATTTGAATGATATTAATTAATGATTAATGTTTATCATCTGCCAACGGCGCAGCTTTTGAACGGTAACGGTGTTGCTAAGCGACACAGTTTCTCCGAATTTGCCTGAGGAAATCTAATCTGCCATAGTCCTATAATTAATGCAGTAATATAATTTGAGATGCACCCATCGGCGTCAATTTGGGTAAAGCAAGGTATGGCACTGTGACAGGTTCTGTTCCCATATGAGTCCAATTTTGATCTTTAAGTACATAATGAGATATCAAGCAAAAATTGGAATGCACAACAAACAGTGTTATGTGACGCCTGTCAGTCAGACGTTATTGCTCCAGTTATTACTTTCATGGATATTGATGTTAAATTACAGATGCAGGGACTTGTAAAAAAAAAAAAAAAAAAAAAAAAAAAACACAAAACAAACAAAACCCTAGCGGTTGAACACCGCAGTGCAGGAGCAACCGATCACATCCAGACAGCCGAGGTAACGGTCAGGTCAAGTGACAGAAAAGCTTGTGGGTCAGTGTGCGCACTGAGGCCGGCTGATCCGCAGGTCGTGCGCCACTGAAACGTCGGTGTTCCTACATCATACATCATAAGGAATCAGCTGCGTATAGAACATCTCATCCAGCCTGCCGTCCACACAGGTATTACGTCCGCCGACAGACTATAAGCAAGAGGCTTACCTGTGTTGCAGGCGCTCGTGACGCAAGAGGGCTGATGGCCCTAATGCTGCCTTAGACTCAATACATTTTTCAGGGTTAACACCAACTTATGCGCAGAATGAGGTTGGCATCTAAAAAAGTAATTATTAATTCCAATGATAAGAGCGTGTGGCATATGTATCATAAAGGTCCAGCTCGCTCTGCTGTGCAGCAGAATCTCAGGAGTTTGACTATGAATATATTATTAAATGTTTAATAGCTCACATGTTCTCTGGTAAATCCAGTTTATTCCGTACATGTTTCAAACATGTTGGCCTTCATCACACATTCTGATCAGGCTACTCTCAGTGGTGCAACGCGGCTAAATGCATGAGCTAAAGTGCGGATGGGTTACACAGGGTCAAGCATAAGAAATAACGGAGAACAGTACTTGTCACAGTAATATTAACATGCCCATTCATGTTTACAGTCATTTTATTATTATAGTCAAATGAGTCAAAAGATATATGTAAATTTGGTTTAAAATATTCTGCCTCGCCTACAGGCTGCCACTCTTGTATTTGTTTTTTTTGCACTCTCTACCAGCATTACAGTACTGTTTATATGTGTAGACACCAGTATTCATAATCCAGTCATATAATATACAATCATATAACACTGAAGGAGCCATTATTCATATGGCATTTTTCCAGTGACACTTTTACTGAAGTAACATTTTGAATGTGGAGCTTTGTACATTTTTATATGAAGGCATTGTTACTTTTACCTGAGTACAGGATATGAATACTTCTTCAGCCACTGGCTTCTCCATAATCATTGTTATAATGACAGTCTGTGTATAAATCTGTAAAAGGCATCAGGGCCCACATCATGTAGTGCTGTTTGCTGTTATTAGACCCTGTGGATTACACTCAGGCGTGATTCAGTTGCAGTCAGATGCAGTTTCTGATCATAAGTAAAGCTATTTCTCTGCTTGTTTTTGTGAAGGGAGAAATTGATTCAGATGAAGTGTAAACCTACTCAAAAGCGCATTCATGGCATTTACAGTATTACTGAGTCACTTTATAGCTAAATAATTATCAGGAAAACAGCTCAGTGGAACACAGAGGAGGAGACTGTTTTCTCTAAACTGAAACTTTTCCTCAAGTCAGCAAGTTCAGAATTCACTGTGAAATTTTGTTTAATTTCTGTCGTTTGCCCTTGCCTTCCTTTGTTTTCTTCCCCTCAGCGTCACTCACCTGTCATGTTGTAATACCTTAACCTGGATAATAGCTCAACATGATCAGCGTGGCTAATCTCCTGGCTCAGGTGCAGGCAGCAGGACACGCGTAGGCACCAAACTGCTGACTATGGGGTAGAGAGTGGGTTAAAGAACAATCAGTGTGACTGACAGTGGGATTTATTGTTGTGCTAGTGGCCTGTTAACACACTTCAGTTTAGTTGTGTTTCATGAAGCAGCACAGCAAAGAAGCAGCAATGCATGGCAGTGAATTTCACTGCATGACACAGGAAGCTGGGTAGACCTGCCAGTGAGCAACACTTTCCCTTGTCTTTTTCCCACACTGTTGACAATAACGTGAAATCTATTGAATCCTATACCTCATGACTTGGTTTGGTCTGACAATGCAGTGACAACATGTGCTCTCTTGTCACAGTGTATTGTTCAAATTGGACTTTTTAAATAGAAATCTAATCAGCAGTTTCATCAGGATGCCCACTGTGCAAGAACATGGCTTTAAAAAGAGGCTGGATGCCAGACTGGCAGACAGCTCCTGTGAATTAAAGTAACCATCCTTCAGTGATTTCATTTACCGGTTGCCTTGGTGACTCTTGTAAAGCAGTCAGGCACAACAGCGCAGAGGGATAATTTGATCGTTCTTGACCTCTGGAGTGTGGGATTGTGGAGAGAAGAATATGAATTCATTGGCTGTATATCCTCCAATAAGACCAATCACATTCAGGTATGCAAAAAAACTGCAGCTGCTCGACAACATCTTCTTGATCATATGCAAGCCAGATAGACTGCATTTTAAGATAAGTACATTTATGTTGTCTTAACCTGCTTTGGTGTGGCTTTAGCCTGATCCCATTTGCTAAAACAATTAATTAACACTTGTTTAAGTATTTAGTGATAGTTGTAACTGGATATGGATCAACCTTGTAAATCATAGTGGGCTGTTGTGGTTCAAAATTCTGTATATCACCTGTATGTAGAGAGCACCTAATTAAAGGTGCACTCAACAATTTTACACAGGAGAATCTCACTTGCCATGAGAAGTACTCCTCAGACTGGGAGAACAGATGTTTTTTACTAAGTCTTCTGTGGCTCTGGAGGGAGCTTTGTCTAGTCTGAGAAAATAACCCAGATGATGACATAAGGGTCATTTTTGGTTTGGGCAAAAGAGAATTTAGATGTGTAACAGAAATATTGCAAATGGGACATGTGGAGTTCAAAAGACATAGGTAATAATGATGACACTGCAGAACTGCATTATGGGAACTGTAGGATCCAGTGGTTTGTGATCCATACTAGAGGTCAAACAAAATCATGGATGAAAAATCCAGATCTCTGGTCTCTGGCTCTACAGTTTGTTATATATATATATATATATATATATATATATATATATGTATGTGTGTGTGTGTATGTGTGTGTGTGTGTGTGTGTGTGTGTGTGTGTGTGTGTGTGTGTGTGTGTGTGTACACATACATATATACATACATACATATATAAGTGTGTGTGTGTGTGTGATATATATATATGTATACTATGTATGTATATGTATAGAGAGAGAGAAAGATATATGTATAATATATAATATACACACACACACATATATATATATATATATATATATATATACACACACACACACATATATATATAGTTTAGCACATCTCCCACCTAGCCATAACCATAACTTGTCCTTTTTACACTTTGGTTTTGTGGATTAATAAGAGCTTTTAGAACCCATTAGAACATTTTTTAGTTACCTCTCAAGCAGGCACAGCTCCCTGTGTCCCAGTTATGCTAGCTATCTTAATAGCACAACATCTTCTGAGGGGAGCAGACATGAGAAGTGGTTCCAATTTTTCTCATCCAAATCTTCTCCAAAAGCCGAATGGTGTGTTGCTAAAATTAACTGCACTGTTCCTACAAGCACTGTAGTAGAGGTGATCGATTAATAGATGATGCAAACTGAAAGAAAGTCTTGTTTTTTCTTATGGTAATTAAGAGCTTAGTACTAAAGCCTTCATGTTGCTGGATATTGATTATGTTAAAGGTTATTCCAATATCCAGTCCTTCAGACAAAAAGGTGGCGGATTAGGGAGCTGCTTATTTTCTGGGGCTAAAAGTATTGCAACACAAACCTGTACACATAGACACTGCTGGATATGAAGCTGAATCTCATTTTACAGTAAACAAGCATTTTAACCACTTGATTTTTCTTCATTAAGACCAACAAATCCTTCACTTGAATAAGTTTTTGCACCTCAAACTAAAAGCAGGCGCCAGGATTGTCGTGAGATGGGTGGGGGTGGGGCAGCTCATTACGTGTAGCCAAATGTTTTCAATGCTTATTTTACTATTTGATGAGAGGCCATGGAATGACCTCATCTGACTCAGCTTGAGCTACAAGTTGTTTTCATGTCATCGTGCAAGGTCACCAGCTAGAAAATCTAAAAATACATTTTATCACGGGAGATTGCAGTGAAGCAAGGCGCGTCATTCTGTAATTTACCGACAGCTGTTTAATCAAGTGACCACAGGCAAATATCAGGTGAACACACATAAAACCTCTTCTAAACATACAGTACCTTCCAATCCAACACCCAGGCACTCTTGACAGTAACTACGACATTAAGGTATCAGTTCACAGTACAATGGAAGGAAGTGCGTCACAGACATGCTGTACCCTCGAGACAAAGAAGGGCGTGATTGCTGCCGGGCATAAACAGCAGAGAGAAATGTTGCGAACATTGGAAGAAATGGAGCAAATAACAAGAGTCTGAAAAGGCTGCAGTGGTCGGGGGACTTCTGAGCAGGCACCGAGCGATCAACACAGCCACCTGCAGCTCGCAAATAAACAGGACCCCAACGTTCCTTCACTTTTACTGGACTGCTTGTTTTTAATGGAAGAAACGAAGTCCTCCCCTGACGATAATAGAAACAAAGGAAAGGAAAATGTTGGCTGCCTGACCAAAAATGGGCTTTACATCACCGTGCTATTTTGTTTTGGTCCGTCTGTGTTGTTTTCCTCGCTGTTGGCCCAGGCGCAGTCAAATCAAATAGTGTTTCTGAAAGACGTGTCTCTGTGCGGCCACGGTGCGCACACAATGGGCAAGTTGTATCTCACTCCGTCAACAAGGTTGTCAATGTAATTTATGAGTATGCTGGTCTGAGAGCAGGCTAAAGGCTGTGCAGCTTGGAATGTTAATGGAGTTTTGGTTGAGGAACTGAGGTTGTCCTGCTGGTGTTTGACCTCAGCTGAAAAACCACCAGCCTCCTTTCTACGGCTGATTATCTGAACAGAGCTGATATGAGTTTAAAGGAAACCACCTTTAAATCTTAAAGACGTAATACGTCAGGTTATTATTTTTCCTCAAAGCCCTTCAGCACTACGTCTTTGATGCTGTTTTTCTTCTCTACCCACTTCTCAGAACCTGCCAGTGTAGGTGGCGGGTGACATCATTTTACTTTGGCGTTTTGGCTGATGATGTTTGAGTTTCGTGGCACCCCAGTCTGTTGACTAACTAACTAACTACCATTTTTCTGGAAGCCTGGAAACACGACACATCACTTCACCTGCACACCAAAGATTTTTCAGGAAGTGGTTAAAGTGTTAAAACAAGTCCAAAAATGTTTTTGCACTGAAGGTTGAATCATGTATTACTGTAAGACAACAGACTCGCCTTTCTGGAACAATAAGTGGATTTAAGTTACCGTGTATAATCCATACTGCTACTGAGTCTCCTAATCGGGCAGAGCTGGCACTGGAGAAAACTTTCTGCAAGTTCTGTTAAAACAGGAAAGATTGGTGCTGGCCTGTGTTTAAGATGCAATCTTGTGTTTCCAATGTTAACATACAAGAATTCTTTGTATTCAGCCTTATGTGTGCCAAAATCTCCTCAGTCTCTCACATGCCGCTCTGAGGCTTATCTTCTCCTAATATAATCCCACATTGTTTTAGTTTGATTTATCGGGTCCTCAGTAGAAATCATTGTGGAATCAGATGGGAAGATATCAGTGTGCTAACTGATTGAAAGCTTTCAGACTGGCTCCAGTGCTACTCTGTCCATCTGCTACTTGTCCTTATTCTAGATGGCTCTTTTTCTATATTGCCTAATCGAGGCACATAAACTATTCAATATAAAATCAAAATACCTTAAAATCAAAAGAGCAGACAGAGGTATAATCAACTACCTTCAGTCTAGCCAAACTAGAAGCAAAACAAAAAACATTAAAATATTTACTGTGCTCCTCAGTAATTCAGCAACTATGGTGAAATTACAGGCTGGCCAATTCTGTAATAGACATGGACTATTTCAACCTTCATGGAACTGGACATTTCTTTTAGGATGAAGACAATACCAGTACCTACCACTGCTCTAGCTTTTAATGGTACTTACTCTCTTGTAGCTTTAATTTAACATATACTGTTTTGTTGGCTCCCACAGATATGTTGGTATTAACTGAAAATTGTCATTTCAGACAAAGTCAAATTTCACACTGTGCTGATGAGCTTAGCAGAAATACAGATGAGTTTAAATTAACAAATTGGACCGGGTGGGTTCACTGAAAAGAGCAGTGGAATTAGTCAGTTTTATAACGTTTTCTCAGGGCATTTTCAATATAAACGGGTCAGACACTGTCTTCGATATTATTACGAGACCCATGAGGAAACTTGCTTGGCAACTTCCTTTGGGTAACCAGCCTGTTGGGTTGAAAAGAGAAAGAGAGAGAGGGGGAGAGAGGAGGTCAGGAGGAAGAAACAAGGAGACATAACTGATATGTTTACATAAGTAGCACTATACTTAAACAGCAGTAGTAATTAAATAATAATAATAATATATATGCGGTGGGTGTTAAGTTTGGATTAGCGACGATAGGTTTCTTGTATTGATCCCAGTCAGGAAATACCTGCAGAAAGCGACAGGGAAAGGGAGAGGCGAAAAAGCACCAAAGCTGAAGAGAAGAAGAGGTTAGTGATATACATGGATGCATCATGGGAAGTTCTCTGGTAGTCTACAGGCCCTATGGGAGCATAACTTGAGATTGGGGCTGGCTCAAGGCCAGACCATCCCTAACTATAAACTATCACAAAGTACATTTAAATTATTTCTTAAAATGTGGAGACTGTCACCTCCGGACTCAGAAATTGGAAGAGAGGGTCTGGGTGAGTCTCTAGCCTGAGGCTCTGGCTCCCCTCCTGTGGACCTCTACTTATGGAACTCCAAGACCACAGTAGCCTGCCGTTCCTGGGGTGCACTGTTCTGTGAGTGGGATAATAAGGGTACAGTGAGCTCTTTGATATGATCATTCTTCAGACCATGCAGGCTTCAGCAGGAGAGGAGGAGGAAGGAGAGGAGCAGAGGAGAGGAGGGTTTCTAAGTTCTATTTCTGGGTTTACAGGTGCAGGGTTAATATGGAGCTACTGTATGATCTCTTTAGGTGGTACATGCAGCAGTATTCTGGATCAACTGGAGTCTTTAGGAGACTTGTTGGGCGGCGGATGTTAGAATTGCAGCTAATCCATCATAGAAATAATGATGCTTGGAATAGTTTTCAGTATGTTTTGAGACTGGGATTGTATCTGATTTGTTACATAAATAAAAAACTGATCCTTGGAAGTTTGTTTTGTGGGGTTAAGGGACATATCCTGATCCGAGAATCAGCTCTAGAGATTCCCTTACAGGTGCTGGGAGGCCAGGGGCAATGTCATCTAGACCAAGTAGGTAACTGTGAGGCTGGTCATTTACTGGTGTAGAGGAGATATACATGCTCCAGTGGGATTAAAATCATGACCCACCACAGGTAAAAATAATGGGAACCTAATGAATACTGGACCTATTCAGGATTATAAGTCACAAAAGCCATACTGGTGGCTCAGGTTTATCAAGACAGGCTGTGCTTTCAACAACTGCTTGTGATAACAGTGAAAGTCCTGATTTGGCAAGTAGCATTTACCATCTTAGCTTGTCCATTGCGCATGCTAATATTTGCTAATCAACACCAAACTAGTAACACAACAGAATATCATTAGTTTTACAGGTATCTGGTCAAAACCCCAAAATATTGGAGAAATTGAACATTTTGACATGTTGGATCAACCTAGGTGGGACAAAAGCATCTTAGAATTTCACAGAAATCCATCCATAGTTGCCAAACTGGTGGTTAGTTCTAAAAAAAGAGTCAAAAATAGGGGAACAGCAAGTCAAACTCTGGACATTTAGTAAATGTAACATAGCTTCTTCTTAGATGAACACTCAAGATAAATGTTGTGTATGACTTTTACCATGATGGAACCTACAGTATGTACAATTTTGAACTACTTTTAATCTAGGCCTGAATAACAGAACAAATGTAATTCAGGCTAATGCAGACTTCAATATGTTCTTGGATACAACATTGAAATTGTTTCTTTTCCTGAAGCTTCTTTAAAACAAATCGACCCTAACATTTTAGTTTTTGGACTGCACACTATGGTGGATGAGTTGGAGAAAAAGCATGGCCACAGAGTCAGTGACATTACTGTGGGTTTCTGAAGGGATGCTGAAGCTTGCTGGCATCTTGTCCAGCAGTTTGGAGTGACGACACCTGTCAATCAAAGAAGCCATATGAAACATGCAGCACCTCTGAAGCTTTAATATCTTAACAGAACATTGCTACAAAGACATAAAGTAAAGAAAGTGAATTCATCGGTGAGACTCTAACATCTTGTGTAAAAGCAATCATTAATCAAACAAATGTGGGAATTAAATAGAAAGGGAAAGGGAAGGAGGTGGGGAATTGGTGGGTGATCTTCTACTGCCCCGGAATTTCAGCTCCTCGGTCGTCCATTTCAACCCAGAAACCATTGGAGGCTTAATGTGAGTGGAAAGGCGGAAATTTAATTAGGCTGCCAAAGGGGTTTGTGTCACTTGACACGGTATCCACCCTCCTATCACCATCCTTTTCCCCCCCCGTTCCCTCCTCCTCCACCCTCCATCACCTTTGCTCTTCTCTCATTTGTTGCAACCGCCTCAGCATTTTGCCTCTTTTGTGTTTGCTTCCCCGCAAACCCTCAGGCTGTGACCCACTGGGCTAAAGGCAGATAGAGATCAACATTTACAGCTGCACAGGCACTTTGCTGAAGTGGTGAGACCTGATGAATTAAGGAGCTGCCACTGAGCACTGATGTGTGGATACCTCAAGCAGTGTGGCTGCTGCATGGAGCAGTGAGACACACTGATTGACATTTTATTTGCTACTCCTTGCGTTTATGGCTGTTTTAATGCTATTGTAGATGTCTACTCCTTATGTGGTTTTTTGGATATGGGTTTGTATCCAATGCAGTATTAACCCACATGTGTGACACTGACAAGATGTGACACCAGTGTTTGAAGATATGGCTTTATAGTTAAAGAAGAGGACAAGATGTGGTTTTTGTGTGCAATTCTCACAATGGCTTCACATTTCATCTTCCCAAATTTAAGTTAGTTATTAGCTTCATTTCTTACATGACATATTCTTGTTCAAGATGGTGTCTCAGGCATGGTGGGATTTACACCTGTTAGATGATCAGGGTCCAAGGATTGCTGTTATTTTCACCATTATCTGTGCATTGTGTGTGCACTCTTACTCAAAGTTCAAATTGCATACAATATGCAGAGCAACACTCCTACACTGGAAAATATTCAACTAGCTAATGTGTCCATTTATTTTTTGGCAAGTTGATGAACTTTGTTGACTACATGTACATCCCACAATGTAAATATCATCTATCTGAAACTAGAAATTGATACAAAAGGTGATAAAATTAGCATGAATCATGCAGGACCCGTTAGCTGACAGCACTTTACTAATTTTAAAGTCCCTAGGAGGTTGCGATCCGGTCGTCACTAAAACCAACTGATTCAAGTTAACACAGAGTTCTTTAAGGCGGCTGCCATCTGTACGTGTTTTTCAGGATTGAGTTGCACAAGCTGTTTGTAGATCCATTTCTAGAAGTTGCATGTAAAATCCTTGATTCTTAATGCTTCCTATTCATTTCAAATCAGTGATTTTGGCTTGAGTGGCAACAGTAAAGTTGAAAGTCTCATCTTGTAATGTGTAAAATACAAACATAAAGAAATCATCAGCACTGTCAGTCAAAATAGTGGGACATACATGATTGTACTCTTTATGTCCAACATTATTCTACATCATTTAGTCAGAATGATTCTAATTTAAGTGTACTGTTCTTTTGGTAACATGATAAAATCTTAGTTTACATCAACAGTTTCATATAATCTCTTTACTCCAGAAATCTAAAAGCTCATATATTGTAAGCTAAAGCTAGTCTTGTGAGTTAGCTCAATTAGCTATAGTACATTAATTTACACCCCTGGCAGGTTAGTTTATGCAAATATTTAGTAAGGACTATCTTTGAAAGGACACTAGTTTGTCTGGTCATCCTGTTGAATTTCAGTGGCGTTAATGAATCTCCACTTAGTAAATACTTGCATTATAACGGTCAAAATTATCACTGCTGGTACAACTTCAGCTGAAGACTAAGATGCTGTAGGTTGACAACAATATCACATTTGATTTAGGATTAGGCTCATGCCTCCTAACCAAAATTCTGCAGTTGTGGATGAGGTAATGAATAGAAGATGTTTTGCCGTTTCAAATCTGTGATCTCTAATTGTAGTACAAGTTCAGATAAAGGCTTTCAAAAGATTATATTCAGCTCATAAATAGTGTAGTTTGCAAAATATCATTTAAAGCGTTTACAGGTATGTATAAAGTGATACCCTTAATTTCACTACAGACCATGTGCGGATATAACATTCAAACTGCCAGTTGAGCGCTGATACTGAACTGATGCCCAGGCTACACTTCATCACGTGGCTGCTTCACATCAGCTCGGCCTCAAAACTTTCCCTCATTCCGTCCAAAACCTTCTCATCCATACATTGCACTCTTCAACTATCCAGCAGCGTGGATATATGTGCGGATGGGAGAAAGCGAGTGGGGAAGTGGGAAGGGAGTGGTGGTGGTGCTTGATTGTGGTGGAGGATGATAAGGTCTTGTCACATTACATGTACTGCTCTGCGCTGTCTCTTCACTGCATAGCTGTCTCATCTCACCTGACAGGTCTATCAGTGTCACAGTCAGAACCACTAGGCTGGACATGACAACACAACAGTCTCAGACTGACGCTCCTCAGGTAGCTGGTGGAGAGGAGTGGGGGGTGGGTGAATCTGTGGATGAGAGAGGCGGAGGAGGCCACTGAGGGTGAGACACACACATACAACAGAGGTGAATTAAGTAAGGTAGCCAATAATAAACACTCAGGAATAATTCACTCAGCATAATGATCTTATACTCTCCTAAATTTAACACCACCACCTGATAATAAAGGCCAATTCTGAGGACATGCTATAAATGAGTGATTGTTGCCAAACGGCTGCACAGACCTCTCCTTCAAAAGCTGCTTGAATCCTCTTTCTGCTGAAACAGGTGCCAGTTTGAGTATTTTAAAACAGGTGAGTCTATCTTTTGCAACAATCAGGAACACTGATCAAGGCCAGCTGCTTTGCTTGGGCAGAGGCTGTATTCAGAGAGAAAACACCTGCGGGATGCTACTGGTTAACCCATGAAGGTTAAATCAATTGTCTATGATCACACCCAGGGAAAATGAGGGGATGGAAAGGCCCCCACTTTCACTCTTAATAAAAAAAATCTTGTCTTTATCTTGTCCAAAGCCATCAACAAGCCCATCCAGAGCAACTCGACAAAACACGGGGCGAGACAAAGCAGAAGCAAGCTTCCAGGCGGGAGCTCATTTGATCAACAACTCGCTCTCCACAAGCTGAGTGTCGGGAGTAATTAGCAATTAACAATCAGGGTTTAACTAGATCAGTTATTATCTGTAAGCAGGTGGGGGTGGGGGTGGGAAATTATCTGCTGCTTTGACCCGGGGTGCATTAGATTCCCGTATTTATCGAGTTTGATAAAAAAAAGAAAAAAAAAAGAAGAGTAGGGACCGAACATGGTCTCTCATTTCCACGACATCTCTCTGGGCGAATTTTTTTTCTCAAATTCCCAGATCAAAACAGAAAGCACAACAAAGGCCCCAAACCTCCCTCCGCTCTCTCCTCTAACTCTCTTAAAATTAGTTAAGCCTCTCAGCTCATCATCATAACATGACTCCGCATCCAGCAACCCCTCGCTGCACTCGCCAAATGCTGCATAGCCTCTAAATCCACCCTCCCTAACACACACACACGATCCTTCAGCCCCATTCACTCCAAAAACCGCCACTGCAAGAAGATGGGGGCAACTCTCATGTAATACTCTGAATTTATGCACTTACAGAAAAAAAAAAAAAAAAACACAAAGTACCCCACAGTCAGAGTTTGTGATTTCACCCCCTCCTCCTTCCTCTTTCACTTGGCTAACTGTCTTTTTTTTTTCTGGGGGAATATGTTAAATCAAAAGGCTGCTGTACAAAAAATAACAAAAAAAAAGAAGAATCAATGAGGCCCCGACAGATTGAGCAATTCGGACACGTGACAGGAGAATAAAAATAAGCAGTCTAGAAATAGAGCAGCTGTCCGCCTTTACGCTCTCTGACATATTCAAGGCCTTTTTGGATACTTTCGTTTCCACTCCAGTTACCTCATCGCTGCTGCCCCAGCTGTTTCATCTCGATTCACAAGGTGATGATTAGGATTTTCAATGCTCTACACTTTTCCTCCTTTTCTGTTGTCATCACATGCATACACACTCCTCCGTCTGTACCTGAAATTTGTCCACTAGAATAAACTTTTCTATATTCAAGTTCTGGCATTAGCCCGACTTCTAATTGGAAGCAGGGTGAGCATTATAGCGTAACTCAGGGTTATTGCAGGAAGGTCTTTCGTTGTCAGCTTTAAGTGATCCTGTTTCACCTTGTCAGTTCTCTGCGACAGCGGGTCCTTACTGCCTCCAGGCTAGCTGCTTATGGGTTTGTCACCAAGGCAGTTAATGTTAATCTAATGCTTTAATATTCATGTTTGCTTAGCTCTCTTGAGCTGGGACTTTCTTCTGGAGCAGACGGGCTCCTTCCTTGTCAAGTTCATGCCTACATTACTTATTGCTCCATAAGCTTGTGTTAGGTTAGCCGTCCCACCACCAGCAAGTCTAGGGTAGAGATGGGATTGTTATCACCTCAAGCTGTGCGATGGAGTAAAAATAACGCTAAAACACAACTCAATTGTCCAATCATCCTCTGAGGGATAATGACCATTGCATCTTCAATCGCCCCTCAAATCGAGTCCCAGTCCAGCAGAGCGTAAACTCAGCCGACCTACAAAAAATTAAAAGAAAGAAAATGGAAAAAACACTCTCATCAATTTAATCATCCCCCGTCCACAGATTCCAAGCTAATTATTCCAGCCTTTAATTATTCCATCCGACCGCCGTTGAGATCTCTTAAAGACAGCTGGATTAGTGGATTTGGAGTAATGTGGAAAGTTTGGCAGATATCACACTGTGATTCAGGGGGCTGAGACAGGCATCTTCAAAAGGTACCTTGAGCAGCACCTTCACGGGATCATACACTGGATAAATCCGCGCAAAGTTGCTTAAAAAGCGATATGAGTATGAGCCCGTTTAAGCTGAGACACTTTTGAGGGAGGAGGCTAACGAAATGTGACTTGAGCATTGCAACTGTGACACACTTTAAACCACTTTGGAAGCAATTGTTTACAAGTTACCTAAAGGGCTTACGCCAACTTGGGTCAACATCAAAGACAGAGGAAAACTTCAGGATCGAATACAGTTTTCCAGATTGACAATCTAAGTTGGCACACTCTACACACTGCAATGTCATGGTCTGCATTGAGTGTAATAATTTAAGCCTCACTTTAAGCTAATGATTCAGTTACTCTTTTGTGTTTCAGCTAATGTAAACCATCAATTCAGATTTAACAAGTTCAGATTCACACACATCCACGCTGAGATTCACCGCTATTGAAAATCAATTGGTACCTTTCGAGTGCAAAGTTGTGAGGTCTAGAGTTGACTGTCAAGTAAAACTATTCTTTGCTCATGCTTATTAAAGATGCTACCCATCATCCTTCTACCCCTCCTTTGAACTCCTTCCCTCTCAAACATCCCCCTAGCTCTCCAAAATGAGAGCAGCTCGTCCCGCGGCTGACAACAGAGATGTTTTGAAAGCAGGTCGGGAAAGGTTAGAGCAAGAAACATGGAGCGGGGCAGTGAAAAAGACAAAAAGAATCTTGCTTTTTAATTATTTTATTAAGAGCCTTGATGCTATTAAATGCCCCAGATACATTCACCCTATAGTTCTCAATTAGACTTGACAGTTGCTGCATTACCAACAATAAATATAGCAAAGGGCTGCGCCTTAGGCCAGGAAGGACCCCTAACTATGACCCTCATATTTAATGATGAAAACAAGCAAGCGCACACTCTGCCTCGCTCAAGCACATGCATGTGCACATCCATGCATGTGCATGTGCACACACACACAAACGTGTCCTCTCTGTGCTGTGGCTTCATAATACACAAGCACATCAGGGTCCTTCAAAAACACTACTTTACCAATTCACATCATCACTGCGGATTAGAAACGCATTTTAGATAGTATACACAAATGGAGGGCAGAGCTTTTTTTTTTAAAGCTTTATTATTAGAATAAAATATTTTATGTTATTTTAAAAAATGTAAAAAAAATATTTCACTTGTCTTTGAATTGTCTTTGCCTTTTTTCCCCAGAAACATCCATTTCTGTTTATGTGTTTTCATGGTTTGTCAGTTGGTTGGTGTAGACTTTCGTTGCTGAAGGCTGAAATATCTCAACAACTATTTGATTGACTGCCATTAAATTTCATACAGACATTCATGGTTCCCAGTGAATCAAGCCTAATAACCGGTGATGTTTTGATGCATCATTTAGTGGCATCAGCAGATCAAAGTTTTCACTTATCCATTGAAATATCTTCTGGATGCATTGAAAAAGAACCTACAGACATTCATGGTTCCCAGATGATGAATCCTGATGATGTTTTTCATTCTGTGATATATTTAAAGAGTCTGTTTCTAGACATTCTTTAGAAATGATCTTTATCTTTAATCCCCAGACAATTCTGAGTTTGTATTAAATGTCAGGACAAGTATTTCCATGTTATTAAACCACTGACATTTTCCCAAGAGGAGTTTCCTAATAATACACAGGCAAACAAAACGACGACACACTGTCAGAGGAGACACACTTCTTTACTGGATAGAAATTCTGACAAAACATATTATTTTACAGTACTGTCAACATGTCAGTAAAAGACTGGCTTCAAGCAGTCAAATAAAGCATACAGCATTTTAACAATTAAAAGGCAAGTTGGAGATCATTTTAACATTAACAGTGGAGCCAAACCTCACAAATCATGTGACTGACAAAAGCAAACAAATAATAAACAAAGGTATTATGCGTCCTCCCTACAGCTCTTTGTGTAGTTAATAGTTTACATATTGTTTACATATCAACAAATATCTGTTCGTAGCACGGCACCTGTGGATGGAGTGTTGTGTGTCCAAACCTTTGTGGTGTAACTGCTTGAAGCCAGGCGTCACTGGCACAACACAATAAAACAACACTATTTACTGTTAGGTTGAACAGACACATTGTACAGTACAGGCTGTCAAATTAACTTCCTGTCAGAGGTTGGAGTTTTTCTTTTAAAAAATAAAGGCATTTTACTGTGCTAGAAATAGTGATAATCATTACAGCCAGTTTTTAGCTGCGGCATGTTGCAGTGCGTGGACGACTAAACTTCTTCAGCAAAGTGGCTTCTCTCTACAAGTACAATAAAAAGTAAAGGTACTGACTAAGAGGCAACAACATCAAGGCCAAACAACGTGGAATTCATAAGAGTCTGTGTGCAAATAAGCACACTGTCATTCTCACTGTACTGTTCATTTGTGAAATGTACTGTACTGCATACACTGTCTGTGCATACTCGTATACAGGTACACAATGGCATACACAAACACATGCTTGCATACACACTCCCACAGGCAACTCTCCAGGCATGTCATTAAGCTAGAGAGCACTAGAGTTTCCCGTTGGCAAAGGCTCCCTCTTGGAATTGAGGGATGAAGCTCTTGAAGTACGCCCTGGGTGGGAGAGAGAGAGAGAGAGAGAGAGAGAGAGAGAGAGAGGTGGGGTTGGGTATGTGGGGAGTACAGCAAATGAAACATCAAAATGTGACAATAATTGTGTTTCAACTGCTTCAAAGCATCTAACAAACTCACTGGGTCAGTCCCAGCCCCAGTATGTATCAAAGTATAGATGAAAGACAGAATGTGTTTACTTGTTAAAACTGCAAATGTGCATGAGATATGTACTGTCTCTGTGTCAACACTCCTGGGTGAAAAACAAAAGATAACTCAAATACAAGCAACAAAAAAAAAAAAAAAAAAAAAAAAAAACAAGGGGGAAAAAAAACAATCCACAAAATATTTAGGCACATATTTAGGTGGTGCGTTCAGGTTTGTGTATTAAATGTGTTTGTGTCAAAACAGTGTGCAACTTTCCAAAAACTCTTCATTGAATGTGGTGAATGCAAGGCACGATTTTATAGCCAGAACATTTTCCTTTTAACAACCTTTACAGAGCAGTGGACTGAACTTGTGGTCAAAGTGCACAATTACATAATCTATGATTGAAACAGATGATCTTTTGCCTTCTATAGTCACTCAGACCTTTCAAATATGTATAGCAGTTATTAACCTTAGCTACGCAAAGAACAAACTGTTCAAACCATGGATGACGCCTACAGAGTTACTCTTATGGGGTCATGCCAGTTTATGTTTACTGAGGGTGGAACAAAATCTGTGAAAATCAACAAATGGTTTATGTGTGGTCCACACAATAAGGCCCTATTCTATCAAACTGTCTGTACTGCAAGACTGGCGATCTGTCCAGGGTGTACCCAGCCTTTCACCCAGTGTCAGCTGGGATAGGCTCCAGACCACCATATTTCATCCCAACTTTTTCTGTAGAAAATGTTTTAAATAGCTATAAATTTTAAAAAAAATCTATACAGTTTAAATGGTAAAACTTCCAAAATGCATAATAAAACATGAATCCAGCAGATTCCACTTACTTTGCCCTCTTGGCCATCTCGTTGCCATCCCAGCGCGGGCTGTAGGGATACGACTTCTGCACCTGAGAGTAAAGCTGACCGCTGTTGGTGAAGTGGTACACAGACTGGAAGGTGAGGGTGGGCTGGTCCCTGGGGAAGTACAGCGGGAGATCCACTACAAAGAACAGAGGAACAGATAGAGAGACATATGTAGAGGGAGAAACAGAAAATGAGGATCATAATGTAACAGAGGCATCAGATCTGATGTAGGTAGATCAGAGACAGACTCCAGTGTGAATGTGTGTGTGACTGTTTTGTACCGTGCACTAAGAAGCAAAAGTCTTTCCACATGAGCAGCAGGGTGAGCTTTGTGAATCCCTCAGCATCGTACTCCACCACCCCCCTGCAATACACACATATTAATTTCTGCAAAGTGTCACTGGGTCTTATTTTACACCCAGAGTAATTTCTTGGAAAAAGACAGGAGCAGTGATGAATGAATGGCTGCTGTGATCACTTCAGTGAGGGGGTGGGGTCCTCGATAGTTGACTCACATTCCAAAGTGGCTGAGGAAAGCAGCGATGTACTCTCTCCTCTTGTGATAGCCTTGGATGACATACTGCACCTAGAGAGAACAAAGTGTGAGCGTTAGGACACAGTGGAATGAGATTAAAGGCATGGCAAAAACACAACAACATCTGAACACGAGCAGTGACTTATGATCTTAGATCTTATGGATCTCAGAGAAATGGAGGTAAAGGTGAGGTGTAGATCCAAAACAAAGAAGTTGTTTAAGGTAGGGACACTGTGGCACACCCAGAAATGAGTTTGCAGTGTATATGAATCTGTACCAAAGGTCTATGCTGTGGTCCACAATACACACATGGGTTGACCAAGCTGACTGCAGTGGGATCTGAATACAGGCAAGTGTTTATCACACTGGCTACAGGTATATATATTACAGACAGCATTTGAAAGTTGATTGAGAGATGTGATTGCATCATGTATTGCATTTTTCTGTAATAAACTACTGGAGTGGTCCTATGGTGAATAATCAAGCTGGTTCCAAATCAGTTCCATACCATTTCACTATTATGGAATAAAACTGAAAGTATGATGTCTAAATTATCAGACATTTGTCCTAGACTGAGCTGCCTCCTTGATTCTGCAAAAAAACTAACAAAAAAGGACAAAACCCCCCAAAAATACACACAAATAGAAAACAAGGTATCATATCTTTATTCTTAAGTTAATTATTGTAATTAACTATTAAAGATCTAAAGATCCCTGTGTACTTGATGCCAAACGACAACGATGACAACATATTGGCTCTTATTTTGGAAAGCACACTCAAAGCTGCCACTAATTTTTAAAAAGATTTTAAAGACATCATTTGATCGGTGACAGAAAACATGGGAACAGAAGGGATCCTGATTAATGAATCAGAATATTGTGTTGATTATTTTCAGTGTCATCAGCTGCATTCCCGTTTTATCCCCCTCTCAGCACCTGTCCACATGGTTTTGGTTTTTTTTTCTTTGCTGCCCTGAATTTGGCCTCATAGGAAGAGCTTACTGTGTACAAGCTGAGAGGAAAGTACTGGCAGTGCTGTACATGCTAGCAGAGAGGCTCTCTGAGGCGAACCTACCCAGAATGTAAACAATGCCACAGCCGGGAGAGAGATTAAGAGAGGTGAACTTTTTAATGGTTGCTTTCACTTTAAAAGCAGATGGCTCAGAGTACAAAAGTAGTATTACATGCAATCTTTGTACAGGCGAATTTAAATGTCACAGAAGTACAAAGTCTTTAGCTTACCACTTGACAGCCAAATAAGCTGGTGTTAAAAGCTCTACCATAGAGTCTGTCAAATGTAATGAGAAAAGCTTGTCTGCTCATGGTACTGTGTTAATTTGAACACAATTTCCCCCATTTCAGTCTACATTTTTACATGGAGCCTCTCCATTTATTTTTTTCTTATTTAAATCTTGCCGAAATTGTCTTGAGCTACATGCATGTTTAGCAGCCTTGTGGGAGAAAAACACTGTAGTGCTTGTTTCATGACAGACTGTCTCTACATGTCTGTAGTGACTACACTGACTGTAACACCCCAAAGCAACTGCTACTTATCACTGACAGTATCATAAATATTCTCCACACAGAAAATCCCCAGCTAGCATTCTTGCTGCGAGGTGACAGGTTTTCAAAAACACGCGCAAACATATACAAAGATACAAAATATGGACACACAAGTTATCCAAAGAGGAGAAGTCCAAAGAGGAGAAGCTCAGGGCTCGCCTGACTGCTGAGCATCCTGGGCAGGTGAGAAGGCCTGCAGTCAGTCAGCCAGCCATGAAGGTGACTGGCTCTATTCACCTACAAACACTAATCTTTGCACTGATGCCACGTCTGCGAAGCTTTGATTACTGGACAACACAGAAAAAATCTGCCGCACAATATCTTCGGTCTTTAAATTAGACATTCACACTATGGAGTCAAAGGGACATGATCAATATGCAGTGATGTGAGATCCATTTCACCATACCAGTTCCTTGGTTATATGAAAAGTTGGGTTCTGATAGTGAGTTGCATTTTGGATCTGGTTCCAAGCAGGCAAAGAATCTGGATTCACTAAACTGTCAAATTTTTCTGCCACACTCTTCTTATTTGTAAAGAGCAAAATATTAAGGTAGTAAGCTTATTTTTAGCTGGCACTGAACCTCACTTTCTCCAGATACAATTACAGACATCATCAGTGGCAGATTACACTGTATCCACTGTAGCTAATTACAATTAAGCCAGTAACAGCTATGATGAAGCTTCTGGCTGTCTGTTGGTTAAAGTGCTCTCTGGTGTAGGCGTCTTGGTGTCAAAGTGGTGTCTTGTTCAGGGGAAAAGAAAAATCATTCTGTACGGACACTATGTATGAGAGTGGACTAGCATCAATACTTTAGGCTTATCAACTTAATATTTATTTTTTTATTTAGATATTTTAGACTAAAAATGTTTTCAGTTCTTCATAGCTGACAAAGGTAATACCAAATTAGTAAAGTGAATTACAATGTTTCCCATGATAGAGATGTTTTTATGGTATGGCATGATATTACAGCAGAGGCATGTTCTCATAAGAAATTGTAGGAGAGTTTTCTCTTTTAGGTAAAAGAGCACATGAGCTATTTCTCATATTAAAGGCTGCATATGTAATGAATGAGGCAATTAAAAAGATATTTAGTAACTAAAGTGATCAAGAGAAGAGGTGAGTCAGGGTTGTCTAATTTAGAAAATTACAGCAGGACTTGATCAGTCACAATCATATTGATGTTGATGTGTGTTGGTGAGGCCTAAATTAGTTTGAAGACGAATAATCTGACTTATTTTACTAAATAGATGGTGTATCAAGTTTTTAAACGTATATTAAGCAGCTACATTATTCTAATGTCAGGTAGGTAGGTTTGTAGTATTTTCCACCTTCTATAGCCAGTCTTCCAGAGGATACCCTGTGACATACTGAAAAAACGATAATCAAGCTGGGTCTGCGTAGAGGAAAACACACCGCTAAAACTTGAAGCATTTTTCAAAATATCATCAAGCAGCTGTAATTTAGATGGACTTTTAGAAAGTAGAGCAGTTTCAGAGTCTATTCAGAGGCAATGAAAGAATAATATGGTAATCTTATACTATATTGACAGTGAATCTATAATGCAACAAAAGACTGCATTGCAATATAGGTACTGCTGTCAGTGAGCTCTAAGCAGTCAAAAGCATCTAGTAATAAAACTGCAGTTCATCTGAGGGCTGGATATATCATGGATAAAGCTGGAGATCTGTATTGGGTTACCCACTGCTCCTGCATGGTAGTGATTACTCATCAACCATGTATGAATGACAGTGTTTTGTGAAAGAAGAAAAGTGGTAATCTCTGATACACACAGTATGTGTGTGTGTGTGTGTGTGTGTGTGTGACGGGTCTCATCTCTGCAAGAGCTCTTAAACACAGACACACATTGTGACTCAGCCTCCTGTTCAATTATGTTTACATGGGACAGTGGAGGCGGCAATTTAGCTTTCTCAAAAGCTGCAAGGCCACATACTCAATAAGCTGTTTATTTAGTTTACACTACCAGTGTGTGTGTTCCTGTTTCAAGGGAACTGTGGATCACTGAACTTTCACACCCATACTGGGAAAGGATTTCCCGCCCCCACCGTCACTGTGACTCGCCAAGTCCTTCTATTGGCTGCCTGGAGGTCTGACTGATGCAAGACAGGTGATCTTGCTCTGCAGGTATTCAAACCTGCCCACACCCATGACTCCCTTGCCCACGCACTGTGTTTGTGCATGTGTCTGTGGAGACTGTGATGCAATAACGCCGGAAGTGCTTCCTGCTGTGTGATTAAGAAATTTCTTCCCTCTCTCTGTCACATACGCATTTACACCACCCCCACCTTCCATAATATAAAGAGTGACTGATTTGATATCTGTCTACAAATTCATGCAGTGAGCACAGTACACACTGCGGTGTGTATCAAACCCAATACTACAGACAAATCATACTGGGAATGTGGAACACGGAACACAGTGACAACATTTCATTTACATTTCTGAATTAAATTTGCAGTTGAATTAAAATGCAGTCGTCATTATGACATGTTACCACATGTTAATGACTGGAGTAAGCAAACATAGAATACCTCTAATTGACCTCAGCCACAGTGGAAATGTCACATGAATTGTACAGCATCTTCATATTGAGAAAGTATCATTTACAGGTGAGAGACGCCATGATTCACTCTTAAGTTTGCTGACTACTCAGCGTCTAGGAAATACACACACACACACACACACACACACACACACACACACACACACACACACACACACACACACACACACACACAAATCACTGCTCTTTCCTTTCAGCACAGTAAAGCTTCTCTTGATAACAATCTGAAATTAACAAAAACCAAAAAGATCTAAGTCTTAGTCTGACCTCCACAGCCTGGGTGTGACAATGGGGCTGGCATTATTTACTACCTTATGACTATAATTCAACAAATCTGCACTCCACAATTTTTTGCATTGTAATCAGATGAAATATGCCTTTTAATTAAAAACAACAACAACAACAAAAAAAAAGTGGAATTCCAGCCAGGAAGTACCCAGCCCAGCTAGTGAGAGACAAACGGCACACTGCAGGCAGACATCAATTTTTAGAAGAACATGGTTGCTCTGTTACGGCTAGCTGCTCAGAATGCAAACATGAGTGCTTAATGGATATGAATTAAAGTCAAATGTCAAATTGTATGGAGCAGAGGCTTATAGATTATGCATTCTGCTTTTAGTCCAGAGTTGTTGGAGCACGGTAGTTTACTGTTCAGTATTTCAACATTAATTATTTCAACAATCTAGTGGACATATTTCTTGTAAAAAGCTGTCGCAGGCAGAATAACTTGTCGTCTGCTCTGTTTTCTATGAAAGAACCCTGAAGGTCAAAACACTACAACATTTCAGTGTTTTCTGAAATGTTCTAGTATTTTGACCTTGACCTTTCTAGTATTATGACCAGGGCCACCGTAAAGACCTGATCAAGGATAAACTGAGTTGTGACTGTATAGCATCCAATAACAAGGCAATCACTACTATTGTTTTTTGTTTACAGTACTTCTCCTCCTACTGTCTACTTAGCATAGTATGTGTGAAAATGCAATGACAATGTCAGCCATGAGAACACATGCTGTATATACCAGCCACAAATTTCATTACTGTGATTGCATCAGTCATCATCTTGATAACATATCTGGTCAGACATTGTTGTTTGATACCAAGTGTGAATTAGCTCTGTGTAAAAACAGCTCTCACAGGAGAACAGCAATGACAGAGAACACACAATAGAGAGCAACCAGACAAATGTAGACAGACAGAAAGTATTTGAAGACACTTCACACACTCTCCGCTTCTCTCTCATAACAGCAACTGAGGATGATTTTTATTGAAACTGATTGGAAGCAACTAATTCCTTGTCTTGAGCTGATCACATACGTACATATCACACTCAGAGGAGAAGACTGACAACCCCGTGGGGCCTATTACCTTCTGAAGCTGATTTCCATGAGTAATTGTTTGGATAATGTAGATGCCAGGTGCTGCCATCACCCAGCACAATCATAGTCACAGTCACAGCTGAGGTATGTGGCAATATAGTTGTGTCAAAACAATCATAGCATCTGGAATAAGTGGGAGGAAATAATTGATGGTGTTAAAATAAAAAAAATGACTGCACAGCCTTTGTGAGGGATATTAGAATGATGTCCTTTTTTCTTTACCATTTTTCGGTATATAAACAATATCAGATATGAATCTGGTTTGTGTCTTTACTTTTTCAGCTTCTGACTTCCTGCTCTGATCACTCAAATCACAACCTCTACGTACTCTAGCAAAGCTCACATTACTTTTATATGACAGAAAAAATGCTTTAGTGCTACTTTTGCCACACAAATAAGCCACGTCTGCTATTAAAGAATTTCAAAGGACACGGACTAATTGTTATTTAATGCTTTTCAAGTGTCTGCTTTTCTTTTATTCCATTTTTGCTTGATCACCGGACGGCCACAACAAATGACAAGTAACTTTTTGAGGTCCAAAGAAGAGTTGCAAAAATGTGTTTTTGATCATGTCAACACCAAACTAACTGCTACAGTCTCAGACAAGTTTTTATTATTATTATTATCATTATTACTCTTATTATTATTATAGTGGTGACATTTATGGATAATTGTACACTTTCCTATATCCCAGCACTGAAGTTTTTTTGTTTAGGTAACATTAGCCAGTACACTCTATGGAAGTTGCTGAAATGTCGTTATGCCTGTCAAAAATCTAGTTTGACCGAATGGGAACGATCAAATATGATTTGAATTTATGTGAATGCAACCCACATAGCAAAAACAATGCTGTAGAGTTGATGTTTAGTTCATTAGCAGGTCCTCACTTAATTAACATGCCTGTATCCAGACCTCTGAACCAGCTCCTATGTGTATACTAGTAGTGTATAGTTGTTGAGCAATTTGAAGTGAAACGAAATGGTAAATATCAAGCTTTTAACTGGAAACGTTTTATCATGCCAATGTTACTGTAAGGTCAAGTCAAGTCAAGTCATTTTTATTTATATAGTGCCAAAGCATAACAGGAGTTATGTCAGTGCACTTTGCATATAGAGCAGGTCTAGACTGTACTCTTTCATTTTATGCACAGAGACCCAACATTACCTCAAGAGCAAACACTTGGCAAAAATGGCAAAGCAGTATGCCTGTGTCAAATAAAATATGCTTCCACATATTGCTTCTCACTTTTAGATAGTTTGGTGTCATTTACAGCATGTTAGTTTTCTCCATAGCACTGATACACAGTAAATTTTGAATCCAGACAGACCATTTGAGATGGAATATTTCATTTTTTTAGTGGTATGTCAAATTAACAATAAAAAGTGACAGCAGCAAACGGCTGACTATTCTACTATCTATAAAAGCAGAATAATCCATCAAACTAAATTTTTACTCTTTTATTTTAAAATCTAAGACACTAAACAATTTCAGAACAGCAGCTGGCCAGCATGCAGTGCTTAAAGCTGATTACACTTTGCATGCTAAAAGGAGGCAGTGGCCCTGCTTGAAATCAACGTGGGAGTGATGAGTGATGTGGGTCGTAGATGTCTTGCGCTGTACACTTAGAAACTTACCTGGTCTCTAAAATAGTGATGGTGACATTATGCACAAGACTCCTCTTTCTCTGTGCCATGGTTCCTTTATGTGCTATCAACTCTGCTTTTCAACATGCCTTACAAATACAGGCTATGGTCTACATGACTCTTTCAGGGAGGCGGATGAGCAGCTTGGACACTGCTGGACTTTAACAATCAGAGACATGGAGGTCAGTCAGGGACACAAGTGTTCCAGACACCCTGAGTATGCTGGTCAGAGTCCAGGTGAATATGGAGAGATGGAGGGTATCTATGTGCATTGTGTTTATGTGTGTGTATGGGGACTGCGGGGGATGGGCATTTCTCCTGAGGGAAATGGCATTACATTGTGTCTACACTGCATATCTACCTGTCAACCTGCAGAGGCCAGGGAGCGCTCAGACAGCCTATGGAGGTTGGCCAGTACGCCCACGAAGGCAGATGCCAGACACACATGCTTGAATGCCGCATTACCGCACACAGCTTAATAAAAGACATCCCTCACTGGACACATGCTTTGCTGCACCAAGGCTTACAAATATGTAACAAATGATTCACATACCTGTCACACTCACATAAAGAGTAGGGAATACTGCTCTTATTAAAATGCCAAGACATTAAGAGTTACTAATAATGTCAAATAATGCAGATCCCAACACTGATGTGGTGAAGACATTATATACAACCCACACTGTGTGTAGGTAAAATGAGTTATAGCAAATACTTTTACCTTGTTGGTGAGTAACTGGCACACTTGAGGGACATAGTCAATTAGGCATCCTCCACTGGGGAATGCTGGGATATGAAGTGCAGAGGAGCCTCCCAGAGCGCTGATTGGATAAAAAAAAGAGTTAGCCTTTGAGTGCTCATCATTATTTCTGTTCAACATATTACACAATATTATATTTTAGTATTCAGACCCGATCACTTTTTGTACACTTCATTGCGTACATTTAATTGTAAATGGATACTTTTTTCAATAAATCTACACTCAATAACTATATTATGATAAAGTGAAACTTCAAATATTTTCAAATTTCTAAAAAATCAAACATTTAAATCTCTAATTTACAAAAGACCCTTAATTCAGTAATATGTAGAAGCCCCTTTGGCAGCAATTACAACTTCAAGACTTCTCTACAAGTTACACTGGGCTGGGCTACTAATGACTTGTACTGTAGCCACTCCGATGTTGTCTTGGCTGTATGCTGAAAGGTGAACCAGCTCTTCAGTTTTTCTTCATGGATTTCTCGCTCATATTCCGTAGATTCTGACCAGTCTCCTTGTCCCTGCCTCTCAGAAGCACCCCCATAGCATGATGCCACCACCACCATGCTTCACCATAGGGATGGTGTTAGCCAGGTGATGAGCAGTGCCTGGTGTTCGCCAGCGTTTGGAGTTCTGCCTAAAGAATTCAATTTTTGCCTCATCAGATCAGAAAAATCTTTTCCCTCATGCTCTCAGAGTTCTTTAAATGCTATTTGGCAAACTCCAAATGGTCTTAAGAGAGAGTGCTTCTGTCTAATCACTCTACCATAAAGTCCTGATTGATGGAGTGATACTGAAATGGTTATCCTTCTGGCAGAGGACCTCTGAGGATCCATTAGAGTGACTGTTGGGTTCTTGGTCACCTCCCTGACCAATGCCCTCTGTGCCCAGTTACTCAGTGTGGGTAGGAAGCCAACTCTAAGTGTCCTAGTGGTCTCAAACTTATTCCATTTCACAATTAATTTGGTTTTATACTCTTGGCCTGATCTATACCTTGCCAAAATTTTACTCCAAGGTCTAAAAAGAATCCCTTGGATTTCATGGCTTGGTTTTGTGGGACCTCTGCGCCTTTCTAAACAGTGAAAATCGGTTCAATTTGCCACAGGTGGAATCCAACTAAGTTCTAGTCTCACTTTTCAAGGATAATTAAAGTGAAGAGGATGACCACAATTTGGAGTGTGACAGAAAAGTGTCTGAATACTTTTGTAACAAAGACATTTATTTTTTTTATTTTTAGCAAATTTGCTAACATTTTTTTCACCTCATCATCAAGGGTTACTGAGTGTAGACTGGTGGCAAAAAGGGCAATATTATACATTTACAATTAAATCTACAACACAATAAAATGTAAAAAGAGAAGAGGTCTGAATATTTCTGAAGCCACTGAATTCAAAGCATTTCAAATGTTCTTCAAACTGAGCCAGATTGTTCCGTTTGTCATCGTAGCCAAGATCTGTACATGGTTCTGGGACCAATTCAGAGCTGCATGTGACTGCCTGACTCTATGGAAATTCACCTTAACTAAGCACATTAATTTGCTGCTATGTACTGAAGTTGTGGAATTCAAATATAAAGACGTGACTCATGCCTGTAGCATCATCCTCATACTCTTTCACTTGTTCATTTATTCTTTTGACGTCCTCCTGATTCAATCTTGCAGCACAGCTCCATTAGTGATTAGTGCATGCTTGTTTAATCATGAAATCTGCTGCTGCAGCTCCCCAATGACTAACCAACCGAAGTAGTCACTCCCTCATTTTTTTCTGATCTGGGGCAAAAAAAAGACAGAATACCCCGAGGATAGGTTAAAGGTCTTAAGGCACCGCTTATTGGCTTTTAATGCTCATTTTAAGACACATAGAAGAAGATTTCTTCCGCTGCTTTCTATTTTTATTTCATTCTTCATTAGAGCAGGACAGTCTCAGGACATTTACAAAAGCTCTTATGTCATGTTAAAAGCAATGCTCAAGTGGATGACGGCCATTTACCAGGTTAAGCATGCATGATTCATGTAAATAGCATACATCCTGTAAGATTATGTCGAATGTCAAAGATCACATATGTTGAGATGCAGTCCCTGGGGCTTGTTCTTTGATCAGAGAGTCTATACTGTGAAAATGGTAATTATGTATCAAAAGGTGAAACATAACAGTGAATCACAATTCCACCAATTCCATCACATCATCCATCCACAGCCATGAAGACATCTCTTTTTTCTCTTGGTGTATGAAAATATTTTCCATATTTTGTTATTTTGATAGGCAGCAGCTAACGCGGAAGTTGAGAGAATTTCACAATGCTGAAAATTCCAAAGAAAGGTTGTGGGAGTAGTGAGGAGGAAGGTGGAGCACTTCATGATGTGCTCCACCTTACTGTCATGACCAAAACCCACACGTTTACAGGAAAAATGATGTCTTAACAGTGGTCAGGAAAAGGTCAGCAGTGGCTGGACTGATAGTCTTGATTGTACATACACTTGGTCAAAGATGTGTATTCAGAATAACTGACAGAGGGCTGCTCTGTGTAGAAAACAGCTGGTTTCTGGTCAGCTGCTCATCTGTCACATGCAGGAGTTTTTACTGATAGTCTGAATTTATTAAAATAAGCTAAAGATAAGAATCACACATATCCACAAACATTCAAATATATTCACAGCGTTTACTCCAGATCACTGGTCTGAGTTTAGTCTTTTGGAACTGATGCTCAAGTGAATATTAATAAGGTCATATTCACAGAGAAGCCATGCAAACTGTCATGAAGTCATTTTCATTGTCAAAATCCTTTTCTCAAAAACTCCAAAGCCACCATTTACAGTAGGCTTTGTGCACATAATTAGCATTATCCTGTGCATTTTGCAGTGCACCAACAAATGGTCGATTGAAAATAGCTTACAGCAATGAGGAGAGAAGCCTTTGAAAATGAAAATCTAAATGATGCCCATCTATCCTCCCACAGAACTAAGAATAGCTCCATATCATTCAGATGGAAATGCGGACAGAGGCACCAAAATAGATGGTGGTGTGTTCGTCACTCATTTATGTCAATGGCAGGCATGTGAACAAATGTGGTGCACTTTGTATTTCAGTGGTTTTGCCTCTGGAACGCTCATTTGAAGGAAGAATGATTAGACACCAGCATAAAAAAAAGGTCTTTCAACATCCAAAACTTATTTGAGATCTTAGAATGGTTACCAACTGCTCTAGCCTTAAGGTCCATACTCAGACTTACATGACACCCATTTTGCCTGTCAAAGGATTCAAACCCAGGAACTTCTTTCTGTAAAAAGACAGTGCTAGCCAGCGAGCTAGCCTTACTTTTATACGTGAATAAAATGAAAACTAAATGTTAAAAAGAAAAGTGGGCTACAACTGCAGTTTACAGCTCAGTAAAATGAGCTTAAGCAATTGCAAACATGCAACTAGGGCTTAAATTAAAAGCATTGCTATTCCAGGTACAATCATTACCGGCTTATTTAGGCTACTAAAACTCATTTTACGGCACAACATGTAATAAGCCCAATAAAAAGAACAGAGCAATAAAACAGCTGCAGAGCAGAAAATGCAGGAAAAAAGGTGTTTTCAAACTGCATGTCAACTCATACCAGTACTTCTCTGCATTTAACATGTTCTCTCTTTATTGTGTTCAGTTTATGCTAAACAAAGTTGAATATATTCAGGATCATAATTGTTCAACTTTAATAATAATAGTAATAATAGACTTTAATATAATAATAATCCTGCAAGAGGAGGGTCGTGTGATTGACAGAGCATGGATAGGCTACTTGTACAGTAGCCATGACCATAACTAAATCTCTATATCCACGATATAGAGATTTAGTTAAATGTTTTAGCGCTTTTACTCGCTAGGAAGCAGGAAATGGTAATTCAAAATAAAACTGTAAATTTGCTACATGTTCTAGTTTTTTCTTTTTTGTTATAAAGTTGACCCACCCAGTAATAATGGAGCCCACCAGTTGGAAACCACTGTTCTAAAACAGGATTGAAACTAATGTTTTCTTCCTCCACCTTAAACAGACCTGACGACCTCAACTAAAAAATGCTGACTGGAGAAAATATTTCTTGAACATGAGCCATGTTTCATCGCAGCAGGCTGTGTAAGTTACACTTATGTGCCAAAACCGGGAGTCAAACATTTGAGGTGAAACACCTTATCTCAAGGTCAAGTTGGCAGGGAGAATTAAATAAGGCAGCATGTTATCTTTCACCCCATAACTGAGCAGGTTATGAGAATACACAAAGATGACACAGGATTTAAAAAAACAATGTCCATTCATGTGTGTAAATATCAAAGGGGGTAGTCCAGTGATCTAGTTTACAATTTCAAACAATGGGTCTAAAGTCAAAGCAGCACAGCTCCAGACATTCAGATTTTTCAGTGTTTAATATGGGCCAATCTCCAGAAACAATGGATCCTACAGCTCCTATAATACAACCAATAACAACTTTTATTAGAGCATCCCTGCCTGATAAGTGACTTAATCTTTCAAACTCTATATGCAGCCCTCTTGTTATAAATTTGCAGTCATAAAGCCCAGACCATGATAATCCTGATGACTTCATCTCAGTTATTTTCTCAGACTTGGAACAGCTCCTTCCAAGCCATAGAAGGCATTACACAGCCTTTAACACAGGCTGAGTAGTACTAACCACAACTAGAAGACTGACCTTCATGTGTAAAATCAATGGAGTTCCCCTTAAAACAAACAGTGTGCTGAGAGAACACTGACCAAAGTAATAGGTTGTAGGTACTGATCTAAGTACTAAAACCCCTTCACTTTTGTACACTTTACTGTGTTGTACATTTAATAGCAAACTGATCAAAATTGCCATTGTTGCCCATTAATCTACACTGTACACTCTACACACTACACACTACAATCTATAGGAATACAAAAATCTCTCATTTACATAGAGTATTCATATTCATTCAGAGTATTCATACCTTATATTCAGTACTGTGTGGAAGCCCCAGTCTGAAGGGGTCTGAATACTTTCTGAGGCATACTTTTCATTAATATCTCACCGTTATCAAACTTCCAATATGAACCTTAAATTGCGTTAAATTGAGCTTCCTGTGGGTGGGCTCAGATTCTAGACATAATGGTGTTTTACTTTCCAAGTGGCACCCTGAAGAGTCCCCGCTTCTGTCTCCACTGATGACACTGCTCTCAACACTACCCACACATACTGCAGTCATCATGCAGACATGCTACCTAACACAACCCCTCTGAGCACTGTAACCTACTGTATGACATATTTACACTAGACAGTATACATGCACACATGTAAACAAACACACACACATGCTGTACAGTGACAGGGCTGCCTATGACTTCATCAACCACAGAGATTATCCTGCGTGACTCAGGTGGATGGGTGACGAAGCTCAGTTTGTTTGTTTGGTGTGGTCTGGTGTGTGTGTGTGCGCGTGCACGTGTGTGTGTGTATGAGAGGGTGTGTATGACAGCAGTGACAGCGTGAGAGAAGATAAAGGCTCAATTGGAAAGAGGGCAGACATGATTCATTACCCAAGTGAAAGATAAGGCCAAGAAGAACTGTTTGGAGATTCAAATGTAGTTTCAAAGCAGCAACATTTCCATTTTGATTGCCTTCTTCATTTCCTAAAGCCTGGGGTCCTCAGAGGCCCACATACATGACTCCTTCTGTTTGTTGACTGTTTAGACTAAATAACATCCTATTCTTCTTCTGTGACTAGGCACATGCCTTGCCTATGGCAATAGGAGTCAGTAACCTTTCCGTTATGAGGTGACCATCCTGGCATAAAGAATGACTTTACCTGATTCTATTCATCATCCATTTGGATAAACCAGATTCATCAGAGCCCCAAGCCACAACCATTACACTCTGTCACCAGTATAAAATAAGGCTGGACAATGAGGCAATTTTTCCTATTACCCATGGTCACTCATCATCAGCTACTGGCAGCAGCTGATGTATTTGGTGGTGTGGGTGCTCGCGGTCACGTGAGTCTATGTACCGGCCTGCAACTTGCAACTATAACATCATCATAAAGTCACTGGCTCCTAACTCTTGAACAGATTTCTGTGATGTCTTTGAAAAGTTACAATTGGAGAGCCGTGGGTGAGGTGGATCATGTAGTGTCACATTGTCATTTGCGTCTGAAAACTAGAGCTTGCAGTCCTGGATCACTTCATTGTCTCAAGAACAATTCCAGTTTTGAGGACAAGGACGGCGAGAGGCCAAAGGTGAATAATGAATTTGCACAAATACGGCATGTACCACACCAGTAACTATGTTTTCAGAAATTACATTTATATACAACTAATTTGCACATATAGAAATGCAATGAAGTTAGAACCGTATTTTAATAAACATAATGAGATTTTTTTCAATTTTTGTTTTTAATGAACATATCTGCTAAGCTTCAAAATGTTGATACTGAGCATAGCAGCAATATATTCAATTCACTTGGCAACAATGTAAATCCACATAGTAACAAAAGCATGTTAAACAATTTTGAAGTTATGTTAAAGCACCCAAAGCACTTGGTTAATCTTGGGAAAGACCGTGGTCTTGCTAATACTATAAATAATAATATAAATATTAAGTCAACAGTAAACTGAAGTAGAAGACAGTCAGGCTTCTATTTTCCCATATTTGATCCAAACTACAACCCTTCCTGAGCGTAACCAAAGAATTTTAGCAGGCTAACTGTGTCAATATAGTGAAAGCAGCTCGCTCCATCTCAGTACTGAATGCAAGTCAGAGCTCACAGTGCTGTAGTGCCTGTAGTTGGGGCAATATGAAATAGCAATAAAATATACCAGTTGACACGCTTTGGGTTGCATTAACGGCATGTAGCGCAGAGAGTCAAACTTATTTCAGTCAGCTTATCATTGCCACCCAGACAACACCTTTTTGTTATACATGACAAAAACATAAGAACAGCAGACTAAACAAACCACAGGAAAAATAAACCAAATTCTAAGAGATAGGGCTGACACAGGAAAACATGACTTTACCAACGCATCTGTGGTATTTAAACTCACTTCCTCTCTCACATATGCACTCAATAAAGATCAATAAACAGAACTGCGACATTTTTGCATGATTTCTTAAACCACTTTTGTGAAGAGATTAGATTTTTGTAATTCATCTTAAATTTTTCCCACGCCTAATAAAAACATTTTATCTTTTTCAGCATTTGCCTTTATGTATACTTGTGATGACCTGTTTTCTATCCTGTTGCTTTAACATTTTCCATCTAATTCTCTTTGCAACTACAGTATAATTTCTGGTTTTAGATAATGCTACATAAAGAAGACTTATTATAATGAAAACCTATGTCTGCATATAGATGTGTCAGATAACTAATGTATAACACAAACATATATTGTATTCCAAACCAAGGGGAATTAAAAGATGGGCCTACACATTGAGGAGAGAGAGGAGAGAGGGTTACCAATAACAGTTAATAAACTCACTTCACATAATGCATGAAATACAGACAAGGGTAAGAAGTAGAGTGCTTTGAGTTGTTGAGAGGAGAGAAGGTTCTACTCGATATCTTAGACTGTCGAGTGGGTTTATGGGTTAGTGTAATTTATTTTATCAGACTGACACTGATCAGACAAGATGTTCACAAAACCTTGAAAAATATCTGATCAAATGCAAAAGATTTTCAGCTATACAACACCCCACAGACCCCTGAGAAGTTGGACACACAAACTGTACACCCACACAGGCACACGCACACACACACACACACACATCAGCAGGCAGGCAAGCACATGCCACACACACACACACACACACACACACACACACACACGCAGGCAATTTAAAGGCAAATTTATACACAAACATTAGTGCACTGCAGCCTAAAAACTGTCTCTCTGTGTTACTTGGGCTCAAATCTGGTTTGGGGGCAGAGACGGTGCCTAATTTGATTCTTTTTATGCAATGCAGCAGGTTTTCTGGGGGAAGGAGAGATGTATCCAACTCATCTCATGGGCACAGTACAATCAGGTAAACGAGAAGTAAAAGTGAAAATGAAAAGAGTCTGGTTAGAATGGTTGGAGAAGGAGACACAAAGCAATCAGGATGAAATAAAAGACTGCAGATGTGACTCTTAATGGTGATTGAAAATTAAACACTGAAATTCTCCAAAACTGATGCAAGGACACAATCTCATTACTTACTAAAATCGTAGACTATTACAGATAAGACCCGAATAAGCCATACTAATGAACATTTTACTGCTGTAGGTAACTGCTTGAGGAGACACTTCTGGCATTTATCTGTTAAAGAACAATGTGCATGTTGAACTGCTACTGAATCTTCACTTTTGATGGTCATTTGAAAATATAAATGTTTACAGATCCATGGAATGGAATTCTTGAGTAACAAAAGTTAATAGTCATAGCTACTTTTCATAGCATTGCCTTAGCTCACATTCACTGCGGTGGAACTATCATGTTTGTTCCCATGTAACAAAATTGTTGGAGTGTCAGACGCTGGGTCCACTTTTCCAACACAAGAAATGGTAGCAGTAGGTATAGTAGTTATTAGCATTCTTTAAAATGGCTATATACCATATATTTCACATCAACAATTGATCATATATACTCTGAGTGAAAGGGGTTACCAGTGATGAACCCACAGTTCCTCGCCAGCTCTGCTAGGTTTTTAGTGCATCTTTCAGCTCATTGTACGCTTTTTTCTACTGCTCTACTGTTTTGATTCACTCACTACACTCACTGGGATGTTGTTTTCAGCCACACTGAGCAGCCTCTTTTAGCAGAAAATCCTAAAACCCCACTGTGCACCAAGTGCTCAGCGCACCAAAAGCCAGACAGATAAAGTTAGCAACTAGTCAGTGAACATAGCTGAGCGCTCAACCGGTTGCACATGTGAAATTACACAAAATATACTTGGAAGCCTCGCTTTAGGTTTGCGATAACGTGCATGTGGCGAGTCAAACTTATTTCAGTCCAAGCGACTCACGTTTACGTTCCGTATGCATTTGTTCTTTTTTGTTATACGCGACAAAACATAAGACAATAGACCGACAAACTACAGGAAAATAAACCAAATTTCTAGAATAGGGTTGTACAGGAAAACACATGACTTTACCATAACGCATCTGTGGTATTTAAAACTCCTCTCTCTCTCACACACACACACACAATATGCACTCAATAAGATCAATAAAACAGAACTGAGGACATTTCTTTATGATTTCTAAACTTCTGTATAAAGTTAGATTTTTGTAATCTGTCTAAATTTTTCCGTCTAATAAAAACATTTTATCTTTTCAGCATTGCCTTTATGTATACTTATGATAATTGTTTCTATCCTTATTATGCCTTTTAACATTTTCATCTAATTCTCTTAGGTAAATTGCTATATAATTTCTGGTTTTAGATAATGCTACATAAAGACTTATTATAATGAAACCACTATGCATATAGATGTGGATAATAATGTATAACACAAAACATATTGTATTCAACCAAGAATTAAAGATGGCCTACATATTGAGGAGGAGAGGAGGGTTACCAATAACGGCACAAAACTCACTTCACACATAATGCAATAGTGCTCAAGGTGACAAGGAGGAAGAAGTGGCAGAGTGCTTTACAGGCTGTTGAGTGAGAAGTGTCTGCACTGACATCTTAGACTGTCAGTGGGTTTGCTGGGTTAGTGGTGAATTTATTTTATCAGACAGCAATTTCTGACTTGCCTTGGATATTCTAAAACCTTGAAAAAATATCTGATCCCGAAATGCAAGATTTTCCAGGAGCTGCTATACAACACCTCTACAGACCTGGAGAAAGGACACACACAAACTATTACACCACACAGGCACCTTTACACACACACATCAGCAGGCAGGCAAGCACACGCGCACACACACACACACACACACACACACACTGCGGGCACCTAAAGGCAAATGCAATCAAACATTGATGCACTGCAGCCTAAAACTCTCTGTGTTGATTTTTGACTCCTGATCTGGTTTTGAGGCAGAGGCAGTGCTTCTTTCAGTTCACCCCATCACAGCCCTTGGTTTTCTGGGAAGGAGAGATGTATCCAACTCATCTCATGGGCACAGTACAATCAGGTAAACGAGAAGTAAAAGTGAAAATGAAAAGAGTCTGGTTAGAAAATGGTTGGAGAAGGAGACACAAAAGCAATCAGGATGAAATAAAAGACTGCAGATGTGGCTCTTAATGGTGATTGAAAATTAAACACTGAAATTCTCCAAAACTGATGCAAGGACACAATCTCATTACTTACTAAAATCGTACACTATTACAGATAAGACCCGAATAAGCCATACTAATAACATTTTACTGCTGTAGGTAACTGCTTGAGAACACTAGCATTACAACAACTGCAGGTAAACTGCATGTTGAACTGCTACTGAATCTTCTCACTTTTGGATGGTCATTTGAAAATATAAATGTTTACAGATCCATGGAATGGAATTCTTGAGTAACAAAAGTTAATAGTCAGCAGGCCATTTTTCATACATTTTGGTTTCAGTTTCACATTCATCATGGTGAACTATCATGTTTGTTCCTGTTGCAATAAAATTGTTGAGTGTCAGGACGCTGGGTCCACTTTTCTCTCCAACACAAGAAATGGTAGCAGTAGGTATAGTAGTTATTAGCATTCTTTAAAATGGCTATATACCATATTTCTACATCAACAATTGATCATATAAGTACTTCTGAGTGAAAGGGGTTGCTTTCAGTGATGAACCCACAGTTCCTCGCTGCTCTGCTAGGGTTTTTAGCATCTTTCAGCTCATTGTATTGCTTTTCACTGCTCTACTGTTTTGATTCACTCTCACTACACTCACTGATGTTGTTTTCAGCCACACTGAGCAGCTCTTTTTAGCAGAAAAACTCTAAAACCCCACTGTGCACTAAGTGCTCAGCACCAAAAGCCAGACAGATAAAGTTAGCAACTAGCTAGTGAACATAGCTGAGCGTTCAACTGATAAAGACCCAGAGAGTTCCCTCAGGAGCTGTTGGAGAGCAACACAGAACTAAAAGGAGTTAACATTGAATTGAAATTCATCAGGTTGACACAAACACAACTTCAAATGAATGCTAACATGTGCCACATTTGTTGGATGTACATAAGTGTTAATCACATCAAATTAAAGGTGATACCATGTAATGGTATGTTCACTGCTTGCAGGTTTCAGGACAGTCACTGAACACAGCTTTTTACATACAGCTCAGTGGAATGATGTAAAGCCAGTGCTGCCTAAAGCCACAGAAGGATACTTTGTACTTGCTCTGCAGAATTTGTTTGATGCTTGTGTGAGATTGATGTTAAAAAAATTACACAGGAACAGATACGGTTGATGTGCATCTTCTGAAAACCTCACTAATCCAATAGCTGTTGTTGTTGTTCATATCTTTAATTGGACTGCATAAACGCACCACCAACTGACTCCCACTTGATCAAAGTGACCCAACTGCTGCCCTTTCTCATAACTGTTTGGTTTCACTGGGATACTGAAATCCTTGGAAAAACCCTACATCTCCTTTTTTGGTCTGATCATACCATGACCCCCACACAACAGTAGCTGTTAACCACATAATTTGGCTTGACAACAAATTCTACCCAAAGATGCCTCCAAAGCTAAATTCTCTAAATGTCTACATCTATTTAACACTTTACAGCTAGTTTAAATGAATAGGGAGGGAAAATCACAGGAGCTACACAGCGTAACACCGTGCCTTTCACAGTATATTTTCTTCTAGGCAGCCCGTAAAACATTATATAACGAATGAACACTGAATCTTAAGCAGGTGAATCTCTAAGCTTACAGAATAACAGCCGTTTGACTCTCATAATCAATAACTTCAGCAGAAAAAGAAGCAAACACAGTGGTACTGTCCCATCAAAGAGAGAAACCGATGCAACAGTCTACGTAAACTGTACATTATTGGTAAAAACGTGGGTGTCTGACAGGGTATTTCAACATCATTTTTTCTCCCTTGCTGCTCTGTAAGGCAGAAAACATTACAGTGATGGTCTGTTTGAAGATAGAGGAAGAAAAAGTAACAGAGAAAGCAAGAAAGAGAGAGGAAGAGGGAATAGAAATAGAGGTATAACACTGTAGCTCAGGGGGCTTACGAGTTTGCGTTCAGAGCTTTTAGATCCGAGCCCCTGCTGAAGGAGAGTAAAAGTGAGATATCAAACAACTCAGGAGTGATGGGAGAGAAGAGTAGAGAGGTGGAGGAAAGAGAAAGGAGAGAGAGGGAAAAGCTCTCCTCTCCCTTGCGCTGTGTATGTGTTGTTTTTTTTTCCCTCGCTGTGTTTCAGTCGAGCGAGGGACGACCTTGCTGGGTAGAGCGCAACGCTTCTCTCTCTTTTAAGTCCCACTCACTCTCTCGGTTCCCTTTGAGGATCAGCCAGAGGGATCAGCAGAGGAGAGAGAGTGATAGAAAAACGGAGAAAGATGGAGAGAAAAGAGACAGGCGGCAGACATGTGAAAAACAGGAGGGAAGGGGAGGAGGTGGTTGGAGAGATATGACCGAGAAGACAAGAGTTAAAAACTGGAGAAAGTGGATTTCAAAAAAAAAAAGAAGACAGACAGGATAGCAGTGAAAGATAAGGAAGCAAGGAATAGAAGGTGGAGGATGAATGGACAGACAACAGAATTTTACATACTATTTAGGGACTGCATTTTTTCAGCAATAGCTGATCAGTCTTTACATCTTTACATTAACATATGGCAGTTTTTACTGGCAGTGATGTAGTCTGCCAACCCTGCACCAGATTCAGGCTGTCTGGGAGAGTCACAGGGCAATTTCATCTAACTGCTAACAGCCTCACTCTTAACTGTTCACTCTCTTTACACTGTATCAGAGCTGTATTAAGTTACTGCCAATGCAAACCCAACATTTCCTGCTGCTGCAGCGTCACATTAAAAGCTTTCAAGCAGCAAGACACACTGTGGCTTTTATTGTGAAGCAGTTTGTCATCATTGTTAGCAATGTCTATCATTGTCAATCAAAAACGGGTCTACAAAGCAAGTCATGGCTGCTTGCTGCAATTTTTTTTTTAATCAGCTGACCATATTTAACGTGATGTCTGCACAGCCCACGTAGCTCCATGTTAGCATAGTACCTGCTTCAATCCTCTATCTGTGTCTACACAGGATGCATTTAGGTCTGATAGAACGTAGAACGTATTTTGGTGCCTTTAGTGTAAGTGAGGTGCAAGCCATTATGTGGCCTGTGTAAACAGCTGGATTGACTGATTGAGAAATAAGGATCAGACACACAAGATGGATGACTAAACAATGTGGCTGAAATGCTTCCTGCAAAGGTAGGCCTTAACTTTCATAAGGGAGTAATGGAGAAATCAGGAGTAGCCACAGTGAGCGGTTAGAGGTGACTGCATATCTCCACTGCTGTTGTATGGAAAACTACTATTACTACTACTGTGCAATATGAGATCAGGAGGATCAGGGGAAGGAAGCATGGATGTGTGGACAAATGGAGGGTGTCTGTACAAACAACAGAAAAATGGGAAAAAAAAGTAGGATTATTGATTTACAGATAAATGACAGAATGATAACCAACATAAAGAACATTCTGGCACTAAAATGTAGCTGATAAGACAGCCTGTACCAACACTGAAATCCAGTGGTGCCAAAACCAAAGCTAAGCCAATTTCTGCAGTTGTCCACAGCTGCTACATTCACCACTACATAAAATTAGAACTGATTTAAACAATTTCCAAAACTCTTTTGATGTGAATTTTATCTTGGCATTATATGATGATGATTACACTGTGAACATTTGTGGTAGCTTGGGTTAATGCAGAACCTCCTGAATGTCGCTGTCTATCAAATGCTTGCTAGAAAAACAGAAATGTGCAGGCACACTGCAACAAATGAGTTTTCCTCTTCACTGGAGCCAATGCAGAGATAATGGGCAGCTACACAAGACAAAAGACTAACAAGGGTCAGTAAGGACAACTAACAGGGTAACAGATCTGCATAAACACACGTACAGAAAAGGGCTGGCGCACGCACACACATACACACACACAGGCATTCTAAATTAAGTGGCATCCACAATGAACACAACACAAATGCACTGATGCACGAACTTGCACACACATGCAATCGTTTGTCTTCAAACAACGGTGAAGAAGACATACATTCTCGCCCTGGGTCATGAATTAACACACTCCCACACAGCTGACAAAAAGGTGCACAAAAGCATGTAGCGGAGTGTATTCATACACGGCCCTGATATGCATATGTGCAAATATCTCAAGACAAAGACAACATTCAAGCAAGCAGGAGAGGAAGGGTGGTAAATGAGAGCTTGGCTCAACACTACACTGTTAAGCCTCTGCATTTTGAGATGTTTCTTAGAGGGTTTAAATGAGGAGGGTTTGTTTTATAGCCTGTCCTCCTTTATCTAACCCCCCGCCACTCCGCCAGCAATCACCCCTCTCCATCCCCTGTGCCGTAGCTTCCCCACTTCCTGCTCTCCACTATACTGCCTTTAGCCTCCTTCTGTCTGTTCTCCTCATTCAACTGGCAGCGGAGGAGAGCCTCTAACACCACTGCAACAGCCTCAGTCTGGTCTGGAGCCTCAGTAAGGTCAGGCTTTCTCACATACACAGAGCTGCATCATAAAACAGACACATGCAATGAACAGACATATCTACTCCCTGATGTATTGTGCAGTTTCAATACCTTGTGTCCATAAAAAATGCACGTTTTGTTAAAACACGGCCAATTAAAATGACCAAGAATACAAAGGACATGTGAGCCACACAGAGCAAAGATATGGATATTTAACTAAAACCTTCAGCTTGTATATTTGTATTCAGTGTTTAATACTAGAGTAGAAACATAATGAAACATTCTGGAAGTTGTGCTACATCAATGTTTGCAGACCTGTTTAAAGGAGATACAGCAGTATGTCTCATTATGGCTTTGATATTCTCTTACACATGCACAGCACGGATAAAATGAGGATTATGTAGGACAAGCAGCAGGTAGGTGACCTTTGTTTTGTGTGCTGTAATTAGGGTATTTTGTTGCAGTTGCTGCACGGGTATAAGGTCCTGTCGTAGTTCACTCAACATATTGGAGGGGTGGAGAGTCTGTGTTTGTGCATGTATCCAGTTTAGCGATTGAGGTGGAGAGTGAGAGATAAGTGGAAAAATGTAGTAAGGGAGAGATGATGTGCAAATACGGAATGAAAATGGCAGACAACAGAAGAGGGGAGGAAGGATCTGATTATTGTGAAAATAAAAACAACTAGAGAGCCGGAGAAAAAAAGAGGAGCCACAGAGGAGCATAGAAGATGAGGATGAAGAAGGGAACATGGAGAGACAGGAGGATGAGAGAGAGAGGGAGAGTGAGAGAGAGCGGTGGTGGTGGTGGTTGGGGGGGAGCAGAGGTCTCTTAACCTGGTGCGACGGGGCGTGTGCTTGTAAATAAACATCAGCCTGAGATTATTCCGAGCACGAAAGCCCAGACCGTGGGGCCCTGAGGTCAGAGTGGGCCCATACCTGGCTCTCTCTCTCTCTCTCTCTCACACACACACACAAAAACACACACACACTTATCTACTTCCACACCTACAAAGACTTTGTGTGGAGAGCAAAGCCTATTCAAATACTGGTGCGTGCACACAAACCCATGAAAACAGACATACATCTGGGATATAAAAACCCACAAGCATGCATTCAAACACACACCCAACTGCTTACACAGACACATACACACCCCCCAAATGTAAACTGACAAATGCACACAAACACATACATACACACTAAATCTAGCAAGACAAAAAATGGATTTGAACAAAGAGAATACGCACACTGCTGAAGTACCCACTCACACAGTGCCCACAGACTCACAGAAAACATTCCACACAAGTCTGCATGCAAACACACACGTACGTACACAAACACACACGTACGTACACACAGTCTCTGTACTGTTAACACCCCAGATGTCTGCAGACATCCAGTCATCCCTAGCTCAGACGCTGTGTGTCATCCATCTCATTTTTTGTTCTTCCCTTATTGTTTTTGAGGAACCAACTGATGAGTCCAGACACTGGGATGTGGGATTATTCACAGTGACATAATATGTCGCTAGATTCACAAAACACACACTAATCCGTCAACTACATCTTGCATCCTCGAAATCAGAGAGAGTGTCGAGTGGGCCCCCATCACCTCTGGCTGACCTTCCCTGCCCCTCGCTATGACTCTCAAGGTATCTTGTCTTTATAAGTGAGTTACTGCAACAAACCTGCAGACTTTTCTCATTCTTCATCCTTATATAGAATTTGCATGAGATGGCTATAATCTTTGCTGATAAATACAAGGCTTGTACTAACTGGCAAAACTCTCTCTCTCTGAAGTATACTCATTTTTGCAACACCACTATGAAATAAAGTTTAGTTAGACTCAAATGGCTACCATGACATCAGCTTCCTATTTATCAAGTAGCAAATGGGAGACTGCATACAAAATTAATTATCTTCATCAAAACATACGTTTTACTGAATGAACTGATCAATGGAAAATAGACTAAATGAATGATTGATGTGATGTACTTACTGTTCAATGCTGGGGGAAAGGTAGAGTTTAGGAAAGACTTGGGTGGCTTCAGCATCCTCAAAGCTCACTGAGAGAAGGGCCACATCCTCTCCAGGGTCCAGAGCTGTGTCCTGTACAAGACAATGATAGGCTGGGATTAGAATTATGTAAAAACACATAAGAAAAATACCAAAAATACCATTAAGTTATGGGCTGAGACTCATTTATAACAATCGTTATGGTTAGGTTATAAAGGTTCTAAATTCTCTGTCCCATATATTATAGCTGTATTTAGTACTAATTAGCAAATGTTAGCATGCTAACACGCTAAATTAAGATACTGAAAATCATAAACATTACACCTGCTAAAACATCAGCACGTTAGTGTCACCATCACTCTGAGTATGTTAATATTAAGCTTAAAGCACCACTGTGCCTAAGTAAGTACTAGAGCAGCTGCTAGCACAGCATATAAGCAAAGCAACTTACACTTCAAATAGGTTGCAATTTAGCTACAACAAAAACGTCTATCCAGAACAACTTGGGTTACTGCTCTTAGTGACCATCAACCCAAGTTATAAGTTTTGTAATTTAAAATTGTTAGAAGCTAAACTTAAAGAGACCTTAAAAGGTTTCAGATGCATTACTGGATTCAGATTTGATGGAAACCCAGCCATAGGGATCATATACTTCTATGCATGCACAACAAGTGTGCAACTCTCAAAATATTGAAGGAGATGGAGAGGAGAAGAGGAAAGACACCAGAAGAAACATCTGTTTTGTTTCATGCCACATTAGTTTCAACAGCTGCACCATGAGGCTGAGCTGATGACTGGGAGCACCAATCAAATCATGTGTGAGATGGATGCAGAGGCCACCCGGAGCTGCTTGCTACAAACCTCGTCTGTCTCTCCAAGGTTCTAATTTCTCATTCTGTGATGTTTTTCCTAGAGCATGGCTACTTCTGAGGCACTGTCATTAGTGTGATTCCACATCAAGTACCATTCTGGGCTCTCTCTCTCAACAGAGGCTCGGCAGCGTTAATCAAATGTCTTACAGATGGTTTGAACTCATCCATTTGTTATAATCGCTACCCACCGTGGTGAGAGGAAATCTAACCACCATACATGATGGACAGAGGCACAGTGAAACCAGTTTGCAGCAAAGCAGCCTAAAACGTGATTAGGCCTATTAACTAATTACACATGCTTTGGTCTGTTAATCACAACCTAAAGTGACCATTGATTTGAGAAAAATACGGCTGAGTGGGTGGAAAATGAAATTCCTTCAGTGAACATTTCCTTTCCAAGTGGAGCGGAATTAAATTTTGCTGCATGTAATCTAATGATTTTGACCACTGTGTTTAATTAAAGAAAAACAAATAAATGAATCAAAAGAACAAAATGAATAAAAATCTTAGTTATTTACAGTTATTTATTTACAAGTGTATGTAAACTCCGGGGGCACAGGCAGCAGGTATTAAGAATTTATAAGGGTCATTAATGAACAGTTCTTCAGTTTACAGTACATTTATACTGTAGCTCGTGAAGATATCAGTAGTCACAACAATGGCTGCAGTGCTGCTGACTGTCACGCAGTTTGTCTTGTCTTGGCAGATACATTAGGGAGTAGAGACATAAGGAGTTGAAGGGAGGCAGTGAAAGACAGCAGGGTGTGTGGCATCCGAAAGTGTTGCCTGATGGAATCAACTCACATCAATATAGTGTGCATTGGTAAACAAGAACTGCTCTTTGCCTCGCAGCAGTGCTTGCGGCTTCTGCCGCTGACGATATGGGACAGACATGAACAGGCATGGTGATGTGGGGCTAGGGTGGGCGTGGGGTTTTTTGTGAAAAGATTGTTTTGCTCCAGTTTGTTGCTGTCAAGTCCCATTCTCATCTTTAAAGGTGATTTAATGGATGCTTCCTTTGGACTGGGACAGAGTAAACAGATGAATGAAATCCAACAGGAGGGTGAGAAGGCCAGAAGTAGAGCATGGGGCAGCTGTGTATGAGCTGCAGTGGACCATCCCACGATGCAGTCAGACCAAGGGTGCTGTTGAGGGGACAGCCTTTTTGTGGAATGATTCAGACTCATCTTGTCCCAGAAGACAGCGAAGAGCTGTCACAAGTCATATTGCATCAGTGAAACAAACGAACAAAAACTAAAGGCAGACCCCTTAACTTTTAGCTATTGCCATTTTAAATTAATGTGCTGTGCAAGGGAGCTGAAGCTGTGCAGATAAAAATAGTTTTTTTTGTCTGATTTAGTTAAGTACAGCTATGCATCAAACTTTACATGATTATTTCACAAACTTTTTATAAAACTAAGTAATATGCATACACTGTCAGCCACCAGTAAAAACCAAAATTACATTTATTAAACAAATATACACACAGGAAAAAAAAGTTTAAAAATGTCAGTCTGTAATCAAACAGTGGGTAACAAAATAGTTTTATTAGAGTTTTATTAGACTAGAGTCTGAAAGACAGAGTGTCATCTTCACACATAGCTGCAGCACTACTCTTGGGTCGCCAACCTGTTGTGGAATTTTGTACAATAGCGAGGTATTTCAGTTAAAAGGTCATTTGTTAGTATTCACCAGTCAGAATGCTCTCCTAGAGCCACTGGACTGCATCTTAAAAACGGTTCAAGTTGCTGATAGATCAAAACGATCACTCTATCTCTTGTTTTACATTAAAAGCTTTGCATATATGAATGACATTGAGACTTTTATTGTGAAGGAACCAGATAAAATGCATTGTATTTATCACAGGTGTAAACAGTGTCAGCGTGCAACACTGCACCTATATTTGTCTGTGAAGCTTGTGTACTGCTCAAATTTCACAATGCAAAGTTTTCATGCTTCTTGAGTGGAGTTAAAGTGTAGAAGGGCAATGCAAATGATTTACTTGACAGCTGGTTTTTATTATGGAATACACAGTATGCCAAGGGGTGTTCTCACAGTGTGGTGGTAATTTGCAGGCATTTGAAATCTCTCTCATAATTTTGTTCTCCCAAAACTTTGCAAAACTATACAGGAAGCCTGTGAAAATATATCCTAATGAGAACAAAAGCTGACCTTTTAACCTGCCTGCCTTGAAACCATTACTTAAATTGAAACAGAGGAGCTTTTCTCTCTATAATGAAATAAAAGCCCCCAAATGGCCATTAATGTTTCTGTGCACACATACACACATCTTAAGCCCTTTTTACCAAATACACTTGAGGGCAATTGCTGCTTGCTTATGTAAAGAGTTAGTAGAGAAGGAACATTAAAAAAAGCCTCTGCTCTACAGGCCACAGGCAGGACCTTAATGAAGAGACTTCTTCATTGGTAAGTAATGAGCACGGAAATGGCTTGGGTCAGACGACTGCAAGACAAGGAGGGCGTCCTGCAGGGGTGGCAGTTGGACGTTGAGGCAGTATTTACTACATGCCCCCAGAGGATGTGACTCAACTGCTCAAGGACTGGATTTAAGAAAGCGGGTGAAGAGTGTGCACACGTACGTGTGTTCGGACATCAAGGTTAGTGAGTGCCTCCGAGTCAAACCCTTCCACGTGGCCACCACCCCACGTCTTCCATCGTCCTTACTCTTTCAGACATACGTGAGCATGAACATACACATACACACAAACGTGCAGACACATTTCCTTGTGTCCGTTCTTGTGTCTCCTGATGCCCCGGCCTCTGGCATCTCCTCTGTGTTGCATGTGACAGGTTGGAGATGTGACAGCTGTCCTTATGCCAGACCAAGTCTGGCCAAAGTCACAACACACACAAACACTCATCTGCAAACGCTACATAGGGGCTTTACTGCAGGGCTAGTGCGAAGGAGGTAAGGGCACTTTGTCCGCCTTCTTCGCCCAACTTTAAATGTCATGCCCAACGTAATGGGGCAGCTTGACTGACAGCAGGGTTGTTGTGCGAGGACATGTCCAGCTTCTAGGCGAGCAGCTTTGAGTGCCCCTGTACATATGCTGGACACAATGCTGCTTAGCCCCCGAAAAACAACTGACTGGGCAGTATTTTGGATGCCACATGAAAATCTTGAAAACTACAGTAAGTACTGATCAGTGGCTGAAATCCAGGTAGGGGATTTTGAGGAATTATGGTGCTCAAGCTCAAGAAGGTTCAGTCTTGTTTCACAAGAGAGAACATTAGCTACAAGTTTTGGGAGAATATCTTTTTGTGTGCATTTATTTAATAATAAATAAATGAATCTATAGAAAAAATAACTTGGATATAATCTTACAACACAATATATAACAGAAAAGGGAGGTTTTAGTTTTATTGACACTGATCACTTGGGTAGGATGAGGGTAAAGACGGTGAGAACAGGGTACAGTGGTGAAACATCTAGAAAGAGGCCCAGCCAAAATCATCCAACTGCAGAGCCACAGAACAGTTTCACTTCTGCAGTTCTAGTCCAACATGTGGCACCTATTCTTTAACATAACTGCAGCAGTCTAGAATGGCAGAGGTAGACATGTGCATTTGCGCCATCTGGAGGCAAGAAATGTAAGGCGCCATCAATTCTGACACCTGTGCCACCTACAGGCAATGTAATACAATTGTACTTTTTTCATTTTTTAATACCAGTTAGTTACTATTTGCTGTTTGTATGTATTTAAGGTCTTACACAGTACATTTTAAAGCTAATTTGATAATAAATAATGTATTAATGGTAAAACAAGGTGTAGTGATCAGTGTTTCAGAGAAATAATATCTTACCCTTAGATGAAGTACTACTACTATTAGTTTCTATGCTTTATAAGGTTTTTTAAGGTTATTTGAAGAATTTCCTGCAATTCAGCTATGTATGGGGTTTGTAACTATTCAGGTGTATGTAAAAGGTCAAAATTCTAAATTCGAATAATAGCTCCAAATTAAATTATTAAAGATACTTTAAGAGTAAAGTGCTGGCAAATAAATATGCACAATTTACACTACCTGGACCTCTTTATTCACCTTGCTGGAAACTGCTGTCATTCTCCAACACATTTCAATCTCTTCTTGTTAAAAATGTTGAAAACCATCACAAAAAATAATCTTTTGTGTTCAATGTCAAGAGCCTTGAACAGAGTGGAATCAAAAACCACTGACCAATACACACCAGTCCCTCACCAGCATATAGTGAATGAATGTCAGACATATTGTGTGTTTGTGTCAGCCTTTTCATAGGTTTGACAGAGACTTACGCCATCACACCCTAAGGATGAGAAGCATGGGGTCAAGGTGGCAGCTGCCAAAATGTCTCATTGCGTGACATGAAATGTTCTGATTGAGAAAGAGACTTGAGGATATTGTTCCTAATGATGTGGCGGTGCTGCTGCTTGTGGGGAGGGGATGAGTAGAGCCGTGGCGTACTCCAGGGGCCATGATGATCCCGCACCCTCCACCTCAAAATACAGAACATGCAAACACAAGCACAAGTTAACACAACCCAATTGGCATGCATGAGGCCCAGTGTCCTCTGCTAAAATATCTGCCCTTACCCATGCCTGCCCATCTCTTTCTCCAACTCTCCACTCCATCAAACTCTCAGCTCATGCTGTATGGTAGATGATTAACCAGACAACTTTTTGCCACTTCGTACTTGTATCCTGTGCCAGGACTTAATTCTGGAGTTTAATTGGAGAGAGATTATAAAGCACTCATGCTTCACCTGGAACCTTTTGATAAAACAGCACACAAACACACCTAAACACTGCCCTGTTGCTGCAGTCAAAAAGGTTTGTGTATGGGGTGTGTTTGCAAACTGAATAATAAGAACATGCTTGTCCATGTGCCTCTCTGTTGAGTATACAGGGCTTTAAGAATAACAGGTGCGGCAGCAATTTATAATCTATCCAGAACTAGTTGCCAGAATGTTCCCGAGTTGATTGGTTACCAACAGCAGCTATGCTGTGTGTAGTGCAAAACAAGTTATAAACTTTCGTCTGCAGATAAAGACTTTGGGCTAAGGGGTGTTGTGAGGGGTATTACAGTCACTCTATGGGCTTTATTATCCATTGCACAAGACAGAAAAATTATACAAATATTACCCAATATATAATTTTATTTGACTTCAGTGCATGCAAATTTTAATGGGAAATTGCAGCAGTTAATAAAAAGAAATCAACTTTAAAAAATGCAGTTAACCATGTCACTAATTCTGAGTATTTACTTGCTAATTTTAACATGGTGAAAATAATGCAGAGGTTAAACAGTAACTTCTAAGAAAATCCAAAACATAACAAAACTACAGTTTACCACAGGGCAGTCTCAGTTACATGGCCAAGCTTTTTCAGTTTTGGTGATGATCTTTATTATGGTCCCTTTGTAAGTCACCCTAATCTACTATAATGGCTATAATAGAAGTTGTAACAATTGCAAACAAGTCACAAATGCACTATGTTGCAAAAGAATTTACCAATGGTGTCTCCACCCCAAAAACCCACACACGTAGCATCCACTGCTTGGAAATGAGATTGAATGAGACACCTATTACTGAGTCATAACCATGGGTTAAATATAGGTTAATCTGGCCAGCTGGGCCACAGTACAGTCAACATAAGTCATCTGAGGTGAGGGAAAATCCATAGAAACAAGTGGGGAGATCAAAAATATTATGCAGACTTCATGGTGCAAGTAGTCTATACGTTTGGAAAAACCAATGGAGATCTAACACATGGCCCTAACTTCTTTACTAAAACATTCATCTTTTTCAGAAGCTGGGCCACCAGCCAAATTCTTTACATTCTTTGCAACAATAACTGGCAGATGACCAACGGATGTGCCACTGAGACACCTAAGCATGATGATCATGTTTCACTGAAACACGAGTCATATGTGTGACCATGGCCAACTGTCACTGATAGTGTGTCACCAATAGCATGTCACTGCAATGATCTGGCCTTCAGATTACTGTGTGTGTGTGAATCTCAAGTGTGTGATGCTAAGGCTTGAAGCCACAAGGGTGACTCAAGCATGTTTGCGTATGGATAACTGCAATGCATGCCTGTGTGTTTCAAGAAATGAATGGATGTATGTAGTATGTTCACGCTGATGACACAATAGAGTGTGACCTGCAAGTCAAGTGCCATTTGAGTTCTTTACTGGTGACAGCATTATGTTCAACACCTTTCAATCTCAAACTAAGTATTTTGTCACACTGTGAATACTATATCCTTTTTCTTATCTGGCTTTGGAGACTGGAAACCACTGGCACTCTTTGCAAACTGAGTGCAAAAGATGAAAAGGCAAGACTTTGAGCAGGGGCTTAATGCACTGGTTATTGTGGCATTTTCCGGGGGTGATAATTGTAATTGCATTAATATTGCTTCACTGACAGTGTTGCAGCATTTTTGGTCACAATGCACTGTTAATGAGACTATTCCGGTCACTGGAACCAATGCAGCCCCTTACCCCTATTGGGGACCAATGTGATGTTTGAGCCTAAAAAACTGTAAAATAAAGGCATTTATTGAAATCACAATTCATTTGGCTCATGACAAAAATGACATTTTTCTTGAGCACTTATCAAATGTATTATTTACTGCAGGGCTACTATATTTGACATATATTTCAGCATGCACACATCCTGCCAACTGGTCCACTGGACCACCTACTGGTCCCTCAAGCTTGAAAATGTTGTTAGATATGTATTACTATGGCCTGCTGACAATGCCAGTTTCACAGTTCTCTTTATTGCTTGTGTTAATACACAACAGTAATTTGTGATGCCATGTGGGAGCTATTGGACATAAAAATATCCAACATATCCTCCTTGTACTTCCCCCTGGAAGGTTGATGTATCTGAATACAACTTATGTGTAACAATGCAGAGTATCTTACCAGTACTGCCAATAACATAGCAAAACATATGTTTAAAGTAATGGATAAATGGAAAATTGGATGTTTGATTGGTGCTACATCAATCTGAGAATACAATCAATTTTGTTAACAGATTCTGCTGCTTTAAGACTATTAGCTATGATGCCTTCATTTGTGCTTTTGTAAATGGCTTCGGAGAAATAAAGGAAGAAGCAGGAGGTAGACCTGAGTAGAGATAGTGAGATTCGTCTTTACTGTGGGGTTTTGAAGTCATTGGTAAGCCAAGGGTAAGCAAAGGCCAAGACTCACAAATGAGCGCAGACAGGCAACATATAGGGGCACAATTTCACCCTCAAGCCACCAATGTGTTAATAAAAGACCTACAGGAGGCAGAATAAGGCACACAAAAGGACAAGGAATTGAGGATTAAATGAAAGCTGAATAACATCAGGGCTGAAGTGAGAAAAAAACAAAACAAAGGATTAGGAAGAAGAACATATGGAGGTGTTACAGAAAAACATCATATAGATAGTGTACAACTTAATATAGAGCGAGGGCGGAAAGTAGGCCAGATGGAAGTAATTCCATGGAGGCGTGGAGAAGTGCGGGGGGACGAAGGACGGGGGAAAGGAGGGAGGAGGGGGGTGGTGGGTGGGGGGTGGGTTTCTCCAGAGACTGCAATGCTGGAAACCTCTGATGCTCAGCTGGGGGTATAAGCAGGTGGGTGGGAATCTTCGTTTGGAAATGCAGTGTGGGTGGCTGGGGTGGGTGATTGTGGATCACAGATTCGCCGAGGGAGACAGGAGGCAGGCATGACCTTTGGTATCAGGGAGTCATATTGGGGTCACTGGAGCATTAGGGAGTGGATTTGAGCTCCGTGCTCTCTAACCACTCCTCCTAAGGCTCTTCTCTTTAACTCTCTTACACAGGATGCTGAAGTGCTCTCCTTCATCTCCTTAAATAATCTTTTGCCATTTACTTCCTCACTTCAAAAAGAGGTGACGGAAGCTTCCAATGTTACATGTCTTTTGAAAGGCATGTGACATTTCATCATTTCCTATTATAGAAACTGAGTGCTTTATCTCTCTATATGTACTCATGGGGATGTAAAGAACATCAATAACAGGGGGTGGGCTTTTTCAACAAGCAGAAATGGAGCTGTTTCATAATAAAAGAATAGATAAAAACATTGTGTAGCCTAAACTAAAGGCCAAGAAATGCTATACTCGCTGCAAATACTGTATGTTTTCAGCATATGTGCATAAGACACTGAAAAAGCAAAGAAAAAGCCCACAAAAACTAAACAACAAAACAACTGATTAAAAAACATAATAAAATAAAAACAAATGGTGTCAAGTGTCATCACCAACTCGATGAGACACTGAGTAAATATGTTCCATGATTGCATGTCATGAGGCAAGAGATGACTAAGTTACAATGAGGAATATGTTGTTTATCGTGTGCAAACAATTATCAATTCACCAGCGTCAGAGACATTCTGTGACATTACTCACCACATATGCTCCCACACCTAGTTATGATATGATACAGCAAGACTTAATAGGCCGAATGTGCGTCATCATCAATGGGATGTGAGGGCACTACGGTGTCTATGATAAGTTCTAACCACTGATGTGCATTACTATATTAGTATGGCAGTACAATATAACAGAAAATTCAAATTGGAAAGAGAAAAACAAGGAAAACGCAGACGAGAAGGTAGGAGCTGCTGTTAAGCAACAACAACAAAAAAAAAAGGTCAAGGAGCTCACGTTTTTTGTTGCTTCTAACCACCTCATCATGTGGCGAGGCTCTGGCGCCACTAGTCATGTGTCATAACATGGGATGATGGAGAATGCCTGACTCCAACGCCTTGGGGCACGACCTTTCCGACAACCCGCCTGTCAATGCAGCATCAGGGTTGTCGCAGCAAGTGATGGGTCAGTGGAAACCACTGACGGAAGTGAGGACGTGTGACACATAAAGCGACTGTCACCTGCATCCAGACAAAGAACTAAACCCTCTGACCATGTCACATTCACACTTCATTACTTTATCATTTGGCATTATTATATGTTCTGAGTGCAAACACTGAAATCTTCAATGACACAAATACAATCAATATGACATGAGATTCAATGAATAAAAAGTGAATTGGGAGGCCCTGCACAGGTCCACAGGTGTTTTCAGCTATTTATATTCATTAGACCTCTGTTCAGGTTGAAACTGGAGCAGGTGGAGCAACGCTGAGAATTAAGTGAGGTCACCAGACACTATGCACTCACAAGAATGATAAAGGTGCAGGGCTCAGTCACACTTGGACTAGTCTCTGCAAATATGTGTGACACCATTCATTCACTTCCATTGAAGGGTACAGGACTGACAAACCTTTTGTGATCTCTTGCCTACTGTGGCAGAACTGAACATTAAAGGTAGATTAAAGGTCACCTTTGTTGGACTTTGGCCTGTAAAACAGCAAGACTCTTCAATGACCAACCTATAGCCCTTGACATGATAGACATTTTGACTTCTGACTGCAGGAAAAGCAGGGGTCTCTTTTCCATTTGCGTGTACCATCAGAATGCTCCAGTAAAAGCTAAAACATGCTTCTGTTGTTCATGGATGTAAACATGTTAATATCAATATGTCATGTGGATAGCGTGAAAATTATGTATTTGCATCGTGCTTGTGCATGTGCGTCCTTGTATGCATGTATGAGAAAATAAGGACTCACTCATAAAGACATTGCTTCATGGTGCTACTAGTGGTCAAAAACTCCTCAGTACCTTTTTCATCATCAGGTGCTCCTCAACCTTTAAGCAAGCATACGCAATAGCAGGGCCCTGACAACACCCTGGCACACCTAAATGGAATGCAAAATGACAATGAAAGTCAAAATGACCTGTCCTTCAGGAAGTATTGTAATTCTTTGTTTTCATGACTGCATGCTGAAAATAAGCACCAGTGTAGGAGGGATGTTGTATGGCAGGCAATTAGTACAGTGATAGAGGGCAACAATAAAGTTGCATGTAAAATAGGGGTAGAATTTTCTACCTGTGGAGTGTTATTGCTAGTTAGCCACAGCAGCTTATGCTTGTGACCCAACCACATTATTTCAAGTCCTGCCTGATTTTCCTGCTCAAGCTGCCCAGCCCTGACAGGTGCAACAAAACAGGAGAATGAGGAAAATGTGTATCAAGCACAGCTGCACATGCCCACATAATCTTCACACTTCATGTTGATATGAAATAAGTGATGTTCTGTTGTTCTATATTATTATGTGTCCTGACCTTTTTGTTAAGTGTTGTAAGTCATTATATGTACATTTTAATTGTGATGTGCAAAAGACTGAGGGATTGAATACATCAGTAGCAACAGTGATGTTTAGCACTGTACATGGTTCTTAACAAACAAAATTAAATAAAGCGCTTGGTTGGTTTACCTTAAGATACTGCCATAAACACCTTCTTGGGAACTAATAACAAGTTGAGCCAGCAGAGGGGTGCTACTGGAGTTTAGCAGAAATGGTTATGTCATAAGTTCAAATATTTACATTTGGCTCTCTGGGTGTTTCAGGGTGTGGGCATCACTAACCACAAATTGATATTTACAAGAACACGGCTAAAATACTTTCTGGTTTCCATGGGCTTTCTATTTTTAGGATTTACATGACAGTTGCAATATATCCAGCTATCTACATGCCCAGTCATACCTATTCCAGGTACAGGTCAGTAGAGTCATTCTATGCAGTAATACAGTATAAGGATATATTCCTCATGACCTCTGTAAGCATCTCCTTTTAAATCAGTATGAGTACAGTGTGGTTTACTGCATGCTATTACAGAATGATCACATAAGAGCAGGACTGAAACAACACCTTATTTAGCTGAATTTCAATATAACCAGGAAATTTCCAGAGAAGGAGAGCCTCCAGAGAACTACACTCTTATCTCATAATGTTTTCTTAGGCCCAGTCCCAATATCCACCCTCAACACTGACCCCTCACAAGTCTAAGTGTTGAAATTACTAAACGGGAAATGGGACAGCACTGTGTTAAATCAACTTAATCTGGGCCCAGTAAAATCCAAGGCTCATATTTTATGTATGGTTTAATAAAACTGAGGATTTCTTGCTCATTTTCTGAATATAATAACAGCCCACAGCATTGGTATTGTTTGGTTAACACAGATCAGATCAAATCATCACAATCATGCCTTCATTCTTCATAGAATAAAGAATCATGCCTTGTGCCCACCCAGGTCCATTCCCCATGATTGACTGATTGACCTTTAACTAATGAATCTAATTAGTTAACAAAAATGTAGTTTACATGACACAGCACGTAACAGTCACTTACTTCCCACCAGAAATAACTGTGGGAAGGAGTGGGTTAAGAGGGGAAAAACACCATTTGAGGACATTGAATTTCATGTAATAATGGCAGTTTTACACACAGTTGTTAAGGTCACAGATGCTCTTGCACATCATAAATGTCAGTTAGGGCAGATCTGCTTTTGGGTGATGCAATTAAGTGGGGGATCTGGTAACTTAATGTTCATAGGGATATGAAAGCCAAGAAGTTTACAAGACTTTGACAATGGAGACCTCAGTTCCAAACTGAGAGGAAATATACTAATTACACAATCACTTCTTATTTTTCCGACTAATGTTCTTACTTTTCTGGCCATGTTTTCCTGTTATAGAGGAAGCAGCACATCTGTAGCTGCAGACTGAATCAAATGTTTTCACTACAACAGGTGTTTTTCAGGGAGGCCTCGGAGATCAGTCACATGCACTGATGATTAAAAACATTAAACTGTCTGCATTACCCCTACACATTATTTGTTTACACGCCAGTGCACAGGTGCCCTTTGATTTCAGTACTATAGCCACAGTTTGTCTGTCCTCTCTTCGTGACAGTCTGAAACATGAGTGAGATGAAAGCATGTTACTGTTAACAAGAGCAGCCCTGTTTAACTTTCTCATTTTGAGACTTTTCCTCAGAAGGCTGAAAGCTGTGGAGTACCAGATGTTAAAGCACCTGGCAGTAATCATAGCTGGGTTCTCAGTTCCATTGAGCTGGTGAACCAGTCAGATCACATACGAAGTTTCAGACCTCCAACTAGGAGGTTCAGTTATTAACAGTTAGACTGCAATCAATGAACCACAGGTACTTTCAGTCCCAACACATTTTAGACTGTTGGTACTAGTTTATAAAGGAAGCATTTTGTCCTTGAGCAGAAATCTTACAGATTCTAGAAAACTCAGCCTGAATATGTTTTTTATCTTCTAAACTGTGTGCATAGGACAACAGACTGGGGAACTGAAATGTCATTATACTTGATCTCACAGCACAGCTGTTGTCATTAACCTGTGTTTTTATTAATTTTGTCAGGTGATGTGATCAGAAAATAATGATTTTATTGCAGTAACAGCTGATATAACTGTTGGTATAGGAGGTATTTATACACCGTGATCAAATTGCACACTGCCTCTGGCATCTGACCACAGAAACAAAAAAATTAATTAAATAATAAAAATCAAATCAAATCAAAAAAACTATATTGTGAATTGCGCTGCATTAAAACACAGTACGTGTGATGACAGAGTGTGTGTGTGGGTGTGGGTGGGGGGGTACTCAATGGTTTGAATCAGACTGTATATCTCCCTTCCTCCTTCTCTGTCTCTAATTACAAACTGGTTTAGCTGTATTTGTCTTAACACAAAGTCATTAAAAAATGAATGCATAATTTAAAATTTATTTGAAGACTACTGTCAATAACTGCAGGCATTTATACACATTCAAAGATAAATTTCATGCTCCAGAGACACGAGCTGGTCCGGCAAAAATAGATTCAACACATAAAGATAGCAGAGTGGAGGCAATGAGCTGGAGTCACAGACACAACAGTCACACTCAGGATGGTTAGAATGGCAGCAGATCATCTGTGGCAGATGTGTCCGAGCTGGAATATGACACAGCTGGACATCGGTGTGCAGAGCAGAGCTTTGGTGAGCTTGCATATGGAGAATGGAGATGCAGGGTTTTGTCTGACTGCACAGCATGTTTGCCAGGTGTGGCGGACAGAAAAGGTGTAACAAAAGAGCAGCTTTAAGCTCGGTGATCATCTCTTCAGTTGTTCAGTCAATCTGATCACTGGTGTACTCAGCACTGGTGATAACAGCAAGTGCTATTTAATGAGGTTTGTCAGAAATGCAAACACAAGAGCTAGTGTATCGGTTCAATTAATTATTATCTAGCACCAGAAACAAATGTTCAGTTTGGATTAGCAGTTTTACAGTGAGGCTACATCAGTGAGATAAAATTATAAACCATAACACCGGATTACATGCTGCACTGGTTCCTGTGGATACCTCACACCTGTGAAGGTAATTGGAATCCTGTGCAGAAATGGCAAACTCCACTACTAACAATAAAAGCTGCTACAGAGAGGTAATTACAGAATGTCATTTTAATACTGGTTATCTTGGTTACAGAGCTTTTTATTAGTCTAAATCAGGGAGGCCCCTGCTCTCCTCAGCCTGAAATCAACTCGAGGACTGCTTACTTTAGATAACCCACCGACCCCCTATAGCCTTCTCTTTTGCAACTGCATCCAACATCTTGCAACAGAGGAGTTTCTGTTTGCTGTGTCAGCAAACTCAGGAGAGGGGTGTGCATTTCCTGCCATTAGTCTGAACTCTAAGTCATCAAGGAGCAAATATTACCCATATTTGCTGTCATTTGACAGTGTTACTTATTGGAAACAAGCTAATTGAAATATATATGATCTAATGACAAAATCAGTAATTACAATTTTTTGTTGTTATTACATCATAAATACACAAACATAAAATAATATCTTGAGGAAGAAAATGAATATTTTAACACTCTCTCACTTCTTATTTCTGTTTTAGAGCTGTTATCTCTGACATTTAAATTCATCTTCAAGAGCATACCAAGCTATAATATATCCACCATTTAAAAGCCACATAATTGTTTATCTGCGTGGAAGCATTGGCTGGCCTTTTCAGATTTCAGTCGTACACTGCATTAGTGAAGCCCAAACTGGCAATTACTTGACAATGTCTTTTGGGCAACTTGCTTTCCTACTAAATGCCATGTCTCAGTGCTATACAGATATGCCATCACTCAGCAACAGAACTTTCAGAAGGCACTATGAAAACAAAATGAATGCATCTTGATATGCTTTGGTTTACCGTGAATTTACTCAAAACATAGCTGAAGATTAGCGTTGCATTTTCAGCACTAATAGTAAAAAATGTAAACGAGATTTAAACACATACAGTGCTGTCATGCAGTGTAGATGGCATACTGTCTCTGGAAAAATGGATCTTGCCTTCACATCCCACTGCAATTATTTTCAAAGAAGAGGATGCTAACACCTGTTTAAATCGTCTCAAGCAATATATAGCATATAGAAAATCTTCTGCCCATTTCTATAAAACCTCAGTTACTGCAATAAATAATATAATTATGTTTTTAATTTATGAAAAAAACTGAATTAAATTTTTAGCCTCCCAAACAGCTATGGTAGAACAGTTAACATTTCCTAAACCTTTATGACACTTCAGGGACAAAATAATTGTCTTAACATCATTAGGAAACTACCATAATGAGTAAACAGGAGTATACATACAGCATTACTCTTTCGTACAGTGCCAGTAGAAGCTGAACAAAAAAAAAAAAAAAAGAGATGAGACAGAAGAGGCAGAGCTGAGGCAAGGAGCAGCACACCACTCTGGGCATTATGGGAGTAACCTGCAATTATTTTATAGCTCTTAAGATTCCTGAGCTCTTAGTCAGTGTTTACCGTGCAAGGGCACGGCAAGGCCACAAATTACAACCACTTGCTTTGGCACCAAATGCTCAATAGTCACGCACAGGTCCAAGCTTTCTCTCAAAATAGTAGACAGGCTGAGAATAGAAAGACAAAAAGGTAATGGATGGAAGGAGCCCATTAGGTGTGGGTTTTTTTTTTTGTTTTTTTTTGGTTGTCCTTTGTCATAGGATCATCAGAATTGGTAACACTACAGTCTTTTTAACTACATAATCCAGAAATAGCGTCTATTCAGTCATTCATTAAACTGACAACAGCTCTTTTGACCTGATATGAAGCCATGTGGTAAAAACCACAAGCAACAGGTCAAACCAACAGATAAGTAAGACAGTCAAAGAGCACAGCAGACACAAGTGCCATTAAATTCCCTGTTCTGGTCATGACACAGCAAATGACACAAGACAGTATTGACAGCACAGCCAGCTGTAATGGTCAACTGAGGGTCACTTTAATTATAGCCTTAATGGATCTTAAATGATGGGCGCTGTAGTCACACTTGATGTTAAAGCCACAGTGTCCTTTGTGACATCACATGTTCATATGGTGAGAATATATGTGCGTGGGTGCGTTAGCATGCCTATGTGTGTGTTCATGTAAGTGTGTGTGTATGTAGTGGCTACAGAGTTGTTTTCCAGGTCAGGGCAAAAAATTGTGAAAGACTCATCATGTGACGCAGTGGGCTATCTTCAGCCACGACTTCTCCAAAAGCTCAACTGCCACGCAGAGGGGGACGTAAGCTGGACTGAAAACCGCAACAACGCAAGCCTCAGGAGTGGTTGAGAAAGGAGCAACAATTGTGTGGCAACCGGAAAGGTAAGGTAACTGCAGCTGCTTGCAGGCTGATTAGGTTTTTGAGTTATCTCTTGGAAAGCTGTGGTAGCCAACATGTCCTCACCAAAAAAAGGGACAAGAGAATTTGGACACACAAACACATAAACAAGCGCCAGCCTGGAATACCCAAAAGGTTCTCTGTCGCCAGTGGTGATTCAGTGGTGTAGGCCGTCACATAAGTGGCTTTGTGTCACTCTCCAGCTCTCTTAATCTGGGTTTTGCGTGGAGGAGTTGAGTGAAAGTGTTTTCTTAAGGAGTAGTCTGGTACACAGATTGATAAGACTCTGAGAATCATGGCACTTCTTAAATGCTGCTATGAGGGATTTTACCTTTATTTACCATGATATGGACCAAATCTGTAGATGTCATGTTCAAGTTCCGTTAATTCTGCAGCAGAATTTTACTTGACAACTTTAAACAAGTTACAGCAACTTCAGGTTAATGTAAAAGACAGGCAGTGAAGCATAGTGGAAATCCTTGATTGTCATTTGATGACTATTTGGGAGGACAACATAATACAGACCAGGGGAATGTGCTGTTTATGCCATGAGATTTGATTGACAGCTATGGTATGTGTTGTGAAAGAATAAAGTTGCTCTATGCATGTACCAAACATGAAAAACAGTGGGATAAGTGGATATATCCCAATTTACTCTGAAACCAAATACAGAACAGGATATCGTGAAGCCAAGACAGGCTCATTACAATGGATCAATTAATCTTTTGTTTGATCAACATACAATTAATTTGCAACAGTTTTGTTAATTGATTGCTTAAGTCATTTTTTCCCCAGCACCTTTCAGGATTTTAAAAGTTACCCTGGACTCTGGGACACTGTAATGAGCATTAAAAAAGAAAATTCTTACATTTTATAAAATAAACAATAAATCAAAAAATAAATCACCAATGAAAATCAACATTAGTTCCAGCTCACATCATGGGTGGATTTGAGTCCATCATGGATGGAACCAAAATAATATGAATAAATAAGACAGATGAGACTTTGCATGGACTTCATGTGACTTCACATATGACTTCACTTCATTTCAGCACATGGCTCAAACTGCAACAAAACAAATAATTTAATAATCGTTCCTTATGGGCTCAAGCATCATGTGACCATACAATAATTTCCACAAAATTCAAAGAGCTGTTCCTGTAGGGCCTGGTCAAATGTCTGGCACCTTAATGCATGTCACCCTAATGTATGACACCTACTAAAATAAAATTACTTTTATTCCTTTCTGCACAGAAATGTAATCACTGTACTGGCAATACATATACACATAATGCTGTGCTTATTACTTCTGTTCTTATGGTTTTCTAGCAAAGCATTACTGCATGTGACTGAAACCAATGTCCTTCGCATTAACTGCAACATAACTAATACAATTAATGTTTTCAATGCATAAATTCAAATTCAACAATGTTATGAGAGTCATAAATCTTAAAGGAGAAATTATTTTCCACAAGTTTAATGATGAAAATGTATCATTAGTCAAGTTTGGCCTAAACTCAATTAGAACTTTATGACTTGCATTCATCAGCATCATTGTTCATCTGCAAACACTCCATTGCTTCATCATTTGCTTTCCTGTTAATGACTTCATTACTTGACTGCTGCTAATGCTTGTGATCTATTTTAAAACCACAGTTAGACACACAATATCAGTATCAGCCAATAAAGAAACATAGAGAGGTGGAGAGTGGGTTGGGTCAGCCCTATATAAACCATTTAGCACTAACAGGGTAACTGGGTTATAGGTTATAAGGATGTTTTTCTTTTTTTAGCGGTGGTGTCAAAACTGGGATTGTGCAGAGAAAATCACTGTGTTAAAAGGTTGAAGCTTTGAGTAGAGGTTAATCATTCAAATGACATTTTAAAGAAGTGTTGAATGACCTTTAGCAATTTAGCAAAAAAGATATATTTAATATATAGATATAAAAGTCTTCAATCAAATCTTCAGTTCTTGAGTGTTCATGGACAGAGTTGCTGGAATATCCCAAATTAAATCTAAAAAATGTAATCACAATTTAAATTCCAATCTTAATATTGGTTAGAAAAATAGCAGTACACATTTTCCTCAAATCAATAAGCTCTAGCTGTGGTACAACAGTGACACTGTCACCAAAACCTGTTATTCACATTCAATCTACTGTTAAAATGAAGCACTCTGATAAAAGTCCCATGTGTAGCCACTGCTGAATTATTAGGCACAACAGTCTGCTTGTCATCATGTGCCATGACAATGGTGAGGACTCTTATGCCAAGAGCCCTGTGTATAGACAGTGAGATTGCGACGTACTTGCCCCACACTCTGCTGCCACTCTCCTGAGGGGGAACAACGCTGCACTCTTACCCTCCTGCTACTGAGGTGGAAGAGTGTGCCTTTGATAAACACAGCCAGGAGGAGCATTAGCACGACGTTTTGAGAGGATCATTAGGAGGAAATTTGTTTTCTCCCCCTGTGTGAAGTGTTTACTGAGGCTGATTTGCAGCACTAAATCGTATTCAGATAGCAGCAGGAAATATTATTAAAATGAGAACAGTCAAGACCCACATGGCCTCCCCTTTACTTAAATTATCTAATTATAAGATCTTAAGTTGGAAAGACAACCTAAACAGGAAGTGAGTGTATGTTGATGTTATATTCTGATTTCCAATTTAACTACGATTGAATACGGTTCATTCAGTTTGTATTTTAAATTTCTCATTTATCAAAAAACAAACACCATTTAGGAATGCAGGATTTGCTCAAAGCCATTTTAAGAGTTGATATTTGGATGAAACTATAAAAAACAAGATAGGAAATGAAAAGGAGGCACACAAATAATCGAGTCACTGATGCTGGCACCACAAATGAAAAGACAGAACGAAAGCCCAAGGCTGTGCTTCACCCTGACCCTCCCCTGTCAGCTGCCTGTGGAGCTTCGAAGGTCAAAAAGTGTGTGTGTGAAATAATAAATAATTAGACTAAAAATAATTAGATGTAAGTGCTGTTGTTGAAGCATGCAAAGCTTGAACAGATAAAATGAAGATACGGGGATGCCCAGAGCTCAGTGCATGCAGCCCTCCCTCAGGTTAGTTTTGCAGGAAGCAAAGATGACCAGGGGGAGTGTGATACCAGTTACTAGGAAGTGGAGAGGCTTTGAATCAAAAATGTACAAATTCAAATATGGCTTTAGAGCAGTAGGTAAACATTTTGGGAAATATGCTAATTTTCTCTCTGGAGAGTTAGACAAGAAGATTTGTGTTAGCCTCCTATCTATCTGCAAAATATAAGGCTCAGCAGTTGGTTAGCTTAGCTTAGCACAAAGACTGCAAGCAGACTGTCTCTGTTTGAAGGTGACAAAATCTGCATATCTTAAGCTTTATATCTTGTATATCTAAGAAACTAATTGCTTAAAGCTATTTCCCCATGTTTCTAGTCTTTCTGCTAAGCTAAGCTAACCAGCTGCTAGCTGAGGCCTTAGATCCAATGCACAGATATAAGAATGGCACTGGGCTTTTCATCTAACTCCCTGCCATTGAAGCAAATTTGGACATTTCCCAAAATGTTGAACTATTGTTCAATATTGTTGAACTATTGTTCAGCATTTTCAACTTGTGCCAACAAGGACGGGAAACACTACAGACTACCATGAAGCATCACCATCCAATGAAACACGCAGGATGCAAGTGCTTGCAGTCTAAAAAACCAGCAATTAGACCTATCCGCTGGGACACGCAGCGGGGCAATCAGGGAAACCCTCAGCAACAAACGGAACAGTAAGTGCTTTTTACAGCTTTAATAGACACATCAGTGGCTGTAAACATGTCACATGGGGATTTTAAGGATTTATACTGACAAGATTGAAGATTTTTGTTAATTGTCATATGATTTATTTAGTTAAATAGATGTTCTGTTTGCAGCTCAAACTATTTTTCATTTTCCAGGTTTTGTATCTTCTACATGGGAATCTTAAAGCTCAATGGAAATAATTCTATTTTGTGATATATATTTAATATTGACTGACATGAAAAAATATCAAGATAATTACCAAGATTTTTCTTTGCCATATTGCCCAATCCTCAATCATATCATGTGCATAAAATGGCACATGATTGGCCAAACTTGATTCAAGTGGCAGTGATTCTTAGCAGCAGCTCTGATGTAATTTCTCGGTGATGTGATACAAGCACGTACAACACTATAACTAGTCCATGTGCTTCCATCCTTTATCACCCACAGAATATAGCAGATATCAGTTCGTTAACAAGAGTTAGGTCACCTGAAATATCCTACTGGATCAATGACAGCTGCTTGAGGACCCCAAATAGTCACGCACACATACACACACAGACTGAATCCGCTGGAGCTGGTGACATGGGTCAGTGCTTGTGGGGGAAACAAAGCTCAAGTGAAGCGAGAGCAGAGGGCTCAGTCACGAATGTGGCGTCACTCCATGCTGATCAGTGTAGACATTTAGAGGCAAGCCGCCGCTGCACATATAAGTACTCACACAGGAGCCAGATTTTACTACAGCCTTCAAATGCGGGTTCAAGACCTTCCTGGTATGCACAAATATGGGATAAAGTGTGAGGTTAAAGGCCAGTGTTAAATGAGAGGGTATGAGTAAAAGCAACTTCAAACTGGTGACAACCCAGAGGTCAAGGTACAATCAAAGGATGAGACACTAAAATGGTGCCCAAGAGGACTACATGCCCTTTAAAGGGGAAGAAAACTGCCAACATCCATCTGTGTGCATTTCACTATCTTCCCTTCATCTCTGTTCTCAGTGTCCTTCCTACTCTTTCATTTTGACTATGACTGCCCCCTTTAAAATAAATAAATAAATAAACAAACCAGCATTCCTCCCCCCTCCCCGAGGCTGGGCAGCCCATGCAGGAAGGTAAACATGTCCACTGTGGTGAGCTCAGACCACGCGGATGCTTCGCTCCAGGTAACAGTCGTCCTCCACAGCTCTGCACCCACCAGCAACATCTCAGCATTCACTAGTAGTGCAGAGTAGCCTATGTCTGAACAGATTTCCGCTTCATTGCCAAACCCTCCCTCCTCAAGCAAGGACATCCATGGATTTGATGGGGAGGTTGATTCAAATAAGGGTCAACAGTCTGACCTCTACCTACAGTACCTGGCTGATGGCTTGTACTCTGTCTGCAGAGCATCATCTTTTTGATTTTTGAAGTGCTGGCTTTTTTCTGTGGTAAAGAGGACTGGCTATTATATAGATAGAAGGCTTAGTGGGCATTCAGACTGGAAACAGTCCTATGTTAAAATAATGCAAGGGCTTGTGTCAGTGGGGGCATGTTGCTCAGGTGTCAGTGAGATGATGAACAATGAAGAAATTCAGTTTAAGTAACAGATCCAGGACTCTGAACCTTTACCAGACATCACAGCACAGTGGGTAATGATACAATACACAAAGACAGTCTTACTTTATCTTTTGCTGGGACCAGGACCATGTACAGAAAACAAAGCCTATCAATTGTCTGACCGGAACTCTGACTGCATACTCCCACAAACTGAACTGAAACACAGCTGGATGGTGTATATTCCACATGATCCCTGGCTTCCACACACAGAAAAGCTGTCACTTGTCACCAAACCTTGTCTAGAATTCTGAATATTTTCAAAGTATTCATTTCAAAGTACAGTTTGGCTTTACTCTTGAACTTGCTGGGCCTGATTCCAGCAATTTAAGCCGCTGACTATCACTCAGTTAGCGGGAGATTGTACCTGCTCATCAAAGTTAGACGGTGCAAGAACAGGTTGGGCATGACGGAAGCACAATTCAACGTATTACTAGTCAATGTACCATCAAAATGATTATGAAGCTGTTATTTCAATACAAAAGAAGACAAGGAATGGTTTCATGGGAAATGAAAAGGAGATGAAGAGACATATCAAGCCAAATCAAAGATGAGAGAGCTGATTTGGATGTTTATTTTAGTTTAGATCAAAACTGATCATCCACAATTCTACTAATTGTTTTTAATTATATACAACCCTATTTTTTATATATAGTACAGCCTCTCTTGTAGTTCTTGTAAATCCCATTGAGCTATGTTTACCCTGATCTTCAGAAGCAGAGAAATTTCCCTGCAAAACCAACAGTTGCAAATTGAGAGACTTAAGTAAATCCAACAGAACACATAATCGCCCTCTGTTAACATGTCTCCTCCTATTATTTGCATGATCCTCGCTTAAATGCATGTGCATCAAGGAGAAAGACACACCTTGTGCACAAGTGACAGCTTGTGTCCCTGTTTGATAAACACACCGCATGTGTTTGGGGCAGAACACATCAAATGTGCACCTGAAAAACAGGCGCAAAATCTGCAGTAAATCTGCCCTGTGTGTCAGACATTTTCAATGTTCACAAATCGTCTTCAATTTCATAGACATGTGGTTCCAATGTTCCTTTGCAGTGAATACATAGGGTGTATCTGGCTGCTCACTCAGGAAGTACTATAGGAGTGAATTAACTGCACTTCAACTGCTTTACAACAGTACATCTATGGAATTACTTGCAGTGAAGAAATGTGCAATGCACAAAAACAGTTGACTTGAGACAGCATTCACACTGACAGAACTAATTGCATGACAACTGTCAAACTGAAAATTCAGGTCATTGGTTTGGCGTATAGTACATTTGTGTTCTTAGAGTCCAGCCTATATGCTGCATAATCCCGTTCCTCTGTAATGCGTAGGTGGACAAGGTGTGGGCTGATGTTCATTACTTTCCTCTCTGCAAGTCGATACTCTTCCTTAGTCTTCAAGTGCTCCCATGGTGATACTATGTATACCCTAGCTGCCAAATACAGCATAATACTGTGAGTGTGTGTGTGTGTGTGTGAGTGAACATGTGAAGCAAATGATATGATTAAGGTGACAGAAATGTACATTCACATCATTCACATCCAAGATTTCATCTCTAATAAAATTACTAAATATTACAGAGTTCCTCTTGGACAACATTGTGTCAGTGGCTCTACAGCTACCACCACCCACTGGTTAAAGGTGTCAGTGTGTGTGCCTTGCTTTTGAGAGCCTTTGCACAGACAATTCCAGCAAAAGACAGCATGCTTGTTTGGAAAAATGTCACCAGTAGTCCTCCCCTCAGGGCTGAGTCTAGAAACTTTCCTGCCTCAAGACATGCAGGTAAAAAAAAAAAAAAAATTCTACCATGACCAGCAACGCAGCTCTGAAATATGGCTTTGATTTGGATGAGTCCACTCAAAGCCTGCAGAGAGAGACGAGTCTCTGTGCTCCAGGTCTGAGAGACGTGGGGACAAAGGCTGATGTGAGGCTGATGGTGGTTGCTGTTTCCCTTATGTTTATCATCATTTCTTTTCACAAACAGAGGCTAGGCTGGAAAAGGCCAGAGAGCCAGGGCCTCCAGCATGCAGGCAGTCAAAGAGGGGGGGGGGGGGGGGGACAGAGTGAAAAGAGAACCAGAGATAAAGGAGTGAGTGAGAGAGGGGTAAAGGCAATCACTGATGAGAGAGAAAGAGAGAGAGAGAGAGAGAGAGAGAGAGATAGAGAGAGAGAGAGATAGAGAGGGGTGGGGGGAAGAGAGAGAGTGTTCGGGCTAAGCTGCCTCCAGACACCACGCGGCTCAGAGCAGATCGAGAGTGACGGCTTGCTGATTAGTCAACTCGCAGCCCCCAAGACTGGAGTCTGCATATATGCACACACACACACTAACACACACGTTCACTTAAATCCCAACTGTTATCATTGCATACATATGTGCAAAACACATGGACACACATACATGTAAACAAATGAACACTCATGTAATCTCATAATATCTGAAGGAGGGATGTCATTATGAAATCTACCTTGAGATTAATGAATCTGCAGCAATGTCTGCTGGTCTGCGCTGTGTGTATGTAATGTGAAGAAGATGTGTACCTTACTTATGAGTCAAAATGTGTAAGGGTATGGTAGGGTTACCTTAAGGAGATAGACAGGGATGTTGCTGAAGTCCACAGGGAGTTTAAGAAGGAAACGGGCTGAAAACTCTCCCGTCTGAAGAACAAGAAGCAAAGACAAAGTGTACAACATACAGGTCATATATAAATGAAAAAAAAAAAAACAGAAACTTAGTATAAAAATATGTATATATGAAACATTCAAAAGAATACAGTCTTCTCTTAAAATGATTATAATCAGCAAACTTTGACTTTTTTGATGCTTAAGTTTGGGGAATATAGATGTGATTTAACCCTTTTTTTGTTTAATGAAACATTCCAAACTGCTCAACACATCAGTATAGATAAGGAACTTGGAAAACACAGACAGGTGACGAATGAAAGAAAAAACCTGAGTCAATGAGTGGAGAAACATAACAAATGCAGATGCTTCCACACAGGTGCACTGCATGGTAAATCAAGCAATTAACACCCAATCATGCTTCATGGCATGAATTAAAATGCCGAGCAGACCCAGTTGATTCTGATTGCATCAAGATGGCAAGAGGAAAAGATTTAAGTGACTTTGAAAGAGGGTTCACTGTTGGGGCATAGATGGCAGGAGCTTCAGTCACAAAGACTGCTCAACTGGCTAGTGTTTCAGTAGGAACAGTAAAGTGACATCTGCATTTTGATTTTTTAAATAGGGTCAGACATTGTGGTCGACAGGGCACATCTGTGCATGAGTGTGATATAAGGAAAAACAAAAGAGCAACTCTTCCACAGGTGACTGAGAATGTCAGTGCAGGATGTGATCAGACTGTGTCAGCAAGAACAGTCCGTTGACAATTACATAGAGAGGGGTATTATAGTAGGGTTGCAGTGTATAAACCCCTCATTACAATGATGCAAATTTGAGAGCTCAGTGGTGCAAACACCATAGGCACTGGAAAAAAGTAATATGGTCAGATGAGTCATCCTTCATCAAATTCTCAACAAGTGGACAAGTGCAGGCCTGAATGCCTGACCCCTACAGTGACGGTATCTGGTTTGTTGGTTATGCTGTTGGGGGCTTTTTGCTAGCATAGTTTGCGTCAACCCATCCCATTAGAGGGAAGGGTCACTGCAAATCAAGTTGTTCTTTTTCCTATGATGAAACATTTCTATATATTTCTATGATGGGAGTGTTCTTTTCTAAGATGACAAGATGAAAGGTCACTGAATGATTTGATATGTACTATGAAAATGATATAAATCATATGATATGGCCTTCAGAGTCACCAGATCTCAACCCAATTGAACACCTGTGAAAGTATGTGGACCAACATGTTAGACAGCACTCTCCACCACAATCATCAAAACAACTAATGAGGATGAATAGCTTTTGAAAGAATGGTGTTCCATCCCTCCTGTAGAGTCCCAGAGACTTGTAGAAACAATGCCAAGGCACACAGAAGCTCTTCTGGTGGCTAATGGTGGCCCAAGACCTAATTAAGACATTTTATGTTGGCTTTTCTTTTAATTTGTCCCCTGTCTGTAAGCATATTTTTGGGTCCTTTTGGGTGCCCATCCCATATGGGCTTACAAGACACTTTGCAATCGCCTTGATGGCTACATGACAAATCAATATATTCTAAAGTTAGAAAAGATTTTAGATTTAGATAATGAAATATCTGATCAAAAAATAAGAAAACAAACATACAAATATGATTATACGCTTTTCCCTAGTCTATGAATTTCAGATGACTCTCCAGCCCTACTCAACAATTACAAAACCATTTCCAGTTGCAAAGTCTTTGATGAAATAACATAACTTTTACTGAAGTCCTGAGGTTCAACCACAATTAAAGATCATCTTCACAGTGACCATACACCTTTACCACATCAGTTAACAAACAATGAATAAGCCAAAGCTTAAAAAATGTTCCCCTTTCTTAGTTGTTTTGTAAAAGCTATGATGTGGTTTTGCAATGGGCAGCTCAAAGGTAAAATTTGAGATGCTGCAGTTATAGTGTGCTCCTTAACCTTTTGTCTATCGGGATGTCCCACAATAAACATTAATAAATATGAGACGCTGTCATTTTAAAGCTCCTAATCAATTAAAATACCTTACCTAAAGTGCTTTATGTCTCACTGTGGCATATTACACAAAAATGTTATCCTAGTCGGGCCATTAGTTTGGCTGATTATCACAATTTTAGTCATATATCTGTATTCAAATAAACACGATTTAAATAACACAAATACTGTAGTCTGAAGCACTGGACAGTAACAACACTTCAATATAACATAGAACTGTCTTGAATAATATGCAAATTTATGATTTTCCAAGACCAACAGTTGACTCTAAATGTACAACCTGTAATGTGAGCATAAAATTAGCTTATGTACTGTTTATGAGTTACTGTCATTGTGTCATAAAGAATGTGTCACACGAGCAAACAGATACACAGATGACAACATGGCAGCACAATGATCTGAAATTTGCATACCATAGAGCCGAACTGTGTCCCGTCAAAATAAAGTGAACCAAAGTATATAATTCTTACTTGTCTGGCACTAGTTGCTTTGCACAATCAAACAGGAAGTCTTATCACATGCTACTTCCTCTGGAATTTTTTCTGAGGCCAGCATGTTATTATGCATAAGTCAAACCTTGCTCAGATCATTCCATCACATCTCTACCTTCAACAAGACTGACGAGACGAGACTGACCAAGTTATAGGAATAATGTGAACAGTGTTTTCAGTGGAAATTTTGTAAAACCATCACATGACTTAGTGTTGTAAAATGTAGGACATCAGGTACATACCCAGCTGTTTTTGCGTCCAGCATAAATCTCCATGTTGCGGCCATAGTTGGGATCCTCCAGCAGGCTGTCATACTCAAACAGAAGCCTGGAGCTCTCACGCAGACGCTGGCACTGGTAGTGGTGGTACTGCTGGATAAGCTCCTTTACCAGCTGGAGCAAACATTCAGGGTTCCCTGCATCCCACTGGACCAAATGCTGGTAGGCACCAGAGAAGAGGCATAAGGACAAACGTCAGACATGCCACTGATCTTTTTTTAAAGGTTCAACAAAATCAATCTTCCATTATTAGAATTACAAAAGCAAATGAACTGGAAGGATTAGCAGCCTTTTTTGGCATCTACTCCGTTGTCTGTTGAGGCAGATTTGGCGAGAAATTCTCTGAAGTGATCTTAGGTATACAAAAAGATGTCAACATGGTATTAAAAACAAAAAGTGCTGTGCTTTGAGCACAAACTGAACTAAATATTTCGAGATTTAAAATGTCCTCTAATGGCAATATCCTGATAAGACATCCTGGATTTTAAGGATTTTTTATGATGTACAATGTTATTATCACTATTATAATTGTCATTACCATTCTTGCTATTATTACTATTATTAATAACACTTTACATCTCTATATGGAATCTGCATTATGCTATGTTCTCCTTCCCCTATTCTCTCCATCCCTCCCTCTCTCTTTCTCAACCCAAATAGTCGAGGCAGATGGCCGCCCACCCTGAGTCTGGTTCTGCTCGAGGTTTCTGCCTCTTAAAAGGAAGTTTTTCCTTGCCACTCTCACCTAGTGCTTGCTCATGGTGGGAATTATTGGGTCTCTCTTTGTAAATATGATAATATAAAATGGACAGTCTAGACCTGCTCCATATGAGAAGTGCCTTGAGATAACTTTTGTTGTGATTCAGGGCTATATGAATGAAACTGACTTGACGACTAACGATTGTCTTAAACATGGTCTCAGTTGTTTCCAGCATTATAGAAAGGTACACAGTAGTCAAATATGCAGTCTGCCTCCACTGGCATACACGTGGTCAGATCACTGCAAGAGATATTAATTTTAACACCTTATTAAGATACTTTGGGAAATGTTGCAAATGAATGTAGTAGTAGTATAGTGGATAGGAAAAAAGTGCCATGAGAGGCAGTAGGGATAGTTAAGATAGATAGTAAGAACATGGTAGGGGAACAAATATTGAACCCAGAGGGAAAAAATAGCCTATTTCTGACACATGGTACTTCCCATTACCAGATCAGAAGGAAAGGGTTGTGCTTAAGGACGTCCTGTTGCCACAGGGTAATGTAGGTTGACATGGAAAAGTACTGAACCTGACCTCTTCTATCTGAGACTTGTCTGACCTCTGCTGCCAAACTGACTGATAGCTAAAGATTTTTGATAAGGGTGTGGTTAGTAGCATGGACAAAAACACACACACGCCCAGTCAGTTTACTTGATTAATTTTATCATGGTGAAAGTTAGATAAGCTGACGCCCATTTCTATATTTGCTTACATAATAATTATAACTGTGTGGCCTTAAAGCATTTCAGCTGATTGATTAGTGTACCTCGCATACAGTCCAGAGTGCACACTGACTGTCCCTTTCACCAATCTCAACTTAAGCCATCGCAAAAAAGCACTTCAACAACTGACTGAGGCAGGAAAACAATATGCAAATTTACAGGTCAAAACTACAATCATATGCAACCACCTGTGATATGACATGAGAGAGCAGAACCAACCAAATGTGACCCTCTATTGAGTTAATTCTGAAAGAGAAGAAGACGTTTTTCCCTCCTGTCCATTGATGCACTAGGAATAAAATTCTTATAATTAATGCAAATATAAATTGCAGGAAACATGTCTAGGACTAATGAAGATAAAGGGATGGCTGAGCTCTTGAGACCAACCCAAACATAACTGGTTAAATTAATTTATTGCACAGTTTGGACTTTGAAATGACTGTGCTTATGAATTTGAATAAAAAGAGATTCATGCTCCCTTGAGGAAACAGCACTTCGGAGAGGTGGCACTTGTCACCTCTAGTTTTCACATAATCACTACTTTTCAGATCAACATGATGTAATACACGTCATTTTGGTCATAGAGGTTAGACTAAATGCGCAACTGGGTAAACTTTTTCTTTCCCATTGAGAGATTCAATATGAAGGGGATGAAGATGATGACAACAATATTTGAGAGAAGAAGGCTCATATGTGGCTAAGCTTTGGGCATGACACAGGCATCTGTGCAGCCCTTGAGCCCTGAAAAGTGAAAGTGATTCCATTCCCCTGCTCATTCTGAAAGTGAAATCCTCCTGGCAGGCTCAAATTGTGAGTAGACAAACAACAAGCTGTGCAACCTGATGACATAACTGCAATGCCAAAGTAAATGTGTAACTACAGTTCACCGTTGTTTCTCCCTGCCTTGCTGCAGCACTCAAGCCAATTAAATGCAGGTCATCCTAAATGATGAGAAAATCTGAATAGAGAGCCATTCAAGTGTGTACCGAGTGGGTGGGAGAATTAATAGGTGCTGGAAATACTGTAACTATTAATACCCATTACAATGAGGTGATAAAAGCAGGATGTCTTTGACTTGTGTCAGCTTGTCTCTTTGACTGTATGTCTGTCTGTGTCTCCGTCTCTTTGGCAGCCTATATGAGACCAATGGAGAAAGCTTCCATTGTTTTAGAGCAACCCACATCCCCCTTGCCATGGAAGAAACAGAGGGGAGCAATGGCAAGGGCAGGCTAAACAGAGACAGTGACCTCATCGTCCTGATCCACCAGTGGTTACCAGCAATGCCGGGATTCCCGAAACGAGGGGGCGATGCAAACAAGGATGGGCATTGTCCAAAAGAGGCAGTCAGTGCCCCAAGGCAGGAGTGAGCTGAAACTGAGGAGAGACTGAGAAAGTGCTGTGTCAGGATTGTGACACAGAATATCAGTGAAACTCTACTGAGGACAAGAGGAGGCAGGGAGGAGGGATCAGAGGTGGGACAGGAGGAGAGAAAATAAAATGTAGAGCTCAGACAAGTAGGCCAACGCCAATGAAAACAGTATTGAGACTCTGCAGTTCTGGTTTCATTAGTGGGTAATAATGAAATTGGAAACATAACTGAAGTGAGCTGCAGCGCACCTCTTTTGTTTTCCATATGACAACTGTTGTTCAGAAAAAGCACAGGAGCAAGACAGATTCCTGTATGTCAGGACAGGAGTGAACGAGAAACACTCCCTCTGTAATTACAGATGTCCTCAAGCTCAGTAGTTAACCTCAGCTGCTCCAGTGGAGCTATTCACAGGCCAGTGACGGAGGAGCTGAGCCTCTACTGGGTGTCTCCCAGGTGAAGCAGGGTGTTGCTTTAAAAAAAGCTAGGCTGACCTCTCCCAGTATAAATAAAGAATATTGTAAATTTTTTTAACAAGGCAAACAAAAGTAAGCATGCTGATGCTTGCTAATTAGCACTAAACACAAAGTAAAGGTGAGGTGAATGTCATGAGGACTCATCCTCTGGAGACATTGATAAGTGTCATCAAATTTCATGGCCATCCATCCAGTGATTGCTGGGATATTTCAGTCTGGACCACAAAGGTGGGCTGGTAGACTAACCTACCCAGAGCACCATCGACAGAGCCATTCTAAAACTCACAGTTATGGCCAATAACAGGACAGCACATTAGTTCATCTTGTATTGTACTGAATGTTCTGACTTTACAAGGTAGTGCTTGAATGCTGTGGTAAAGCATTGGTCGAATATAGAAGGAGAGAGAGCAAAAAGCACTGAGCCAAAAAGCAATGTCCATGTGTGTGTCTGTGTGTTTGTGTATAGACATGTGAGTCTGTACAGACTCTTCACTGAATTGATTTTATACGCTCTGCTGAAGGCTGTGTGTGCCAAAACAAATCTATGTGTTTTTGTCATGAATAGGATAAGCCCTGCGGAAAATGTACAGATTTGATACATAAAAAAAACAAAATATAGTCACAATCTAGGCTATTTGAGAGCTAAGATTTAACATTTGATGAAATGAAATGGCAAAAAAAATCCATCTACATGCCCTCTAGATTATTCTGTATGGAAAGAACATCTTTCTTAAGGCTTTATCCACAGGGGGTAGATATCATAGCCCTCAACAATACTCTGTGGTTCAATCTGGCCTTATAATCCAATTATTTTGTCACAACACACTGGCTAAACCTGTGTCAAATGATTAAGCCTAAACTTGGCTTATGATAAAACCTGTCACCTCTAATAAATAAACCACTAATATATTCCTTTTTTGAAAAGAGCACATATTTGTAAGGGAAGCAATTTATAATCGTATTACCATAAGATATTAGGATTTGATTCAATATCAATGTTAAAAACTGCATATTAAAAATATATTGGATTAACATTAGGATTTAGCATTTTGGGTATACATGTAGCAGTGTGTCCAAGCCAGTGTGAACAGTCAAAATAGCACATTTGGTAGACATAAATATTACAGAACACTATGCCTTATAAAAGAAAATACTTGTTCTTTCTGCTTATTGATTAATTTACTCAAATGACACCTTTTCCAATTAGACAGGCAGACTGGCAGTGTGCGGCTTTGAGACTGAAGAAAAATGAATAAAATAGTTCTTGAAGGAAAATGAATAGAATGAGGAATATTGGTTCACTAAGAGACATGTAATGTGTAGTCAACTGAACTTGTAAAGTCATACATGGAAGTATTTTGAACAGTTTCCAAATTATGTAAAACAGAGGTAAAATAAAACATAATAAAAAAAATAGAAAAAACAAAACAAAACAAGCAGCTGTTTAGCCATTTGGGTCTGAGTTTAAAAGATAAAGTTAAAAAGATCTTCAGTGAGATCTGCCAACAGTTATGAAAGAGATTAAAAGGCCCACTTAGCCCCAGTGGTCCTATAAGCTTTTTAAGCTAAATGCTAATGTACGCATGCTAACATGCTCACAATAACAATGCTAACAGGCTGATGTTTAGCAGGTATAGTGTTTCCCATGTTCACCATCTTAAGGTCAGTGTATTAGCATGCAAACATTTGTTAATTAGCACTGAACAAAAAGAACAGCTGAGGCTGATGGGAATGTCATTCGTTAAGTATTTGGTCATAAATCAAAACAATGGACATAAAAAATGTTGACTTAATGATAGCACTGGATTAAAAGACAGGATCACCGATGTCATTTGAATTTATCCTCTATTTTTGGTTTCACTCAAAAACAGCTTCAGGGTGGCGATACAGGAAAAGTCAGGGGACCGTGAATGTTTGTACCAAATGTCATGACAACCCATCCAGTGGTTGTTGAAATATTTCAGTCTGAACCAAAGTGGTGGATGGGCCGACCAACAGAATGACTGCCATCCCTGGATCCATGCTCCTCATGTAGCTAATACAGTCTACTAGGTAGTATTGGTTGAATAAAAAGAAAACTACATAAAGACATTTCAGTGTATGTCATGGCACAGTTATTCCTTTAAGCCACAATTTTAGTGAGTCTACCGTATTGTGAATATGTTGGGGATAAGGGAAGAACTCAACAGAAACAGTGTTTTCCTTTAAGAACAAAATGTACACCTAAATTGGGCATCTTCACACTGAATAGACCCAAGTTGACAGAATTATGTCTTCCTGTGCCATCCGTCTGTACCATCTTCGATCCAATATTTATCTTAGGCCAATGAGAGAGGGACTGGCATCTGAAAATGCAAGATAATTATATAGGCCAAGAGAAGATATTTGTTTTTACGTCTTAAATGTGATTTTTATAGATGCTGGCAACCTGATCCAATAAATCGCTGTAGACTTGAAAGTGTGAGGCATTAAAAAACTCCCAAGTATTAAATTAATCTCTGTTAGTCTCTAATTCAAGTGTGGGCTCACACCCTGTTTCGCCCCCGGAGAGTGCCAAGTCTAAGATCATGCTAAATTGCTCTTGTCATGTGTTTAAGACACTTGGCATTCTCAGCCCAGTGTTTTTTCACTGTGATCCGTGTGGTTTGTGTCCAACATGGTACAACTTGTTGACAGAAATAGCACTTTTCTGACAACTTTTAATGTGGCTCAGTAGCTGCTTTAGCACAGTACCAATCCACCGTGAGAGCTGATACCATTGTCCTATCTTAGTCTTGGCGCATGTGTCTCTTGTTTTCTCCCATCCATCAGCTGGTGTTTAGGACTTGCCAAGCCCCTTTCCACCAGCCATCTCTGGTAGCAAACAATGGCGGGCCCACTAAAAGCATTCCCAGACCTGTCAGTGAGCACTGCCAATAATAAACTCTAATAAAAACTGGAACACATTATTCCCTAAAGCAGGAAGGAAGAAGGAGCAACAGTTGGTACACTATGCCCAGGTTGACATAATCTTACTTTATGGGCCATCTGAGGTCCATTGTTAGAACAGTAACAGGGAACGAGCTGGAGCAGCAGATAGCAAGTATTCACCAATGCTTTGCACTCAGGATTACCAGGGGGTAATGTTTCCTTTTCCTAGAAGGGAGAATGCTGAAGTTGGCTTTACACCCTATTTTCTTAATGGGAGCATCTAGATTACAAACAATGTCTCTGTGCAAGACCACAACTTAGTGTCTAATAGTTTTAACTTTCTAAAAATGTGAAAAAAATACACAATTCTTACTGTCAACATAGAAAAACATTTCATCTAAGAAAGCAGGACAAGTTACTGCTCAGTGAACCTAACTGACATGACAGGATCTACCCTGTCTGTTGCTCTCACATCCAAGCCTACTGGTTCCTACTGAGGATGTAAATCTTTAAAAATGTGTCACAAATATATAGTTTTTTTTATTTCTGTCTTTTTTTTAAGAACACCTAACATCCTTTAACAGCTGCCAACTGTAGCTTTTACTAAACGTAATTCAAACAGGAGTAAACAGTGCATTTGTTGGGGACTAGTAAACATAAAGTTATGTGGAGGATAAGTCCTAGTCCATCTGTGTGGCTCGTTGATATGTTTTTAATGTTTCTGAACATCAATTGGGCTTTATGGCATAGCTTTTCATGGGATTTGACAACATGAAAAAAAGAGAATATCATCACACTTCACTCCTTTAAGCCTTACAATTTCTACATTCAAGATAATACGTGAAACCCAGTCAATACTCTTGAAATGTTGTGCTGTGCACTTACTGAAAAAAGAAATCCCTGCACTAAATTAAAGGGGAAAATTAACAGTAGTGCAATGGTGAGTTGATCACATTCAAAATCACCCCCTTTACCATCCAAGACTAACATAAATGAGTATAAGTATGGGTTTCTCAGACAATACGTCTGTATTCAGTGTTCCCACTAGTCTGCAGAAGTATAATGTGTTTTATCATCAATCTTTGCACGTATTTAGTAAATATGCATGCATATCAAAGTGCATCTAGGTTAAGAAAATTGAGGGGGAAATTGGTTGTCATGAAGACTATAAATAGTAACATGTATCATCACTATTCAAGCATAAGTAAAGTGGACAGATCAGATAGGGGAACCAACCAGCAGAAGCTTTTTCTTTTCATTACTGAAAATATGTTAATCCCCCCCCCCCCCCCCCCCCATTTATGCTAAACCTACTACTTGCTCATTTAATTGACCCAAATGCAGCAAATTGTACTGATTAATGGCTGCCCAGGTGAGGGAACAAACAACAACAAATCCAAACGGTGCAATGGAAATGAATTCTGGAATTCCCAGTGTAACTAGGCAGAGCCTGCCTCTGTGCTGCACAGCTGAAGACTGCAGAACGGATAAGTGGAAACATGTTGATGCTGTATCTAGAGAGGCCATCAAGACTAACCTCAGGTCTCGGGCACATACACACACAGACTGAGAAAGATGCAGAACACTGGGGAACTCCCAAAATGTTCAGTGCCTGCACGCATCACCGGACAAGTCTAGACCAGACAAATGATACATTACACGCAAAGAAGGGGATGGAGGGGCAGACAAATAGTAGTATCAGATGAGTAAAAAAGAGAGGTGCATTTAGAGATAACTGTTCTTATGTGCTGCACACTTACTCCCATCTCATGGTAGAAGATAAAGGGTGTATTTCATGTTCTTTGGCCTACAGTATATGTCGACTACTTGTAAGTCTGTAACAACAAAGTATCACAGGCAATAATGATTTGTATAAGACTACATTGTTCTGTTTCTCCACATCTGAGAAGCACTTTAAATGTCTTGCATGTATTAAAATACCTTTGAGCAGCTGACAACTGGTGGATAATGAAGCTGAAAAGGTCAAAAGATCCTAACAAGATTGTTAGGGCTCCAGACATATGTGGTGAAAACAAACCAAAACACTCTGTCCCACAGTGGATTGTTCTCTTTCTGAGGTTGTCTCTCTCTGAGATTTATGGGTCTTGCATCACTTCTGTCCCTGATATCACCATGGGTGAACAGGAATGTTTGTGCTGTTTATCCAAATCAGTGTCAGTGATCGAGGGCACACATGATTTGTATTTACTGGACCAAAACATAAAAACCCACCTGTACGGGGGTGGGTTTTAATTTGCACAACTGCAATATCTATAACACTCGGAACATATGTGGGTGTGTACAGTAAATGTCTACAACAAATCATGGAAGGGAATGGAGAGCAGACAATTTATGACTACAGAACAGTGCATCACAATCGCCAAACAAAAACAAGCAAAAATGCCATCATGACAATCATATTCAAACATGCTGTAGTATGTGCGCTGAATTTAGAACTTTCTATGTTAAACACTTGCAAAATTTGTTCAATGGATTTATTCTTTTTGGATATTCCATCTAAATATTTGTCCGAAACGTTAGATTAAAATGTCACTCAGTTCTGTAATCATCATTTACTGAATTAGGGAAGAAAGATAGAACCATGTGATGCAACAGTACATCTTCTACGTAAGGGTTAAGTAGTATTGCTCTCCACCTTCCCTCCCTTCCTGCCTCTGTCTTTGTCATTTCCTCCTCTTTACACGGTCATTTTTCCCAGCAACTCGTGGGTAGTCCTACTCCGTTATATTCCTGTCACTAAGTTTGTTGTGGTGAACGCCTCTCCACTGGGCTCACGCCCCTGCACCCAAGCAAAGCTGAATGCAGCCTTAATCACTATTAGGCTGTTGTTCTAACTGGAGTAGGTTGCAATGTCACTGATAAGCCACAGTGGAAACTGCATGGATTTCTGATGAGACATAAAATGACAGAACTGTTTTCCCATGTATTAAAAGTTTAGTTAAGACCAACATGGAAACACTCCCTGAGAATCAAATAACATCACAAAAAAACTGACAAAACTACTCAGATGTCTCATGTCCCTGGATCTATTGCAGAATGGTTTGTCAGTGCCCTAGATTTTTTTCACTTGTCCAAGTCTCCTGTAATACCACATCCATTCACACATAAAAACATAGTGTATACACAAAAATTAGTAACAAAATAAAACAAAATATCAGGAACACCTCTCAGCATTTACAATACATTGCAACATCTGCAGCCACCATTAAGCTGAATCAGCACATCTTTTTACACAAAAACTGAATACCCTCATAAAAGGTAGGATTAAAGGCATCAGTATGCTTCAAACAAAATGCTTGTCAGATCATCTCACAGTATCTAAGGCTAACGTCACATTACGCTCCGACAAATTCATTCATACATTTCTTGTTCAGGTGTGATCTCCAGCTGGCCTTGGCAGACATGTAGTTCACAGTTCACCTTTGTTCAATTATTATTATTATTTATTATTTTTTTTTTTTTTTCAGTTTACATTCAGTCAGTTCCCATGGTAAAATCAACATCATGTTCCATAGTATTTCAAATTTAGACTGCAGTCTGTTCACCATAATTAAGTCACTGAGTCTCTGATAACTGGTATCAATTAAATCTTTAGGTCAGACTTTCATAAATGTACCAGAGAGGTTATGTGATGATTTCATTTACAGGGACAATCTCTGGTTCAATTTAAGATTTAGTTCTGTGTTAAAAGGAACAATGGCTCAGTCTCTGCTCAAATTAAACCCAGTGGCCTGTCAGATGACTTCCCACAGCCCTAACAGAATTAGAGTCTTGAAACTGGTGCGAGAGTTGACATGAGTGACCGGTTAAAAACAAGCCTTACAGTATGTATTTCAAAGCACTCTGAGGTGGGGAGCTGCCCTGGTGGCCAATTAACCACGGTCTGGATGCCATTAAGCCTATATTTGCACTCGCCAATGAACCCTTGAACCCTAGCAACAATGTAACAGTGAACCTCAATAAATTTGTGGCAGACTTTGCTCATATTCCATGGCTCATGGAACTGTTCTGCTATAAAAGGTTTGTTTGCGGGACATGTGGCCCCTCTCATCCAACCGGAGTATTTAAGTCTCTTTCATCCCATTGTTGGCGCTGACTTCTTAATAAATCAACACTGAGGCCTGGAGATTTCAATATTGCTGCTGCCGCTGCTCGAATTGACCTAAAGGCACAGAAGTCACCCAAAAGCCATAACATCAAAATCAAGAACACGCCCAAATTTGTATTGTCCTTTGAAAATAGCAGGCGTCTTAAAACAGAAATTTGATAACAAGCTGAAAACCCCACTCAAGGCCCAGTGACAGCAGGAAACACACATAAACAGAGAAGCCAATGATACCCCTTGGGTTGGCTGCAAACAATGTGCTGAATTCAAAACAGCCACCGACAGAAGGACCAGAATTAGCCTACTGTTTATCAGATAAAACATATTGCTTGTGAGCTCTGCTTCTTGTGGATTTTATGTATCAAGAGTTATTTGTATCAGTGGCACACATAATGGTTTTACTTGATATTAATCAGAAGAATCTTATAATTTTGATTAAGATATGAGGGTATCTATATGTTGTGCAAGTCACCAAGAAATATTGTGTAGACATCTGGTCCATTTATCTTCAGAAGATTCTTTATAAATCCCCATTGTCTGTGCTGATTGTAAAAATTTCCCCTGGAAAAAGGGGGGAAATCTAAGGAATAGCTGTGAGAGGAGGACGTATTTACTGAAAACGTACAGGAAAAAGGAGTGAGTAGGAGAGGAGGATCTCAGGCAGAGAGACGCTAAGGGAGAATTATGAAAGCATGAACAGCAAAACACAGCAAGAATATAAGTGAGAAAATAAACAAGCGATGGGCTGCCAGGCACTGGCTCAGCAGAGGTACTTCCCCTTATGTGCACAGCTGGATTTATGAGAGGGTGAGCAATACTCCCCTCTCTCTTCCCAGACTCTGACACAAGCAGGGGAATTTAGCTTCTCCATGCTAGGCTGTTTCAAAAATAGCACTGGATAACTGCACGGTAGTAGCTTAATAGCAACAACAACAAGGAAGTACTCAGCAGTGTGCAGATCTCCACCAAAGCCTAATAATCTCCCCAGTCAACAATACTGAGTCACTCACAGCCAATACACATTCATGCCATATTCAACATTGTACAAGGTAACTGATTTGTTATTTACTTACTTATGTTATCAGTAAGTCTGAAAGTCGCAAAACTGTGTGTTTAGAACTAAGCAAATAGATGACTTTCATTAGAAAGAGCTGACTATATAGCCTAATAGTGGCACTATATGAAAGGTCCAGTCCTGGATCCCTTGGAATTACTTCCATGTTGAATGATTCTGCACCACCTGATTTTAGGTCCAATACCACCAGTGTCAGTGCAAAAAGCAATGTGCCCTTCATGTATGTCACATTCAGATTAACTACAACCCTGTGAGAAAAGAAAGCAGCCACCTCATTCAATTGAATGAAGCCAGTCCATCAGCACAGTGCTGGTGCTAAAGCAGAAGATTCCTGGCAATAAAAAGAGTGAAAACAGGCTCAACCTTTACTGGACTGCAACATGACATCATCTGACAAGGGGCTGCAATGGGCGATCAAATAATTGCAGATCCACATTCTTAGGAAATTACATGTCATGTGAACTCTGTCTGTCTACCATTTATTACCGTGGCATGATCATCAACATTAAAGATAAGATTATTGCTGTCATGATAAACCTTCCAAAATAATAAATCATCATAAATATCATAAACCTCTGTGCAGGGGTCTGGCATCTGATAAGCCTGCAAACTCATGGATATGTTACTTCCTGAACCAACGAGCCCCCACCAACACAGCTCCTTTTATTATTACGATCGGGCTATTTGCAGTCTGTATGCCCACTAAGCCAACAAAATTAGTTACTACCAATTTAATAGCAGACATTTCTTTACAAAAAAACTTCAACCTGTTGTTTTAACACAAGCCTGTTTTCTGTCTGAAAGCCTGCCAAGGGTGTGGAGATCAGGGTGGTGGATGGACGTCTAGCAAGTCTGACCTTAATACAGGAGACCAGAGTTCCTGATTTGGACCTGCCTGAATTAACATTTTCCTTTTTATTAGATGTAATCATGCTCTTTACTTAACCAAGAGTTTTATGTGCCTAATCCTGACTATAACTTAACCAGATTTTATTTGCCATAACCACAGTCTTTCCCTAACATTAACTGTAGTCGCCACCCATATTACAGAAAGGGATAATTTTAAAACGCTGACATTGAACATAATCCAGAGTTTTGCAGATTAGTCCTGTAATGACATTCTTGAGTGTACAGAGGCAAGTATGTACCTCTTTCTTTTAATCTTTGGAGCAAACATACAACTGGCCTTTATCATTAGCATTACAGCTTCTGAGAAAGATTTATGTGTCTGGAGGAAAGAAATGTACATTATGTTGTACAAATATGTGTGATGTGCCATAAAGCTGAGTGTAAAGTCTTGAGAGGACAGAGTGACTGACAAGGAAGGGCAAAACAAATAAATTAAGATGTTTCATGCCACAGGCACTGATGACAGTTGTCTGTCTAAAAAAACATTTTGCACAGTCCAGGCCTAAGGTTGAAAACAAGTTAAAAGCCACAATGAAATATGAATATAAATAGTTAAACAGATAATAGAGTAATACACAAGAAGACTGAAAATCAAACATACACATGGATTACCTTGAACTTATGGTCATGTTGTAACTACTTTTTCTCAAGCAGCAGCTTGTATAAACATATAAACAATACAACCACACCTCATTTGAAATTAAGTCCCTGAAAACCGGTTCTCGAAGCAGACAAAACTATTTGCCAACCCATGATACTTTTATCTCACCATCGTCTGGTTAAAGTTAATGCCTCAGAGTTGGAAAGATGCTCTTTTGAGGATGTTATCATGCAAAAGTTGTAATTATTTGATCAAACAAATGCCATGAATTTCCACTCCAGGTAAATTTCCTGGATGCCTAGCATTATCATAAACCTTGTAATCTGTTTGATCAACTGTTGTTCAAGCCAGTCATCTGAATGCTGGGTAATCTCTATTGTTTTGTTACAGGGTTGGTTAACGTACCGATTTTATACAAACTAGTATAGCCCATTCATCCTGTTTAGGCTAACTTTCTTGTGAATCATGACTGCACAGAGATAACCAGATTTGTAGATAAGCAGTAAGTCAAAACATAGTTTATGGCATAATAAAATGCAAATGCCAATTATTGAAAATTATCATTTCCAGCTATGTAACACTGCACACCTACAGTGGCTGCAGGGTGTTGGTTTGCTTTGTCAGAGGGTGCATGTGGCACTGGTTCAGCTCCCTCACTGGGATCAGTGAAGTTGTGATCAGCAGTCTGAGGCATATGTCTGACGTTTCAGACCACATTCAGTACAGCAGATGAAAAGACAAGATCTGGTTTTAACAAGCGGGTAAGAATTAAAATATGGTAAAATTGTTTTCTTGTGCTGCATAATATTAAGATAAAGCACATATTCACTGTTAAATATCACATGTTTTGACTGCAATTAGTCTTTTAAATTCTCCACAAAAACTGCAATGAATGATTCTTAAATGAGCCTGGATACTCACTGGTAGTTCTGAGGGTTCAGGGAGAAACTCAGCATCTTCTCCAAAAATAAAATCTGGAGGCAATTCTGGATACCGTGCATTGAATATGATATCCCCTGCAAAAAAAAGGAAAAATGATTATTATCTGATTGTTGACACACTAACATGGACAGCATGAATTCTAAAAGCTGACTTACTTATGTTTCATATTTCATTTTAAGAAGTGAAAAAAAGCAATTTTCTTAATATTAGTTTGCAAATCTGCCTTTTTTTGTTTAGCTTATAAGATGAAGAGGATTTCTTTGAACACTGCTGAAACAAGAGAAACTCCCGCCTGTCTTGATGGCAGAATCGGACATGAAATGGCTTGTTTAAACAGCTGTTTTTTTGCAGTGGCTGCATTAACCACTTAATGTGCATTTAAGCACTGAGGTTTTTTAAATTAAGCAACTGAACTGATGATCAAACTTTACATTTACCATTAAAGCCACTAAGATCCTGTCGAACAGGTCTGTCTTGTGCAAATAAATACATGGGAATTTTTAATACAGTACACATAAAGCATTGCTAAGTGCTACAATACCATTGCAGAAATGAATTACCAATGTGTTCAGATAAAATAAAACTACAGACTTGAAATGGCCCTCAATAGGGCAAAGACAAGATAATATAACATAACACTTGGGCTGGTTCATAATGTTCTGATATTATGTTACACAATTCTATTTGTGTGCTGCAAGACTGTTCTGTTCTGCTTTTTTGTCGTTCCAGCGACAGCAAGAAGAGACAAACATGCACATATGGAAGTGTTTTTCCAGTGAAGAGTCAAATAAGGAGATGAGAGGATGTGCTGTAAATCTGTTACAAACTACTGGAACTCTGTCAGACATGTACTGGCATGGTTCCAGACAGAACTGAAGCTCTTGGAGGTGAAACTTTTACAGGTTATATAGCATAAGCTTTCATATACCACTTTGTTCATACATCGTGAGAAGCTTCACTCAAATATGCAGTCTACTCTCTGCATACCGTGCCTCCTCGAAATCTTACTTCTATTTCAGCCAGAGATTTTATTGAGGTCATGAGGGCGTAATATGAAAAACAACAAAGACCACAAATTGTTGTTTAGCAGTACCAGCCACTCTGGTGAAGTGGAAGGAGCCTGGGCATGCATTAATAGTGCTTAGCTCTGTGCAGAGCAGGGCATGCTTTTGCACGCTAACAGCAGACAGGTCCGCAGACTGGCACAGGCTAACCTGCGGCCCTGCATCCTTGATTTAACAAACCTTCCTCAAGCTAAACCACAGGAATTACAACAACTGCAGAGATGTCATGTGCCATGCCAGAATGATATGCATGATAGTGTATAACCTTAAGGGTAAAGATAAAATAGATTATACGGCTAAATTTCACATAGAAGTACTTTTCCATTATGCAAGGTAAATCTAACCACCTATCATTATTCTTGTGCTTAACAAGAATATCATTCAACAAGTGATAACTATGTTCAAAAAAAGCGTTGAGGTAAAACTTTTCAGATAGGACTGAATCTCATCATTGTATCACCCAGATGTTGTTGACAATCACTTTTACGTGTAACTCCACAAATGTGTTGCATATTCTTAAACTTTATATCTACACATTCCTCGAGTCTAGCCACAACATCCTGATACAGGTCACAACCGTTTCTGCGTGGACAGATTTTTAGAAGGTTTCGCAAATTAAGCAAATCCTACTTCCCCTAACAAGCCACAGGTTTTTTCCTAACCTCTGCTACATTTGCACCAAACATCATACACAGAACAAAGAAAACTCCATGCACATATTCTTGATGAATTTACCATGTCCCAATGTTTGCCAGCCCGTTTGGACACCATCAACTGAAGCTTGCAGAAACATTGTAATCTATATTTATGATTTAGACCTAGATCAACAGGTTACTACTCTCCTCTGAAAACCTCTTGAAATGAGGAGGCATCTGTTCAAAGAACTTGCGAGTAACTCATCAGCCACAAAAACCTGATTCACCAATCTAGCTGACAGATTTGGCTTGGGCCGCTGACTGTATTTTTGAAGTGGGTGAGAATATGGGTTGCAGACCCTGTCTGTGTGATTTTGATAAATGAAAATGCAGTAAGTGCAACTGACTATATAATTATGAATTTTTACAAGCTTTGATATAAAACTGTATTTTAAACTCATCAGAAGAATCAGTTCAACAAATCTAATTCATGAGGTTTCCTTTAAGTCGTGAAGTTTTTCAGACCCCAGTCAACTCCAAAATAATGACAACACTTTCTCTGCAAAGCCCTTGACTTGACGGGTGACAAACTAATTTCCGACGTAATATTGAAAGATGATAACTGATTGTATCTTCTCAGGATGTGTGTGTACAAACCAGCTTGACATGGGTCTCATGAGTCACCGTAATTATGGTAACAACAAGCTAAAATCATTCTAATTCATAATTATAGTCACTTAACAACATTTTGTGATGCTGCCCATCGGGCGCTTTGGAGGCATGCTCATAAGGGAAAGTCTGTGATGTGGACTTGATTCAGAAGTGAGAGACAATTCCAGTAAAAGTTCAGTGGCACAAACAACATCACATTACTGGTATAGTTTCACTGATTAAGCTTCACCATCATCAGAAAAACATTCATCTTGTTTTTGTAGTTAAGAAATTCCTGTGGGTGCTTTTAGTGTTACTGAGTTGAGTTGCTAAGCAATTACAAAACATTTCTATTGTGCTGGTTGGTTAATTATGCATTTTATTCATTTGATACAAAATGTTTATATGCTATTTTTTATTGGCCACCAGTCTCCATTCGGCTTCTGTGCATAGCTCTATTTTCTTGCTCTATTATCTTGGGGAAAAAAGTGAGCTGAACGTGTGTTTTGAGTATATTTATATGATTTCACGTATCCACTGGTCTTGGTGGCTTCAGCTGATATTGACCTGAAACCACCTCCCATCTTTAAACTAGCCTACTGTGAGAAAAAAGTGGAGCTCTCAACACCAATCTAGGTTGGCTGAACATGCTTACATTTTTAGAGTACAAAGAACAAACACATGTACAGAAAAGACAAAATCAAAATGGACTAAACTGTTCAATCAGAACAATCACATGTCTAACTGTTCCACATTAATTCCTGTTTGCTCTTAATTAATCTGAGAAAAAATTTATATAAATACAGAATAACAGACAAGTCTGATTTCAAGACTGTAGAGAGCCCTACTTCCCTATCTACTATTACAATTCTGTGACTTAATAAGGCAAAACAATGTTTGCTGATAGTTTCTCTCCCTCTCTCAAAAGCCAACAATAACAACAACTCATTATCTCAAGACTCAGTAAAAATCTGTGGCTATTTATTCAACCAACGTCAAGAGCTTAACTTGTGTGATTAATCTGAAACAGGAGTGAGTGAGTCATTTACTTACATTTTAAGGTTTCTCCAGCATAGGGGATGTGAAGTTTGAAGCGATCACAGCAAGGACCAGGAGTCAGAGATGTACATCTGAGCACGGGGGTTAATGAAAATGACAAAGAAGGGTCAGCTGACATGGTCAATCTCCAATATTAAAAGCATGTAAACATCTGCAAGGTTTCTAATTGAAGAAACACACAATATTACTGCATACTGTGTTATTCACATCATCACTGCTTTCTTTTTAGGTCAAGTCCTTCCCATACATTGCAATAAGATCAGTCATTTTTTTTAATTGTTTGATGACAGCAAAGAGGAAAATTAGGTGTAAAATTTACTTGTTTAAAAAAAGATAGAGCTGGGAGATAAAAAGAGAATTATATAATTTTTTTGATAGAAATATAGCGATTTCCATACTTAGACGGCATGCACAAAAATGGATCACAAACTGCCAATCATGTCGCAGGAACAGAGGTATGCATTGTGCAATTTAGATTTTGGATTGGTTAGGTTAGATTTTTATCATTAACCATTAACTGTTTAGTTTCTTCAACTTTCATTCAGGAGCAAAATTCAGCCTTTAAACTAGAAACTTATCATGATAATTATCAATATATAATTTTATTGTGATAACATTTTTCGTCATGTTGTCTAACCCTACATTTATCAGTTGGTAAATGTGGAGTAAATAATTCATCTGATATTGGGTCAATATTACATGAAATTCAGCAACTGTGACTCAGTGTTTGCAGCTACTGAGAATTCTGAATTCGTTATAACCATACAAAAAAGAAAAAATAAATCTCAAAAAGAAAATTGAAATCTTAAACCAATGGCCTGTTAACCTTAACTATTATCCACTACACTCCCGTTACCATTCACAGACATACGTCCAAAACAAGCCATTACTCCCACTTCATAACTCGAACACAATTTTAGGGTTGGTCCCACATGTTATCGATCGTGCTCATATCATTTGAATGAAGCATCACTACAGTGAAAAATATACTGAATGGATAATGTGTTTCGCATAAAGAACTTCTGGCGCTGAACTCCACCTCACCCAGTTTTGAGGTCTGTGACACGGAGACAGTTTGTGGAGTCCAGTCCCACACGGCCGTTCCTCACCACGCTGCACAGCAGCGGCCGCAAGTCAGGTGAGATCCGATGCAGTGCAACCTCAGGGGACATGTTATTCATTTTATCCACTCTGAGGAGTCTGCGGAGGCAATAAAGCAATACTTTACGGAAATGCTTTCACGTAATTTATCGCATATTTTACAATGTAAACACGTGTTTGTGCTGAACATTCAAAGGACGTGAGCTTCATCACGTAGGAGGCACGTTCATTTTTCTCTGTCATTTCCTGGTGTCATAGTTTTTTCTTTTTTCTTTTCTGTATTGTTCCCTATTTAAGATTTTAGCTTTCTGGCGGAAGTTATGTTTATGTTTTAAGTATGTTCAGTCACCTCAACATTGCTGGAAGTTTAAGTTTATAATAAAATCAGGTAACTGCTAAGGACCTAGAGTCAAGTGTCAAAGGAAATCACATTTAGCTGTGATACTGCTTGCCTTCTCCCCCTCATTGTAGTGAGGTCACATTGCATGGAAACCACATAATATAGTTCCACAAAGCCAATACTTATATATACAATAACCATACTATAAAGTATTACATTCAGCAGCTGGTAGGGAAGTAATCTGTACGACACAGATGTCAATGCTAGTGAGCTTGGAATCGGTAGCCACTGTTAGCTTGCCACAGAATAATTCGCGAAAGAACCACAATTTGAACGTTTAGCTTTATCGACGTAAAACCTGTTCATTATTGTAAATTTAAATACATAATGAGGTGTGTGTTAGAGTACCTGAAAGACCAGGAAGTCAGAAATTTTGAGTGTTAGCTCCAATGTTTACTTCATGCTCTCAAAATTTCCGGTACATGTTGTTTGGGTCCTTTTGATAGCCCCATACTTAGCCGTCTGTAATAATGCCTGTTGGCGTAATGAGTGCTTTCGTTTCCAGGAACAAATTTCTCTACGATATGTTATTCATAAAGCATGTGTCGTTTGACACTATTATACCTAAACAATTAAAAGCAATACAAAATGCGTATGCACTGATTCAATGACAGCAATGGTTCTGGCAATGGCTACAACGATATGCAGCTGTCACTATGCACTTTGACCGTCACTTGATCATAGTGGTTGTTGAGTTGTCCATTCTGCAAGACTAAATTTGAATATCAGGTAATTACTGTACTGCATTTCTCAACAACGCTCTGTCTCAACGCACTTTATTTGACTTTAGCCCTTGTCTAAGTAAGCTGGGTGTATTCCCTTTGAAAAAATGCATTTTTTTCCATCATTATTCCCACAGTTAGAAAGAATGTTTGGCTACACACGTAGTTGCTTGAAAGATAGCTTAAAATTTCCATTTTGTTACATGGTGACAGCGATAGATATGCTATTTGCACGGTATGGATTTATATGCAAAGCGTACTACACGGTGTATTGTTTGAGTTTATATTGCCCATCATTGTAAGGCTAGCAGTTAACATAACATTAGAGTACATCATTCAGGTAAATACATCAACACATTTAACACAGCATAATTATAGGTATTTTTATTTATGATACTTAAGTATTTAAGCAGTGTGAAAGTGAGGAAGCATAGAGCACATCGAATTTTACATCACGATTACAACATGACAAAATGTTAGGCCAATGGGGTGAATGGCTGTGATATTAGTAGACTGATCAACATTCGAGGTGTACTGTGAAATATCACCTGGACTGTGTTGGTTTTGTGCAAACAGAAAAGCTCTGACCAAAATAAAAATGAAAGATGTGGACAAAGACATAAAATTGTATCAGTATGAGCAGTAGGGTCAGGGGTAATCCCAATGAGAGCAGCTGGTCTGATTCATAACTGGGAAGTTCCACCACTATGGGTGTGCTTCAGAATAACTCTCAAAGAATCCAGCTGAAACAGCAATGGTAAAATACATTTGGTTAGTTATCATCCAACCATTACTATTCTGAAATGGTTGGGAAAATGTGACACTGGGAATAAAAATCTTACAAAATAGGTGTGTGTGTGTGTTTCAGGGAGTGGGGGTGGAATGACAGTAAAATAAGTATTCTGGTGATTATAGTCATTATCTAAACTTCTGAAAAGCATTTTTCAAACATAAAAGGTCATATCATTGTAATAACGATCATTATCTAATTAAGTCTTGAGTGTGTAACCATACATAGGCAAAATACGTAATCTTACAAGTTTTTCAAAATGGGTCCAACAACATTTTCTTCTGGATTTTGCTTACAACTCAGTCTAAACTGTTTAACCCACTGAGTGCAACTTTCATTTATATTTAGTATGTATGACAGTCATTTTGGGGCATGCTTTGTTCAGTTACCTCCCAAAATGTGTGTGTCAACTCCTAAATCATTACTGTATTTATTCATTTGGCACATATAGTGTTTTGCCTGAGGCTGAGTGGAACCGTTTATGAAGCTGTAGTTAATGTGTAATGGTTAAACATGTACAAACACTTCTTCAGCTTGGTCAGCTGCTCTATGATAATTCAGTTTCAAATTCAACAAGCGAGGGAGAATTTTAAGAGAATGCCTGCTGTTTCAAGTGATCGGACGATGCAGATCTCATAATATTCTCCTCCAGTGGAGACGTGGAGAGTTCTAGGCTAGCTTTTCGTGCCTGTAGAGGGAAGACAATATGCTGCGAGATGTAGGAGAGAGAATTGAGCCATCCTACAGCCAGCGGCCAGGCTTTCCAAGTCTTCCACTGCCTAGGAAGAGATTTGAAGAGATTAACACACTAGCATTAGCTCTGATACAAGCCGAGGATTGAATTAATTAAAGACTTTGCTGGGCTGCAGCGTGTTCACGTGGTGTAGCATTGAAATACCCCCACCCCTCTCTACCCCCAATAAGACTGGAACCTGTCCAACTCAGCCAGTGATGAATGCTCTATTTTTACCTTCTTCCTTGTTTCAGTTGAGCTCATGCTAATGTGGGAGATAAATAATATCAAGTGATTTTTGTTTGGAGGCTGTTGGGAAACTAGTTTACACATTTTGCCTGAAATGCCCCCAAGGGGTCTGCTATGCTTTAGATTTTGTCCTTGTTTATGAATAGGTTTTACAGGAAAGGACTGGACAAATGTTGAGAAATTCAAGAATCTCCAAGATCATCAACAGATAGTTTAAAGGAAAGTTCTTGAAGATAATTCATGTCCAGAAATGAGTGCTGTTGCTGTAGAAATAACACAAATGTGTGTCTTAATCAGATCATGACTGAAGAGGCTTTTGATGTGATGGTGATTGGTTCCTGTATGACTGACTTGGTGAGGTGAGTAAATTTAGCCCTTATTTAACCTTGTCTGCTACATCTCTCCTAGTAAGTGAAGAAGCAAGTTGTGTGCTTACTGTAAATCAGCCTTATATTTTATGAGAGGGCTGAGTGCAAAATAGCTAAATCTGGTTCAGGAAACTCCTCTGCTTCCTCAGGTGGGCCCTAAAGGAAGCAGCACATTGGGCAAATTTTCATTGCCATATTAGGACATGTATTTGTAAAATGTAAAGCCGAGTTTCTCAATCTGTGGGTCAGGATCCTTTGTGGCAGCACAAGAGAAAGTATTCTAAAACTGAACTGTTTGATATACTTTCACTTAAAATGGGGTTAGACGTGAAAAATCTGCACAGATTAGATCAGTAATCTCTATTAAGAATTTCAATATTAAGACCATTCAGCTGTCTTTCAGCCTAGTGGTTCCCATCTCATGGGTTGGGACCCTCCAAGGGGCCCCAAGATGAACATGAAGGATGAAGAGATGATTTAAGGGATAAGAAAAATTGTTTTTGTTAAATAAAATCTTTACATGTTTGAACTTGTTTCTAGTTCATGTCAGCACAAGGTCATAGCGTGTGATAAGAGGACACAACTGGACATCACTTTGTTTTAAGGGGCCACAACTCAAAAAAGGCTAGAAATCACTGTTTTAACTAATGCACACAATTTTACCACACTTGACTGTTTGCTAAATCACTTCACTAAATAACAAATAACAACTGTATCTAAGCACAGCTGACATGTTAAACTTCAGAGTTCTCCACATGTTAAAGCAGTGTGCATGTAGCTGTTCATTCATATTCAACATTTCTCCACTTTATGGAAGCTTGTATGAGTTTTCAGGCTAACATTAACAGCTCTGCCCCGATCTTTATTGTGCTTCGGTGAGTTTATGCTCAACCCTAGCCAATGTTTGCAAGTATATTGGTTAGTCCTCACCCTAAAAGCCTTTTGTCATGTATGTTAAAAGTGTAAACCTTTGATTTTTAAATTCTTGTTTTAAAATGAGTCAGCATAAACATTCAAAAGTCAGTTGGAGATGGAATTTTCAACCAACCTATGAAGTTAATGCTAGCTTAATTAGCAGGCTAGCTACAGCTGATATAATCTGCCAGCAACAGTTGGCATTTCAGAATAAAATGCCAGTTGTGGCTCGAAATGAGAAAGCTGCTTTTGTGCACCTCTCCCTGAAATCAATATTTCAAAAATTACTAAGAATTTAAAGGGATAAATCTACCATTATAATTGTAAACTGCATTATGTCCAGCGCAAGAATGGAAAGCGTGAAAGACTTAGCAACAGTAAGAGGAGTGTGGCGTAGTGAACAGTCAATTGTCTTCGTTTAAAACCTTGTTTCCCTTTATTATTATTAACCATCACCACCACAACTACCATTTTCCTTCAGGGATTTTATTTTGACATGCAGGGTTGTGGAAAATATGGCATATGGGCTGAAGGGTATTTTCCATCATGGCTTGAAATGGACTGTTCAGTCCTGTCTCCACAAGAATAGAGGAAGTGGTCTAAAGTTAGATAATGCTGCTGCATTTTCAGTACTTGTCCTAAAAGCCCAAAATGTTATAGAGAATATCTGTGGTCCAACAGTTTTAGGCCATTAGGCAATGATGGTGGACAGACTTCAGGTTCTAATCATTTTGCTAAATCCTTTGAATTTGAGAATACTTACTGCCAGTTTTCAGGATACACAAGCTGCTGTTCCGTGATATTGAAACTAATTAATTCTTGCTGCAGGTTGTAAACCAAACCAAATGTTTGTCATTGACACTTGATGCGGGTGTGGCCATCTCATGATAATCTGGCACAGGTTTGAAAGATTCAAAGTGTGCAGATGATGTGGTATAATTACTGCTTACTAAAATGTCAGTGTTGCATCATCCTTATACGTGGTGAGATTTGTTGAGCCAAGTAGGATCCATTCCCACAAATCATGAGTCATCAACTCCTGCACAATGGGTTAGTTGAAAACAATTTGTCACCCTCATTTACCATAACCTTTGTGAGGAATGACACAATCTCAAAAGGCACATAAAGTAAACACAATGTCAAAAGTCTTCATGGGCTCCAGCCAACTAAATGTCTTCCTGTGAGCCTCAAGAAACATGTTTTTTTTTTTTTTTTTGGCTTTTGTGACAGTTTTGTCACACAGCTTGTATTATATTTTGATGTGAAATCGGAGAAAATAACTGTCACCTGGGTGCCAGCAAATGGAAATCTGAATAAACAACCACAATCTGTGCTGCTGGGAGAAAAGTTTTATGGCATTTTTGCAAGCACACACTCCAATTTAAGTTGTCACATGTTAGTTGTCACTGAAACTGTTCCACAAGTCCCCACTTATCAAAAACATATGCTTCCTCCTACTGGGGTTTTTTGGGTAAGTATTTATTTTGTTGCTCATTAGCAATTCAACCAATGACTTTCTGCTTTGAAGGGCAGGAGTTGTCAATTAAGACCCTAATAAGCTAACGGGAAATGGCCTGTTTTTGGAGAGTATGTGTGTATGTGTGTGTGGGGTTGGGGCTTTTTGGATGGAGGTCAGAATGCGGATAGGGGAGGGTAGTTGGAATACATTCGCAGCCCTTCAAAGTGATATGCATGGCTTTGAAGTAAGAAATCCAGTTGTCTTGAACAGCCAGTGTTTGGGTGGCAGTACAATTGACTGACAGACAGCAGAGGCACACATACACACACACACACACATGCACTCTCATGTTCTGTGTCTTTCTGCTCCTGTGTTGCTATACAAACACTCAAGTATAACACAGATCTCTATAGTGTTTTGTTATAACACGTATCAGTCAGGCTGTCGAGCAAACTGTGCTGCTGTTTTACAGCATGTTGTTTGGTAGTAAAAGGTTATGTTTAATTATCTACTATCTGCAGTGCTCAAAGAGGAGGAGCAGAGCTGTTCAGGCTTTTAACCCATTCTCAAAGCCATACAGTGCCCCCTACTGCCACAGCTCACTGAGAAGAGACATTTTTCACCTGCTCATTGAAACCTGAGTTTCCCAAATAATGGAGCAGAATTAAAATGTACTAAATTGTTTCTATTAAAGCACAGTAATCACACATTTATTTAATGTATGTATTACACTGGTTCTAATGCCAAGAGTCACAAATTTGAGTTTGGCTTAGAGAGGTGTTCATATTTGTGTAACTATTTCTAAGATTCCTTAGTGCATAATCTTGTTTAGTAACAATTAGTTTAATTGATAAGTCAATCAACAGAAGGTTAATCTGCCACAATGTTGATAATCAACAAATCTTAATAATTTTTAAATGAAAATGGAAAGAAGTTACTGGTTCCAGCTTCTCAGATGTTGAATCTTTTATTATTATTCTATGACAGTAAACTGACCTTGGGTTTAGTTAGTCTAATAAAAAAGACAGAACAGCATTACCATGGGCAATGGGAATTTGTTGACATTTGATGGATCAAATGATTAATTAGTTAAGCAAACATATAATCAGTTAATTAATGACTAATGAAAATGGAGGCAGCCTCATTTACCATTATTACTGTCATTACAGTGTTTTATTCTTAAATGATAACTTATTTTGATATATCTGCTGGTAGGTGTGAATGTTTCTATGTAACCTTTCACATCATGTTTTAGTGCAGTAGTTCCCAGTCTTTTTTTACCTATGACTCCTTAAAACGGATGTCTCCTAGCAACCCTTCATCACATCACACACTGAATATGTCAATGTGTTGTGACCATTTTGGGTGATTTTCTCTTCTAAGATTGTTCTTGTATTAAAAATATTCAGAAGCTACTACACAAAGGACTAGCTTACTGTACAGTACAGTATTTTCCATTGTTCTATATTTGCTTTGCTGTAGACGTTTTTCTATACCCTAAAAGATCTATCTGGCAACCTTTTATGTAAATATAAAAAATATTAAAATAGGCACAGATGAATTCAGACACTGAATAGGTTGATAAGTGGCTGATCATATCCCGGTACGTGCCGTTTCTGACCATTGAGGGAATAATAGCAACATGCACATGGCTCCAACAAATGCTCTGACCACACAAAAATAAACGCCTACGTTCTACTCTGACACTGCACCTCTTGTTAGCAAAGCAGCTTATGGTGTCCATTTAAGGTATGCTGTTTTTGCTTGGCCAGTTCTTTGTCAAGTACCTTCACCTTGTCCTAGTTTACCAGAATTTCAGCTGTGGAGACCTTCGTGGATAAGGCAGGTTATACAAGACAAGAAATATCTCCTCTTAATGGTGACTTGAAAAAATCACAATGTCAACTGAAGGTTATCACACTTGAATTACACTGTTTTTTGTGTTTAATAGGACCATGTAGTATCTATACTACTACTGCATTCAGTATTTTTTTGTTGTGTTTGGAACCAGAAAGACGAGCTCTATTTCAAACTTTGGAAAACAGCATTTCCATTTGTTTTTGTCCCTGTCTACTTCCCCTTGCTGCTCACCAGCAGCTGAGGAATGACTTTAATAGAGACGGAGGTGAGGGAAACGAGAGCCAGCCTTAAAGCAAACACTTCACGTCACTGAACACCTGCTTTGGCCTTTTGGTTCCGTGGGAGAAAACGCACTGAGGTTGCACTTTAGCACATAACTGCCCTGTTTGTTTGGTGCACTCACCACAGACAACAATAGCCAAGTGTCTCTCTGGGCATGAAGAAGCGTGGGTGGGTTTATTTAAGAATTTGGAAATCTGTTTATCTTACCTGCCAGTTATCCGGCTTCAGGTGGCTGTCGGCCAAATCCGGAGTCATTAGGTTAAAACTTTATGTTGACAGTGTTTTTTTATTATCGACAAGAGTTGTGCTCAACAGTTATCACCATTTTATGAATATCTTTGTAGCTGTCATGAGCATTCAAATGTTAAGACAAACCATGACACACAACAGATCACTTCCCTGGGCATTTTAATGTAATAGGAAGGCAGACCTTTACAGGAAGGGCATAGGAAAAAATCTTCTTACATGATAATCTTTTCAGTCTACGTGTGGCACTGCACAAGAGAGAGAACTAAAGACGACAAGCAGAAGAACTGGTATACATTACTGGATAAAGTAAAACTACATTCAAACAAACAGGCAACACGATGAATGGACACAAACCCAAGGAGAACTGACTCAAGCATGTTACCAAGAAGACAAACCCTCTAATAGAAAAGGGACATAGGTGTTGAAATAGTGGAACTGTAGGTAATAAAGTTGTCAAAAATTATAAAAAACAATAGTTTGTCAATGCATTTATTTGCTTTCCAATATCTGTCCATAAAGTATTAATTAATAATTAATAGTTTAATAGTTCATTAATGAATAGTTTTTACATTTCTGTTCTGTTCATGGAACAGAAAATTTTAACATACTGCTAAGCTTTAGGCCTGTTGGTAGATGTCTTTTTTTGAGGAGAGCAAGGCTAGTTTTTCCCTACTGCTCCCAATCTGTATGTTATGCTAAGCTAATCTTTTCCTGGTTGTAGCTTCACATGTGGTCATATGGATGTGTACAGACTCGTGGCAGGATCTACTCAGATCTGATTTGATCTACTGCTCCTTAAAGATAAAACCGTTATCAAGAACCCATCTAAGATAATTACTGGTGTGGCTCTTGTACACTGTGTAATTTTACATACATTCCAATAGCCGGAAAAACAAAAATTAACAATATTGTATCTTGCACTCCTAAAATGATAATTTATTGCCTATTTGGAGAAAAGAAGCCATGTAAATCAGAATTTCCAATACAAAAGTTGTATTCGACAGTTACACGAAAAGGTGGATACCGCTCTCATATCTGTCCCTTGAGCATTGCATGACATAGCCAAATGAAGATGGGTTCCAGGGAGGCCGAACAACAAATGGGCCAATCTTTCACTCTCTATCTCATGCTCTCATGCTGCCCAAACAGTTCTCAAGCTAAAACCAGATGAACTGGCGATCTTATTGTGGTTGGTTTTCTACAGTGTTGATAGACAGCTGCTTAAGCTCAGAGCCGGCGAGGACTAGCCAATCACAGCACAGTAGGGTCACACTTACATCCACATGTTGATTCCAAGCTTGTAATTTGTTATGACTTGTATGTAATATGTTAAGTCAATTCTACACTTTTGTACACACGTGTTCAATGAGATATGATATTTATTCCCCATAGACCAGAGAGAGAAAGTGTGTTGGGGGACTTTGTGTCCTTTATTGGGTCAGTGTTTGTCTAATATTGTGAAATTGTGAGTATTTGCCTAAGTGGAAGTTCCAGGGAGGCTATATCCTTAAATCTAAGGTCTTGTTCCTTTCAAGTGTTAGCATACTTTTTAAAATCATGATGGTGAATTGAGTTCAAATATATGCCTGTGACTTAGAGTGCATACGTGTGATTAAGCCCATGGCATCAAAATTTCACTCCAGTCAGGTACCCAAAGTTGGTAACCCTGAAAAAGGCAAATAATTCAGACCCTTACATGAACAATTGGACTTACTTGCTTTTCTCTAACAAGGGTTAGATGAGAAGATAGATACCATTCTCATGTCTGTATGCTAATTTAGAGTCCACCGCCAACAACCACTTAGCTTAGCATCAAAACTGAGAAGGGGAAAACAGCTAACAAAATCCTTCCTTCAGCACTTCTAAAGCTCACCAATTATCACATTATGTCTTTTTTTGCTTTATGCATATGAAAACTGAAGCATATAAACAGCACGTTGTGATTTTATTATTATATGTCTGACTGTTCGAACTTCCTGGGGTTTTGTCATTACTAAGCTTCTCAACCACAGGCTTGTATTTAACAAGGGAGATGTAATGTGTTAATCAGGACTGTATTAAAGGTGCTAGTATTTATTAATTTTGTTATTTTTGGACAAATCTAGCTGTTGTACCCAGTTTAAAATCTTGTTCCCGTGTTAAGCTAAGCTAACCATCTTGCTAGCAGCAGTCATATTTTCCATACAGACATAAGAGTGGTATCAATCACCATTCTTTTCTTTATGACAGACATGCATTGAGTCAATGCAGGTCTCAATGCTCACTCAATGCAGGTCTTTCATAATAGACATTTTGTGAGGGATGTATTTTCATGTCTTCGCCAGATTTTTGTGACATTTTTGTTCTGTTTTCAGATATGTGTATTGTCTTGTCCATTTATTATGCATTTTGTTGTAGTGATGTTTTCTGCCTTATGTATGTTTTCTTGTTTATTAACCCAACTGTTACCACATATCACATTAGTGATATGCAGCGTATATGAACATAGTAACCGCTGTAAAAAACTTCTCCTGGCAAAGCGTAGCCTCCTGATATTTTAATCATTTGTAGATGCAGGAGTCTGTGTGCAAGCACTACTTTTCCCACCAAAAGTCACAAAGCAGTGACACAGGCAGGAAAAATTTAGTAAGACAGCTGCTCCAAGAAGTAGAATAGGTAATGTGTGTGTTTAGGAGGTGTGTGTGCGTGTGTATTTGCATGTGTTCAACCTTTGTTCCGTTTCCTTCTCACCACATTTTAGCCTCATTGACCCTACATCCTGTTATAGCTTTGGGCATTTTAGTGTTTTCAGACGCCGGTGCAAAAACAGCAGCATTTATAACAACCTCCAGTGTTTGCCACCAGCGTCTCTGTTACTGGAAATCCTGGGATTGAGTGAACTTACTGTAATAGCACACCTGCCTCAAACACACTCTCTCACACACACACAAGCATAAAAAAGAGCAACAAGAGGGTGAAAAACAAGTTTATGACATTTGCCATGAAACCCTTTTGGCCCTGGGTAGTGCTGATCTGGGTCCAAACCACAGCAGCCTGATGTACAATATGAAGCTGTCTGTAGTCTCTCTCCCCGTGTTACTCACTACCCACCCTGGCTCTGTGATTGGAAGTATAAGGGAACAGACAGCTCCTCTGAGAGGGCACCAACCTGCTTGGCATATCAACCCCTGGGGGAGGCTGGGCACCTCTAACCCCGATGAGTCAGGCATTACTGAATTGTGGCCAGTGTCAAGATTTAGAGACATCTATGGATTTTACTGGTTTGTATTGTTATATCTGGCTAGATGTCTAGAGGTAAAATATCTAGACTCCCTTACCCAAAGTGAGTAAACAGAATTCCTCCTCCATTTTCTCAGTGTTTTACTAATACCGTTTAGTAATTTTAAAAGTGTAAGAAAAGAAATAGGGATGGGGAAAAAAACACTCATGGAGAAGAAAAGTTCCCTATACTTAATACTGCTAGAGGTTTGCATTTGTTGGCCTTTCTAGAAAGACCTTCCACATGACCAGAGATATAATCCTCTGCAGACTGCTGGGAAAAACCTCTTGTTTGTGTGTTTTGCACACTTTCAGTGATAAATAAATAACAACTTGGCCCGAAGGATTTGGCCCTGAAGGGTTATCTTCACATTTTGACATCTCCTTCTTGGTTTTCATGCAAAGAAAATAACAATACTAAAAAAAAAAAAAACCTTTTAAAAGTTTGATGGAAAATTTTCAAACTTTAATCTTAAATAAGACTCTTGATGGAAAAAGCACAATAAAATCAAAATCAAAACAAGTATTCTTTTAAGGAGAGGACTTTTCATTTTTATTACATAAATCCCTTGAGGTGTGAGTGAATGTATTATACTTTTTTTGTGCTTACTCTATTTTTTTTTCCTCAATGAGCACAAGGCTACCCAAAGCAGGGAAACCATCCATGGTCTGGGATTTTTTCATTGGCTTTGGAGAAAAGAGGTAACCAGTGCACTCTGAGCTGCCAGACTGAGGGGTCAAAACCATGCCGTGCAGGTATGAGTGCAATCAAGTTTGCAACCATATACTGGTGCTGTAGTTCATCAGTTTGTCTTACATTGTGTGTTGATTTGGATCCCACTAAGTATGTGCATGTCTGTTGAAAACTTTTGCTTGTCAACCTTTGGCTCTTCCATATACTCAGTACGAATAATCAGCCATCAGCTACATAGTCCAGCAACTAATTAACAACTCCCCAAACCTAGTCTTGTTCCTCAGTCATTCCACCATCAACTCTCCATGCATCATTTCCTCTTGAGTCAATACAACACACTTTGTCCTTCACCCATACGTGCCTTCAAACAAACCTATTCCACTTCGCCTGACGGTCTTAATCAGTAAGCTCAGTGTGGCCTTTCTAGCCTGAGCACTAAGCCCTCAAGCCCCACCTCTGTCAGGGCGAGGCCCGGATCAGTAAACAAGCAGTGCGGGAGAGGCTCTCCGGGCATGGGGAGAACCAAAATGAACAACCCGGGCTTATCAAAACATCAAGACAAGAGCCGCTCTTCAAAGAGAATAGAATAACCAGCCAATACTATTAACCCACTATCACAGGCGGCTGGGGGTACTGCCGCGTTTTTGGCGCGTTTTTTGGAAGCCGATGGGTTCGAGTAGGCGCCTCGGGCAGTGGGACCCCTTCCACAACCAAAGTAGCTACAGATGTGGACATCCCAGTGCGGATCAGGGAAGAGTGGAAGGAGGAAAGCAGCCGAGGTGGGCATGAAGGCGTAAAGGCGGGGTTATCTTGTCTTCCAAGGCTTGGCGCGGCTGATTACGATGTGTTTGCGGCAATGGATTTGTTGACTTTGTGTGTTGGTCTTTGCACATTTTCGTGACACCATGCCAGTATGCTGTGGGGCACGGAAAATCAGCAACTGAGTTGTTATACCACTTTTCAAAGTTGCCGCTAATAAGTCTGACCCTGCTTGACCTCTCTCTTTGTTGTGTCATTTTGCCTTCCATCTTTTCTAGGTTTGGTAAAAGACTTCTTTGGAACAATTACATCCAAATTTCAGGACAATGGGTGTACACACAGGTAAGATGGAGTTTTTGTTTTGCTTCACATGCCAAATTGGTTCCCACATTCCATGGTGTGAAAGTTCACTTCAGAGCAAGGTTTTTAGTCATTTTGTTGATTCTTTTTTAGTTACTCAAGGCTTTTGGATATACAGGAAGTTTCTCAATTGTTATGGCCAGTACAGATATTTGGATTTCTTTTAAAAATAGGTTTCCTTTTTCAAAAGCAGTTCTCAGTACACATATCAGACCTCAGATATTGTGGCCTGTCTCGTATTAACAAAACACTAATTTAAAAAGCCACCTTTGACCTGAGCCAAATACACTCAAAAGAATTAGTAGTGATTATTATTCTGACATTTTGTTTTTCAGATGTTTGATGAAAGTTGGTTTTCAATGCTATCAAGACAGAGAAAACAACTTCTTCTTTCCTAGACAGCCAAATAACTTCAGAGCTTTCAAACTGTTTTGTACCTTTCATTTTCCTCTCTATCTCAATTTTGTAGGGCAGACTCAGGCCCCTTACAGCCACAGGAGCTGCCTCCATCATTATCAATTTTGATATTCTTTTTGCACCAACAAATACGGTCTTTGAGTTGTAGATTGGTCTTGTGCTCACACAAGAGAGCATGTAATAACAGGCCGCACTCTTTCACCATGTGTTCAATTGCCACATTGACTCACTACCTCAAGTGACTATAATCCATGGACACACACACATACACACATACACACACACACACACACACACACACACACAAATACACAAATGCTTAAGTGCTTGCCAAACCATGCTGAGTATCCACAGGTTCAATCTACTACAATGACCTTTCCACAGAAGGCAATTTCTGTCATGCTTCCTGCGGCCCTGGTCGGTGATGTAAAACATCAATGACGTGCAGTGCCCTCTTGATTTGCACCGCACCCTCCCATTCTTACCCAGCCAGGAAAGTACATCATCCCATGTCATTATACCCGGCAGTCATCTAAATTCAATTTTGGAAAGAGACAGAGTTGTAACTGACAGTGCCTTGTTATGAGATTGCAGTTAAGAAACAATGACCCATGAAACAATGTACATGCTATTTTGCATTGTGTGAAAAGATCAATTAAATCAAATGTGTTTAGCTATTTCTGCTGGTGATGAAAATGAATTAAAACAAACAAAAGTAACTGTGATACATAAAACACTGAGGTCTCATGTTGAAGGTTGGGTTTATTTGAAGGATTTACAGAGATTATAATATAATGATAAATTGGTATATGCTAAAAGTATAAATAGGGCATTTTAACAAGCACTGAGTATATATCACAGTTCATTCACAGCACATTTAAAATTGACAAGTGTGTTTCTAAATGCCAATCCCAAATTAGACTATACAGTAAGTCACCACAGTTCCCGTGGATTACAAAATCCCAATTTAATCCTAATTATGGACTCGATCGTTTCCATGAGTCTCCACAGTGATCCTTTTGGTCCATGGGTGGGTGGGAATGCCATTGTGATCGTGGCCGGTGCAACATGTTTGCTGGGCAGTGAGGCTGCAGCTCTTCCAGCCATCAGTCCGCAAAAGTGCTGAGTGCCAGCTGGAGATCAGCCTGCAGACTTTTCCTTGCAGGCTCGCATAGCTCAAAGAGAACAACAGTCAGTGAGTATCTCGACTGTGTGTGATGATGTGTGTCCACAGCTCATCTGCATAAGTCCTTCACAAACAAGAACTTTTTGTTTGTTTGTTTTGTTTTGTTTAGTAAAAATGACAAAAGTTTGACAAAATATAATTACTATTTTTACATAACAGAGAACAGATAGATTTGTTTGCATTCCATTAACTGTAACTTATTTTTTCAGCTGTAGTTACTTTGAACTTTCAAGGCTCAATCAGTCCTTTGTTTGGGTTTAGAAATTACAGGTATTTGTTTACCTTTGCAACACATTTGTCTGCTACAAACAAACCCTTAGTATTACAAAATATGATTTCTGTTAGTTAATGTTTGAAAGACCTGTCAAACAATCGGAGGGTATTAGCAGATTAAAAATTAGGTTTTGACTTTTTGGTGGTGGGTACTCTGGGGTAAGTAGGGACAGACCCTGTGGTCAGTATTGATTCCATGCTGTTACAATGGATCCTAATAGTATGGAGGAAGAGAATGTGTCCAAAAAGTATCACAAAATATCCACAGAAACTTCTCAAACTGCTTCTGCAATATAATCCACTTCTCTACTGGCCATCTGTGTACTCAGTATGTTTCAAACCCACAAATTTTGCCAATGTATATACACTGCTTCTCTCTTAATCCTCATGCACGACCCTGTTGAGCCGCTCCTCTTTGTGATGGAGCTGCTCTGTCCAAGCTGACTCACTGGCTCTCTTGACACTACTTTTCTAGATACAACTGAATATACATAGCTGAATGGGAGTTTGGTTCAAGCAGTAGAACTAGCTGCCTCACTTTTGATTACAGAGCATTTGAGGGATGTATAGTAGCCAATCAGTAAATTCAGTAAAAATATAGACCAACAAGCATGGAAGGAGGTAAATACACAGGCTAGTTATGTACAACAGTTCTGACCCAGGGTGTCAAGCATGATAACTGGTTAGCTATATTTTGGGGGTGGAATTCATTTTATTTTGAAAACTACTGGAATCTATTCCATGGTATAAATTCAAGCCAACTCCGACCTCTGTTTTCTGTTAGGAAGCATGTTTATAACCAACAAACAAGCCTACAGGGTGTTTTGTAGTCAGAAGATACATTTTTGTACCCCTCTTTGAATGCAGCTCCAGGCAGCATTAAAATTATGTTACAAATAAAAAGTTCAATTCTTTTCACATACAGCACGGCCGCAAATATGGGATGCGAGTCGACACTTTCGTCGTGAATGTTCACAGAGCTGAAGCTCCACCATGACCAGTTGTAGACATATTTTTCTAGGATGTCGCTGGGTGATATTCATAACAAAACACAACAGTTCGAAAAAATAAATTGATGTGCAAATGAATTGCACAAAAAATGTCTGGCCATTTGTAGGATGGGAAAAACACAGTAGAGGATGAGAGGGTGTCGTCCTTCTCTGTTTGTATTCCATTTACACTTTCCTACACTCTTTAGAGACAGGCTTCTCACTGGTTTGTCCCTTTATCAAGTTGAAACTGTGGTGGACAATTGTAATATTACTACAAGTATTTATTTGTGTCCCTGCTGCTCATATTCTGTCAGCACCATGTCTGTACACATCTCTAAAAAGTCAACAGGGTCTTGTTATCTTCCATAAACAAAACTCTTTTAGACCTCAATCGCCTCATCTTGCCCCCTCCACCTTTTTGTGTATGGGTTACTGAGCTAATCATCTTTAACAGCATCCTATTGTAGAAGCCCTCGCGTCATTCGGGGAGCGTCTGGGGGAGCCTATAGCTATCATCAGAATGACCTGTAAGCTGATAGCGCTGCTGCAGGCTGCCCAGAATGAAAATTACGCAGCCAACAGAGTATTTGGATGGGATGCAGATGGCCTATTGACATACCCTCTTTCCCCAAGCCCCCACCCTCCACCACCTTCTCCCGTGGCCGGTCATTACCAGGGATTGGAAACCAGCATGCTGGGAGAGAGGCAAAGCGTGAAGGCGGCTTGGCAAAGATGCCACTAACATTGCCGCACCAGAGCATTGCGTAAATGGGTTCTCTGGAGAGAATGGGTGTCATGGGTTTGGCGGTGGGGATTTAATGACGGGGGTGAAGCGTCGGCTCAAATTACGCAAATGTCACCATCAAGCCACACATACTGTGGTGCCAGCTCTCAGAAACACTTGTCAAGATAACCTATCAAGAGAGGAGTTTATTCTTCTTGCATGTGAGTACTTGAGAGGAAAACATATGTATATACATAATTTATTGCCATCTACCATTTAATAGAGAGAAGTTAATGGAATTAAATTAATTCCAAGCAAATGGTAGGAGTTGTATAGTTTCACTCTTTCTTTCTTCTTCCGTCTTTACCACGTCTTCCTCCCCCTCTTCCTTGTCTGAGCAAGAAGCCGCTTTTATATTTCTCAGCAGATGCAATTAGAGCCTCTTAAAGCCCTTTCACATACTCACTGATGACTCATTTCCTTTTGTGTGTGTGTGTGTGTGTGTGTTTGCTTGTAAGTGTGTGTGAGTGATCTCTGTCTTACTCCGTTTTCCCTCTGCCATTGTTTTCCATCCACCTTTCCTCCTAGATCGTCCACAGCAACAAACTGCTGTCTTTTAGTGCTTTCTGGACTGCTCCGGCTGCAAATGAGCAACCAGACTTTGAACCTCCGGATAAAAAAGCCCAGAGTCATGACACACGCACAAACACTCAGCCAGACGTGACTCAGTATGCACACATCCCAGTATTACCACATCTGTCCCAGCAGCTGTAGAGTGTGTGTGTACTTGTGTGTGTGCTGGAGTGTTTTTGTGTGGTTTCACAAACACCTGGTGAGCAAAACAAAGCAACCTGACACCAACATGCCAGTTAATGTGACGTCCGCAGTAGTAGCTCATTGCATCAGAGGGGCAGATTCCTCTATGCATCAGTGTATTAGGGATTTCACACAAGCTGTTCTTGTGTGCATATTGATTAGCTTCCATCCTGTGTAGTCTTATTGCATGTATACTTCATGAGCGCTGGCATTGGCACTGAGGTTACATGCCGGATGACAAATAATGTGGTCACGCCACAGATGGCAGCTGGGAGCAGAGAGTGAAAGTCAACATCAGACTTCCTACTGGTTCTGTCCATGGCTACAAATAATAATATGATTATTTACAATAATCTGAGTAAGGCAACAGCGCGAGTTAGCCTTTTACATGAAACATGACACATACAGTACGTGGTTAGTGCGTCACTCGATGTTGTGACTGATGGATGTCTGTTAATGTTGGTGAATCACTCCGCATATGTTATGACAATTACTCCAATTAACAGCATAATCAAGCCTACATAATCAGCACAGGGTTTACACGTGTCCAGTTATACTTACCTGCTGTCACGTTTGAAGAACACTGGAAAAATATGAAGAGAGGAAGCTGAGGAAAGGCTGAAATCTCTTCCTCTGAACTGTAGCGTTGTAAAAGTGAGTGGAAGGAATATGCATTAATTCTAATGCGAGTTTCAAACTGTTATTTATATAATATAATATAATATTTGTCAGGCTACAATAAAGCAAACTCCTTGTTTAGTTGGGTATACTAATGGGATAAATCTGATGTGTTTGAGCTAATATGGTCTGCATTAGGAATGATCTAATAAAATCCACAATGAGATTACGCCCCTTACACTACTAAGTTTCTTCATTTTGTTCATTCAGACTCAGATACACCAAGGCATCAAATCAATAAATAAAAGTAAAGAAATAAATGCTTTAGTATATTTTTGACCTTGGTCTCAGAGTGCCTGAAAATATTTCTTTTCTGTGAGGGTGTTTGAGAGAGCACCATAAAGGATGAGAGCTGTGGCATTATTCTGTGCCTATTGCCAATAAATCCAGTGAGACTTAAACCAATAAAGAATTGTTCAACTAACAAGTGCCTAGAGCTCCATTTTCAATATTAAGAGCACATCACATGCACACAGTAGTTGGTTTTGAGTCAGTCCAACACACACTCTCCTGCTGCTGACAATACTCACTACACAGAGAGTATTATCCGCTGCTGAAAATCATCACCGACAAACAACCACTAACTTCTTTTTTTTGACTAATGCTCGCTAAAAACAGCAATTGCCCCAGCTGTTTAAAGGAAATTACTGAGCCTTTTTAAAAAAAAAGAATATCACTCTCCTCATCAGGTGTTCAAACTTGTTTCTTCTCACATCAGTTAGATACTGAATATACAAGTTTTGTATTTGTTACTCATTTTTAAAGATGTACTTCTTCAGTAGGACCTAATGGTTTTGGAACTCAATGCCACAGACAGAATAGGGGAATAGGAAAGTATCATCATATTTTGTTTGGGTCTTTTCATGGTGTTTGTTGACAGTAATAAAAATCTAGAATAATGCCAGCCTTATGCTGTAAGGATCCCTGAACTCACCGCATGTGAAACTGATCAAGTCCCTTGCCTGTCCACTCTTTTTGTGTTTGGAGAACAAAACAGCAAGTGCAATCTGGCTGTAGGCTGTTAAACACATTATAGTAACATCTTAATTTACACTGTGACCCTCAGTAGCATATATACAGTAGGTGTGAGTGTTGGTAGTCTCAGTGGTAGTGAAATCTCTGTGCTAACATTAAAAAGTACTGTCGTCTGTTTAGTGAGCAGTGCAGGAATGTGTCACACTCTTGTTGTTCATTAAGTTTCATTATCCTTTAAGTGGCGATAGCAAGTGATACGAAAATAAGAGAGATGTAAAACAGTGTCTGTAATGAGAGATGAGATGTTGAGCAGATACAGAAGACTAAAGAAAGGCGAGGGGGATGACAGAGATGGTTCCATTTATGAAAAACTGAGGCAACACATTTCAGAGATGTCGCACTTGTCTTGGAAACCAAAACGAGGGAAACTGAGGAGCAATTCAGACAGAGAGAGAGAGAGAGGGAGAGAGCTGGAAAGAGCCCAGTGTCACTTTTTTGTGACATGGCCTTGGCTCTTGTGGGTATGCATATAGTACAGTATGAGTGTGTGTGTGTGTGTTTTTAAAAAAGAAGAGAGACATTATTTCCACTTTTATAAGCAGCCAGTATCACCTCCGTGAGTGGCCAAAGCCCTGCACAAACCCACGCAGCTGCTCTCTTATGTGCCCATGCAAACACACACACACACACACAGCAACTAGGCACGCACTTTTGCACAACAGACTTTGATGTCACCAATGCTGAACATATATTTCACTCATACACACACACACAGACGCACACACACACGCACTTTCATGAGGTTTTATTTTGTACACAGAGATATCAGAATTAATCGCCTCGTCAAGCTGGGCTTATCCTCACACATACACAGAAATCATGGTATTAGATGCATTAATGCTCTGTGCTCATGAATATGCATAAGACAGTGATGTGCAACACGTGCAGAGGATTACTTCTGACAAACACTCTCCCTCTCCCTCTCTTGCACTCCTCAACACACACATACAGAGGGTCACAACTCATCTCACCACACCCGACACACATATAGGGTTATATGCCTCATGTTGAATCTTTTTCCACACACACACACACACAGTTCTGGAACTGCAGGGGTTACAGCGTGCTACAAAAACCTACAGGATGAGGCCGTTTCCACCAGCCTTTTTTCTCTCTTCTCTAGCGTTCTTTTCCAGGGAATGCTAATTTAATCGTCAAATAGTGTCTTTTGCAAACTTATCCACTTGAGCTTTGCCTGTAGAGCAATCCCAACAGTAGCCCACTAGCCTTTGTTCCCATTGCAAGGTTTAATTAAGGTATTACCAGACCTACGACGAAGTGAAGCTTAGCGAATGGAAAGAAACATCACACAACTGTAAAATGAGTCACTGAGGACATTATCAAAATGGTATCATTTAAAATGATAGTATAAACAGGTTTTATTATCAGGAACAATTATATGTATTTCTAACTCTGTTAATGTTATACTGCCTGTAGTTTATGATGATGATGATGACACTGTGGTCAATAAAATGGGTGAAATGACTACAGCCTGGTTTTCTTATTGCAGTCAAACCAATATTCAACCAGGCGCTACGACCATTCCTGACTTGGATCAGATTTCTAAGAGTCTCTGATGTGGTACCTTGTAATAGGTCTGGGGTGATGAATCACAAACACACACACACACACATAGCTCTCAGTGTTTATCACAGCAGCATTGCCATCCTCACACAATACTGTAGCCTCGCTCACATACACACGCTCCACATTTCAAGGCAGAGGAAGCTGAGCCAGTCGTATTCAACAAAACTGTCGTATTGCATTATTACTATGTACTTGCATCGCAGTTCTAGTGTCTTGTCTACAGATTTACCATCAAAGATCTTTTGAAACAAATGCCTCTCAATTTTGTACACAGGCATGCAAAAGCGAATACCTCATTTTCAACCCATAACCTTTTGTTGTCTGGGCGGCAGCTGTGCCACGGATGTTATCACCTGCCATTATAAAGCTATTAAGTTAACATTAACCCCCATGTGTTGCTTGAAAGTTTCCCTGTGACTCATTTTAAAACAATAACCTTGTAAAGTGTCTTAAATATGGTGGATGACTGCATATATATGATAATGTGCTAAAGGCAGAGGCTAAGCTGCATGTTACAAAAAGCAGCAAAAAGTCAGCATCCTCACCAGGTGATGATCCATATAAGTCATGGAAATGAGGGTGAGACTAAACCATAAGTTTGGCAAATGTGAAGCTATCTGAGTGACACTGGCTGAGGGAGGATTTGCAGGTATGAACTTTCCCAAATTCAATAAAGAGCGGAGAGATGCTGATGAGTCAGTAACTTGTGATTATTAAATAGACAGATCACTGCTGTTAAAATGTGTCCGATTACGACTCAGACTGAGACTGGAGAACTTGTTGTGCGCTCTGAGTCAGGTACAGACAAGAAATATTTCTTCTCTCCTTCCCTACTCTGAAAGGAAAGATCAGAGGTTTGAGATGTTGCCAGGCGTACACGTATACACCTTTTCACGGTGATTCAACTCCTCCTGGGTCGCGGCCCCACCAGCATCAATAAGCCTACTGTGGCCCTCAGCCAGCATATAGCTCTGGTATGAAGGGGTAAGTATCTCCACCCTTTTTACGGTGGCTTGGGTGTCATGGCTGCTGTGTCTTGACTGTCAGGTGATGACAGATGGTGGCCAGGGGGCAGAATAGATGGGAATAGTAAATAAAAACAACAGGGCAGATGTGCTCTTTGGCTGAGTCAGCCACCCCTCGGGGATAAAGTGGATGAGTTTGCCTAGGAACTCTATTTGATGTGGTGATGCAGAGTGGGAGACCTCTCCTGTAGCCAGGTGCGGGGACATGAAAGGGAGAGTTGGCGAGAAAGCGCAACATGTCTTCTCTCTTTTTTTTTTTTTCCAGCGGTGTCAGGTCATGGAGGTACAGTCATATTTATGCATTATACGGTATGCAGGCATGGAAAGGCACTAAAATATCAGAGTCAGGGACAGCTGTTGGTACTCTGATTGAAATTTTAAAAGACAAATTAAATCAACTACATTACGCAGCATGTATGGCACGTAAAATGAACAAGGGATATACCAAATTATAAATTATTATCAGTGTTATATGATTAAAAAACGAATAAAATGTATTGAACACATTCTTGTTTATCTTTTTTTTTTTTTTTTGCTTTGTGTTTTTTTTTTCCTTTTGGTAAAACAGCTTTACACTGTACATAAAGTTTAAATTTCTGCAACTTACAAACTAAGTTCCCCTCTGCCTTAAAACCTGTGAGTTAACTGAACTTGAGTTAATGCTCAGACAACATACAAAGCTGCTCCCAGTGACTCTAAGTAAATTCAAAGTGCACAGGGGTAGGGACTGAATTTAATGCTAACTTCATTGTGGTCAGAAAATTCAAACTAGACATTTTTAATTTGAATTAATTTGAAACTAGACAAAACTTACAGTAACATTGGTTAACAAGAAAGTGTATACATGATGTTTACAGTGTACTTGTTATATATGTAAAGAAACATATATAAAAAATTTATTACTGAAATTTGACACAATCATTCATTCATTGATTTTTTGCAGATGTAATAAACAAGCCAGATATTGCAACAGAAAACATCATGTGTAGTTAAAGGCAGGTGTTTGTGGTATTATTTCGTCTGTATGTGAGATTGTTTTGACCCTAGGGAGGGTCTAGTGTGTAGTCGATGGCACTGGTCTTTTATGTATGATTTAAGTTGTTTTGTACTTGTATTCCTTGCTTTGATCATTATTGTTGTGGGAGGCTTTTAAAATGGTTTTTAAACTGTAGTTGAGCAATTGGCCTCTATTTATGAAAAAAGCGATATAATTTTAACGTACTGTTACAGCAATGGGGTTGTGAGTAGGTGTATCAATGGCTAGTACTTTTCCCCACTGTAAATTTAAAGTTTACTTTTAACTATTTATGTTGTTAACTCAACAACCTCATACGTAATGGTATGGTGGTTGGTTGCCAGTATAATATTGAAATTAATTTCTAAAGAAATATGTATATACTTTTCTGGCACTAAATACTGTACTTATAGGCCTCACTGCAGCTGTGGGGTCACCAACCAGAGGCACAACAGACTTATAGCTTATTCCTTATTCAATTTCATATTTTTGGAGGTACTTTCTGCCCCATGATAAAAGTTTTAAAATTGAAATTTATATAATTTTGGTTTTGTTTAAAAAAACTGCTTTGGTTGGTCTAAATCTTATTCCTGTAAATGAGAAAAAAGAATATTCTATATGATGCGTTGTTACTGTACAAATAATCCTTCCATTAAATATGATATACTTTGTGATTTGATACTGTTGTTGTTGCAATGCTCTGGAACTCTGCTTCTGCTGTAAAAACTCTTTATGTACCTGACTGTGAACCATTTGAATATTTTAAAAATATACTAATATTTTAATGGTTTTCCACATTTTGAGCGGATGATTCATCCAGAGTATATCCAGTCCGTGCATTTTGTAAATGTTTAACAGCCAAAATGAGATTATTCTACTCACTTTACTTCTCAGTCAGTGATTTAATGCCTGACAAATTTATATTCGTAAATGTATGCAAAGACAATATGGCAATGTAAAGGCTTTGGTCAACATGTACTTGCAAGACCAACTAATTAGAAAAGTACAAATATAAAATAAAGTTACTCTACATTTTACGGAACAAGGGGTCAGACCTCCTTTCAGTGACAAGAGATATTTTATGTGATGAAACTGAAAAGAACTTGAAATTCAAATCTTAACGAACATGTAAAGCAAAATAGAAACTCCTTATCAAAGTATAGGGTTACAAAATAACTGTTCATTTGCACCTACACACATTCCTGCGGCCTCCTTGTCAACAACTTTATATACATGCTTTAAAAAAAATAGCTGCTTACTTATTTACTTGTGTGTGTGTGTGTGTGTGTGTGTGTGTGTGTGTGTGTGTGTGTGTGTGTGTGTGTGTGTGTATGACAAGCACACATACTCAGGCACAGCGAGAGAGACATAATTCAACTTTCTCATGTTCTTTGTGCACAGAGGAGAGTGGAATTGATTCCCTGCCCTGGTGTGAAGCTGATGACTAACAAAAGCGGTCTCTTTTCTCTTTTGGCATCCGACAGCACTGAAGATTACTGCGGGCTCTAATGCGGATACTCACGGTTTATTTTTGAACTGTCCAGGTCATTATTCCTTTGACCAGATCAGAAAAGCAGGAGGGATCGTATCCTGGACTATTCAACTAGTGTCGGCGTGTCTTGACCCTCTCTTGTGGTTATGGTTGCTTTGTTCATACTGAGTGTGTGTGTTTGTTATCGGTCTCAGTGTACCATGCTCAGGCTTAGGGGTAGGAAGGGTGATAGGGGCTTAAGGATGACAAAGTGCAGGCACTCTTTGATCCTCAGCCACATTCTACTGAGAAGTGCTTCATAGTGAGGGAATTATCTTTGATGTCACCTAGGAACCTCCACGTGCCAGAAATGGATCCACATTTCTATCATCCCACACCATCTGAAGGATCACACACACTTTTGCAGAGCATAAAGAGGCTGAAATGTAAACAGTTTTTGTACTTCTGTGTTTTTGTCATTGTGTCTTTTAAAGCGGGGCAGTTTTAACATCTCTGTAATTACTGTAGAATATTAAAGGGAAGTCACCCTAAATAGAATTCATATTATATTATATTATATTATATTATATTATATTATATTAGATTAGATTAGATTCAAATTAGATTAGATTAAATTGGATTAGATTGAATTTGGATTTCATTTGGAAAACACATGGAAACCACTTTGATTTCTATTAGTCCGTTACAAGATTTTTTTAATTAGATGTTTTTGTTTGTTTGTTAGTTTAATAAATTCCATAAAATAAATAACATAAGTCGTTATTTATTTGATTTATACTGAAAGTATTTTATTTGGAGGTATTATATTATTGATTTTATTAGCACAATACAGTGATAAATTGTTGTGTGATGGATAAAACTGAGAGGGACAGTGGTAACCAATGAGTTGCGACTGTACATCCAGTGTCCATGTCAGTTTATGACAGGGTAGGGAGGTCTCTGTTTATGGGCGATGTAAGGGTCAAGGGGAAGGTTAGAGAAAAAAATACAAATGGTCAGATTTCAATAACTGTTTCATTTAAGATAAATGGTCATTATTAAATTATGCTTTCATACACTAACTGATTTGCATCAAAACAAGTCTGCAGTGGTCATTTCCTCAGCAGTTATACAACAAAGCCAGTATATATCCAAATGTCATTATTCAAAATTATTTTAGAATAACAATGAATTTTGGTCTAGACTGTTGTAGGGCATTAAAACACAGCATGTCTAGATTCCTTCAGACAAAGGAAATATACTTCCATTCATTAGTTTGTAGATATCCACATTATTAAGTACAATAATACCGTAAGCCATATTGCATAATGCGAGAGAAAGTCATGGCACTCAACCACAATTTACACTATCAGCAGACACTCGAACTGTTTCTTACTGGCCGGTCATCAAAGAAAGAAACAGCACTGCTTTCTTTTTTCTCTTGCTACTATTTGATATGCATGGCAGTGGTGGTGATAGTAATGAGAAATTCTATTTACAATCCATACTCACTAGAAATGGTAGTAAAAATAGGAGAAATGTTACAAACATTAGCATTGTTGCTAACATTGGTGCATTAATATGTAATTCAGTGATGTATTCACACTAATAAACAGTGAAACAGTTTAACACATTGAAACTTTGTAAAATTAGATTGAGTAAAAATACAAAGTTGTTGTCACATAGTTTATAATCATCATCAGAATACAGAGACATTGGTATTTTCTGAGATATTCTCAAACCTCAGTCATGAAAATAAACTTGACATGCTTTGCCTCTAAACTCCAGAAAATAAGATAGTGTGGATCTTTATGAGGTGCAATTACTCTGGAAAACTGCTGTGGTTCTGTATTTGCCTTGGGATTCCTCAAACATCAACTGTAGAGTCTGCTGCTTTGTCACTGTTTAGTCATTTTGGAGCCAGATGAGCAAGCGTAGTGGAGGATCTACTCTTTGAAAATGCTTGGCCTCACAGGACTGCTCCACGGATCCAGCAAATCCTTAACAGGCTTAATGTGTTTTATGGTCTGTCTGGCCCGCGATCAGTGTGTAGGCAGCTCATACCAAGGCTGTGTGCAAAACAGTAAACTATGTGAAGTAAACGTGTTATATTGGGCTACTAATTGGGCATCATTAGATAATAAATGGTTTGTGATGTACTGAAGTGTGTTCAACAAACTGTAAGTTTGATTTAAAAAAGACAAAAACTCAAAGCATTGCCTTGATATCTTGTATGTTTCACGGCCCTTGGTGCCGGTACTGCCTTGGGGAATTTCCATAATGCAGTTCCTTATTTATCCACCAGTATCCCACACCAGTGCTGGTTTTATATCTTTAATTTTAATTCCTAACCTCTGATTAACTGGCTGGCCAGAAAGAAAAAAAAAAAACACTGGTCTAGAAAGAAAATGCCAAAGGAAATAATATCCCATTATCATCTTATGCTAAATGAGAAGAATGTTAAAATGAAGAGTGTTGTGCATATGATTATAGTATGTTCCCGGTGTCACCCCTGCAGCTTCTGGCGCTGTCCTCCTGAGCTGGGCTGTGACTGGTTGTCCAAGTAGCTAATGTGGAGGAGGCACATCAGGCGGTCAGGAGCTGCTGGGCGAGGCTGTGGGTCCCGTCAGCCATCACTCTGGGACCTCAAGGCTGTGTGGTGCTGGGGCAGTCTGCCTAAGCCACATTCCAACTACTACGGTCACAACCCAGTGGACTGTATTAAGCATGAGTATGTACACTGTAAGTATTCATATAATCTGGTAAATGTTAAAATTTCTGGTAAATTTTAAAAATCAAGAGTGCAAAAAAAAAAAAAAAGCCCATAACGATCTAGATGATGTCTTTCCTTCTTTGGCTCACCAACATCCCAAAAGCCCAACGATATTTTCAGTTTTGAAATTATTAAATCATCACATTTTTAGAAGTTTTAGACAGAGAATGTTACATGTTTAGGCTCACAATGCTCAGTTTTCTTGGTCCACTGTTTCAGGTCCAGACTCATCAACAACTGTTGGAGCTGCTATCCAAGTACAGCCACAGACATCCACTGTAGGTTAAATCCTACTGACTCACTGGTGATCCCTTAATTTTGACATTTGTATTTTCCAGTGTGTGAACCTAACTATCGCATGGATTGCTATTAAATTCAGGTCACACATTGCTGTTTACCTCAGGATGAATTGCCGTTTTTGGTGAACTTCCAATCTACGGCCATCAGGTCATTTCTAATTCATTATAATATTTATTATGATGGGTCAATTGGTTATTTAACAGAGGTAATGTGCAGCTATTTTGATTATCTATTTATCATTTCAACCCAAGTGCCAAACAGTCCCTCCTTTAAGCCTCTCAGTACAAGGGATGTACTGTTTTGTCTTATGTGATATAAAATAGATAACCTCTGGGTTTTTTGGAGCTATTTGAGGGCAGTGCTTGGGCTGTAGGAAAGTGAGACAGATATTTTCCTGTTCACTAATTGACTGACTAATTGAGAAACAATTTATGAATGAATTGTGGAAATAAGCGGCCAGATTAATTAGTGAATTGTTGGTTGTGGTGCTACTATAGTGTCAGTGTCGGTGACAGTGTGAGCATGTGTGTAGGTGACAGCATTTAGCCCAAAGCAGCACTGTGCCTACAGTAAGTATAAGCTCACAGAGCACAGGTGGGTGGGTGGGTCCAGGGGGTGGGGTAATATCCTTTGCCATTTTATTTTTCAATACTTTCTACTAGTGTGTATATATTTAGTGTATGTATGTATTGTAATTCGTCAGATAGTAATAATTTGAAATATTACAGCAATCAATTTTTGGCAGCTGGATTTACACTGTTTTGAAAATTTTCATATATATTTTTTTGAGAAGGTATTAGCACTACCATGTAAGTAAAGGAAAAATGTTTTAAATGGGAAAGATTGTAATCCAACCCTCCTTACTGTAATACACTGAGGAGGAATATTAAAAAAGGAAAAAAAGAAAATGTCCTTTGCTTCCCAATAACAGAGTTTTTTATTTTTAACAGAAAATCCTCAGATTCCACTGTTTCACAACAAAGCACTGTCACATAACATTTATCTGCCCCAACCCTAGTACTCTGAGTACTGATGGTGCTCAGATCTGTCTGTTGCTCAAGCAGAACACTTTAAAAACACTGGGGATGTGGTGACCACCGGCTGTTTCCCTCCCTGGTTAATCTTTAAAGAGGCCAACCACTTGACTCATATCACACCGGCTCTGTGGCTTGTTTTTCGTCACAGACCTCAGCTTGATATCCTGTCTGGGGTTTTATGGAATATGTTCTACCGGCCGATACGTCGCCGCGCAGAGGTGTTAATCACCTCTGTGTTGGTACCAGGTTTGATTAAAGCTTGTTAGTGTATTAGTTCTTTTTACTGAATAGTTCCCCCTGGGACTTTTATTGTACTATAATTTCCGAAACCCTCAGCATGCGGGCACTGGAGTACAGTCAAAGCATGCAACCACATCAGATATTGTGAAAGTGAGGAGTGTTGTGGTGTTTCCAGACACTCAAAGACTGCAGCTGAGCTAAGCATCCTCACTATCCCAGGTCACTTTGTCATTTCCAAGAACAAAACCATATTAAGCGGTGTGTGCTCCTCGTGCCCCATTTCTAAACGAACAGACATAACTTCCCTACCCTTGCTGTCTTACCCTCCTGCTTCCCAGTAGCCCCCAGAACTAATCCACACACCACCCCACCCCACCTCCCCTCTCCTTCTCCCAGCTCACCTCTTGGGCCTGCATCAGTCAGCAAAAGCTGTGGATTGGGCCTGCTGCATATCCCCAGCCCAGACTCACACACACACGCACACACTCTCATCCTCCCACCTTCTGTTCTTTGATGGGCCTCAGGATTCCAAGTGTTTAACTCTTTTGGACATCTCAAATCCCTCTTCAATCAAGGCCCTCGTTTCTTTTTTACGGAGGGAAAAACAGCGGGTTGTTATCAAGATCATTATTCACTTCTCAGAGGTTGTTCTGGTAGCACAAGACTCGTAGTTATGATTACTGTAGCTCTTCTGTTATGCTGCTTTGATTGTGTTTTTTTTCCCCCATCTCTATAGAGATGATAGAATTTTGAAGACTGGCTCTGATTGTCACTTCAGGATTTTCTTGCTATTCCTCTGGTTTCACTGGTATCGGACTGTGAATTGAAGCCTGTTTTTCGGCTGCGGTTCTTCGATATCAACACAGTGAGTCACTTGCGGTTTCTACTTCTTTAGCTGGGCTGCTGTTCAAGCTGGGTGCCTGGTGGCATGACAAGCTAATTGGAGCAATTACAATCCACCTTTTACCATTTTATTTGGGTGATTTCATCATCATCCCAGATGGAATATTTTCTGACTGATGGGCTCGGTTAATGAACTGCCAACATGGCTGCCTAAATCGTAAGCTCTCACATGACTGCTATTTCATCATCTGCTCCTCATAACTGTCTAGATAACACATTTACGGCACAAGCAATTATAGGCTGAGTCAGGGTCATGAATCTGGATGAATAACAAAGCAAATCCACTCATCTACCGTTCTCCTGTCCCTCCCGCCTCATCCGTTTGTCTCTTGTCTTAAATTGAGTACAGGCTTCCTCGCTGAGATCAGAGCCTCGGCTGTTTGTGGACAGTTGGAGTGGGGCTGCAGTACACACACACACAAACATATACACCCAGTGCCTTTTAGCTAGCAGGACTTGGGTAGCCTTGGTTTCACTGCTCCGGGAGGTCCACTGTGTAGAGCGAAAGGTGAGCAGCACTGTCTAAACCAGACATTACAACTATGCAGTCCAAATTATTCCAGTCTTCTCCTGTGACTGGAGACATGCCAGACCGATTGCATGATTCCTTCCTGGAAGCCCGAGGAAGTAGGAATACCTCTTTCAGAGCATTGCATTCCTCAGCTCTGCGAACTCTGCGGTCAGCATGACACAATCGAAAACTACCCACATCACCATGTAATGGAGCTGCACATGCCAGCAGCTGCTGTTCACTTAGCCAGATGTCAGGACGGTCCTCTGCCAGAGCATAGTCACGTCGATCAGTGTTACACACAAAGGGTGAAGGGGCCAGACAAAGCAGTGCAGGTGGATCAAGATGTTAGAGCTCTAGTAATCCCAGAATTAAATGTGTTTTTGATGTAGGAATCTTCTCCCTCGCTGCTTCAGAGGAGTTGTCCCCGGCTGTTTACGGAGTCTGCAGGGCTTCCGGAAGCCACTGTAGTCATAGCTGCCCCTCAGTTGGTCTTTGCTCTCCCAGGGTGCCTTTTTCATTGACAAAGACACGTAAGCTTCAGAATTAACTGCGCATAGCTCCATCTGTCATACCAGGGTGGGAGTCAAGATCATGAGGAGGCCTCTGGGGTGAGAAACCGTGCACAGGTTCTGGAGGCTCAAAAAAGGTTCAGTGGGCGCAGCAGACTCTCAAACATGAAGATATCAAGTGTGGAGCTCTTTCTGGGGTCACATTTTCTAGGTTTTGTTTTTATTTTGTCTGCGTTCGATTGCTTAGCGCTCATTTGCTGCCTTAAGTGTTCTGTGCTGCACTTTACAAAGATCCTTGTCAATCAAAGTGTGTGGGGGCGCAACTCGCGGTCTTTGTCTTTGGATTTCCTGTTGATGATGGACTTCTGAGATTCTGTCTTGCGGTCCTTTGTTGTCTGTACAGCCATGGTAGTTATTGCTGCTTGTGTTAACTATTCGGCTCTCCTTCTATTTATTCAAACACACACCACTCATAATGTTGTCGAAGCTTTAAAAGGTCAATTGGCAAGTTTTGACATTGAAAGCCTACTGGTTTTAAAGTGTTACGTAGCAGCATATGGAAAGCTTTCTGGCTATAGGTTTGTCACTGTTGTTAAGGTGACTCATTTAACTTCAGTTATAACAGTCTAGCCACATAAAAAATTGATGGGTAGATTTAACTGAAAAGCAGATTTTTGGGTAATTTAATTCCACAAAAGTTAGGTGTCTCAGTCACGTAGCACCTTGCAGTGTCTACACACATCAAACCATATTAATTTGGTGAGCTTTTCACGAACCATCTGCCATCCTAATTCTTCAGTCTAGTATCAGCAGAAAACAGGCACGAGGAGGCGCCACCCGGAGGTCAAGGCAGCTGCGGACATGGCCGACCAGCAAGAGCATCATGGCTCATCTACGTGGCCGCTTGTGTCACTTGATTGACGGAGCCTCAGATCTAACCTTCACCAAACTGTGTCGGGGCAGCGGCAGGCGGGAGCTGAAGGGGTAAGCTTATCAGCCTCGGTAGGCTTCATTCACTGGATCCAGTAGCGTCATACCCGGCAGTCTTGGGAAGGGAGATGTAGTTGGTAAGACAGAAAGGTTGGATGGTAGCTCATGGGCAGATGACCTATAGATTGAAGAGTATAGTCTTGTGTTGTTGCTTTGCAAGTGGCCCACTTGTTGTATGTGGATTGGCTACGAACAAAAGAAGATACAGGCTGTCAAATAAAAGTTTTATTAGTTACACAAGTCTGGCAGACTAGGTTTGTCATTAGAATCTGGCTGGCTATATAGCATTAAAGTTATTGTTTTCTCACTTTTACAGTCATGTTTCATACTGTACACTAAAAGCATTAGCATGTGCATTAGACATGGCCGTAAGATGTTGTGAATATTAGAAACAGTACATATTTGAACTGAAATCCTGGTATTTCCCAAGGAATATTCACCAAATCTAGGCCCATGTCCTTGGGACTCCAGAATTGATAGCATGTGTGGTTGTGTGTGTGTGCATTCACATACAGAGACACACGAAGCGTTTTATCTCCTGACCCCTCATTAGTACCACACAACTCTTATGAATACAGTCTGACCTTAAATTGCTGTTACTCAGAAGAGATATAATTTGATCAAACTTTGACCCTGCACCATTCTCTTCTGGTTTCCTTTTCATTGCACAAAGTTGCAGCTAAATACATTCGGATTAAATCACACATAAGTTCAACAAGTAACCAAGCAGACATTCAGGCCTCCATTCTGATGTATTTAGTAGTTCTGCTAGTATATCTAAGAGATTGTTGTGCTACCAAGCATTATTACTACATAATCTAAAAAATATGAAAAGAATAACATCATAAAATCAAAATAAACATAATTTTAAGATGAATTATCTGCAGTTCTTGTTGAGAAATCCAGAAGGTGACATATTTCTGAGACAACCTCATGAAAAAACCTTCTAGCTGGAATTGGTGAGGCAACCAATGAACCAATGAAAGCAGCTGCATGTTTTTTTTTCTTCCTAAGAATGGGTTCTTCAGTTGGTAGTTAATATTTATTCTTTTAACATGCGATGATCAAATTTTAACTGTCAGCAACAAAATAAAGATAGGCTTTAAGCAAATTCAGCCCTAAATACTAGTATTAGCTTTTAGGAGCCTGTTTTGGCCCCACCGATTGTAAGTCTGTTAGACAAGGTGTATAAGTTTGATACTAGATTAGCGAAGATGTTTACAGGTAATCTGGTGTAAAAATAAAGATGAAAGTAGTAATAATGGTATAGCCATGATTATACAGACAAAAGGTTTAATATTTTCTACCACCTAATACAGTAGTTAAATGCTGCCTCCTCATATTACTGAGCTCCGTTGGTCATTGGTTACGCATGTTACTCAGGAATGGTATCTCTGTTTCAACGCAGCGCATGAACTGGGAGGCGGGCCAGAGGCTAAACCAGTGGGACTGCTTCACCCAGCCTTATTTCCAAGTACTGGCTGTATTGCTGGCCTGCCCAGCTACCAGACAGGACGCCACCACCTTGACTGCAAACATGATCCACCAGGCCAGAAATGTTTCAGCTCATTCACTCTTTCCAGGCCTCCTCAGTCCAGGAGTCACCCAGTGGTGGAGGTGGGGTTAAAGAATGCCCTCTTCAAATATCCAAATCAGGCACTTATTTTCTTCATACTTTTGATATCCATCATCTGGTTGAACAAAGATTTACTTTAAATGATACCAGTTTGGTGTTTGTATGAGAATCTACGTGTCTTCTGTGCGTGCCCTCAGGTGCCCCTGTCTATCGCAGCTCTATTTGGCCCTCTCTGTTCCCTGCTGCCTGTCTGTCAGAGGCTGGCCCTCTGTGCCCGACTAAGGTCGAGGTTTTGTTTTTTAACTAATATGCTAGATCATCCTATACAACTGGCAACCTTCACTCTGACACAAGGGTTACTTTGGGGTTGGGAGGGTGAGGGGTTGGGAGGGAGCAGGCTCACAGAGGTGCTCAAGAGAGAGGTGCAATGAACTCTTTTTGAGGCAGAGTGATGATGGAGCAGGCTTGGCAGGGAACCAGTGTCGGGGGGCCATTTTGTGGTTAAACATGAGCGTGTCGCCCACATACCATTGTGCCTTTTTCCATCGTGACCCCTTGGTGTCCCGTCCCAATAGCCCCAGGCGTGAGCCGGCGCCATCTCTATCAATAGATGAGGAGCAAAAGGATGATTTATCTCGTAGAGATATTTAAAACCAAGCGCTATTAGCAGTTATGGGTAGAAGCCACTGATGGGTGATTAAAGCATGCATGTGCTGCTCAATGACTTTGAAAAGCTATTAGCTATTACTGCCCTCTTTTTCTTTTATATCTTTTTCTTTTTAGTGATTAGATACTATTTCAATTCATTCATTAACCTTAATTCCGGTAATTGTACGAGTATAGTGGTCATGGTGTGTGTTTTTATTTAATTTTTTTTTCAAATCAGTCATTTTAAACAGATAAAAACACGAATTTAACTGTAGTTTAACTTTTGTCTTTCCATGTTCATTTCGATATTCTGCTTTCAAAATGCTGAAGCATGCTTTGTAACTGCCATACCAAGTTTAAAATATTTTTTTATTACATCTAATTTATCACTCTGCTAGCATTCTAGAGTGTTTGTGAAAGATAGTTAATCCCATAATACAAATGTTTTCTGAAGAAGAGGCTGACTGAGCACGCTTTTACAGGAAAAATTCAGTAACTAATTCTTACTAGTTAAACTGAGCAATGGTGGGGAGCTGGAGAACGGCTGACAAATGCCATGGCACCCCCTACTGTTCACAGTTCCTAACGATTTAGATGAACCCTCCATTATTTCATATATATTGCCAGACCTTAATAATCTTTGAATACAAAATGAAACATCATTTCTACATGGGATCACTGTTATAATCCTCCTCCTTATGCATATGTGCAACCTACCCTGATTTTCTGATTTGCTGAGTAGGCACATGGCGGGGAGTTACACATAGGAACTGTTTGCACCAGGCGAAATTTAATAGCTTGTTACAATATTGTTTCTTTAGGTGCAGAGACAGCTTCATTTGGAGCACTGGCATACTACATGGCTCATTGTCACAATGCCTCTGGAGAGATGGCGCTGGGGCCAATCAGGTGGCAGCAGTGAGTGTGCAGGCCAAAAGCCGAGCACACAGGCGTGCCCTTCAAGGACCTCCCAGCTGAACTGTTTCTGGGGGCAAGCATCAGCAAGTGAGCACCAGTGGACCAAGTGGACCCAGAGTCTGGAGTGGGTCTTACTGGATGAACACTGGCTACAGAATAAAGCTGCTTTTCAAGTAAGAACAGGAGGATATATTTAATGAGGATTGTTAATGATGTAACCACGTTATTTTAACATAAGGCTGAACATGATGTCAGTTTGGCTATCAATAAAACTTCTCTGAATAAACAGCACATGTATGTTTTTGTTCTTTTAATCTCAATAGTTTTAACAGTTAGAAACTACAAGTACAATTATAACACAATTTTTTGAATTAACCTCAAATAAGTCCTATTCACAAATGATTCCATGGAACATTTACCAATTTTGTACTTAACTGGTGCAAATAATGATCTTTCTCGTTCTGCTGAAAACCTCGTAGTATTATTCCATCTTAGTAGGTTTCTTGTTTTAGGTGGTGGTAATGGGGCACTGCTGGCGCTCGGCGGGGGTTTGCACCATGCTGAACTGGTGCAGATGGTAGGGTTCAGCTTTGGCAGATCCAGAAAGGAAATCCTCGGACACGTCAGCCCAGCCAATCAGCACGGACCCCATTCAACACCTTATACAATCCATGACAATGATACGTCCATTTAAACCTTGGTTTCCATGTATTTTGTAGATTATTCGTCCGATCTGATCTTCCTGCTTACTCAAAGGCAGACATAGCATTCCTACCAAGAAAAAGCATTTATATAGACTATAAGTTTTCAATGGAATAACAGGAAAATGTCTTGAATGTCATATAAAACCTTTAGAAACTACAATAAAGAGAATGGGTAGTTGTGTTTTGGTACTAACAACAACTTAAACATAACTGACATCACGTAGAAATTGAACATCCTGGCCCCTTTTGTTGGTGATAATTTACTCAGTTTACTTGGTGTATTGTTGAATGTGCCAAGTATTGGTTCAAGCAATCAATCACATCACAACTAATATATTTAATATATGTACCACTGGGACCAATGTATTTAGACTACCTTCCCAAAAGGCTTGTTTTCCATTTGTTTTTAGTATTGTTGCTGACACATAAGAGAAATTGTAAGTGTAGTTGTCCTCTAATAGCAGTTAATATCATTATCAAATACTTTTCTTTCTGTAGGGTTTCTAATATAGTTACTAAAGATTGTGCTTTAGGTCATTAATAAATTCTACAACTGCCTGTTCCTATCACACAGGTTTAGACACAGGTGCTAACTGCCACAATGAAGAGTCAATTCATCATTTTCCTGACGAAGCTGCTACACACTGTTTTACTTAACATGGACTTGTGTTAAAACTGAGTGGCGTTATTACCGGTATTTATTTGGCAGGTGCTTTTGTCAAGGACTTACAACAAAGTGCATTCAAACCACCTGGGGACTAAAATGACTTTTCCCAAATATTTAAACCCTAGTAACAGGAGGGAGGGCATTTAAGCAATACAAACTGATTAGTCACATCTTACCAATTCTGGATCATGTTTGCACCTTCAGTTTGTCTCTGAGACGGTTCCTCCCGTGTGTTGAAAGTAACCTGTCCCTGCCGCGCTCATCATCTGCACCAGGATGGTCCTGATGGAAAACATTAGAGAAGGTAGATGTGACTGTGTTGAGTGATGTGACTTGCAATACTGCAAAGGTTTATGTAGTAAGTGTTATTTACTCGTCGGTATTAATATATTCCTGTTTCTCACTTTAGTTTTGCCTTGGCCACTGCGGACATGGAAAAGAGCACATGCATAGAGTTTGCCAAGTTCACAAACAGTGAGCGACAGCTGAAGCTAACCGCTACATACACAACAGAAATTAAATTAATATTGGAACTCAAGAACATTATACCCAAAACACTACAAAATACCGATAATTTACTCAAATGCTAAATAGAGGTAGAACCGTAGACAATGTAATGTTAGGTAGCCAACTGGTACTGGGGCACTACCTGACAGCTATCTAAGTTGAAGCTAAAGGACTGGTTTCATTTAGCTACGTTAGAGATAGCCCTGCATAAATATTTCCCGACTCTTTGAATATCAACATACAGTGATCAAAATACTCTACACGGTGGTAAGAGAAACATTTGTGAACTCTAAACACTACTCGTACACAGTATTAAAGACATAACAGTGTGTACCACGGTAAGTCACATTGAGGATTTAGAACGTCCGGTTTTAACAACCACTTCGGGTCTCCCTTAAAGGTGCAGTTCACCCAAAATACTAGCCTATACTTTCACTCTTTGAAACAGTGGCATGTTTGGCAACTCATGGTCATTATTCCAAATTAAAGAAGAGTGTATTCACCCTATATTTAAATAACTCACAGGACAACCCTTGTGGATATAAATATATATATCTACCACAGTGGTTAAATTCAAAGTTATCACTCTGACCTTCAATTTTGAAAGTACATGCCTAAAATAACTGTTTTTAAATCTTTAATTAATTAATTATAGACAAAGTGATTTCCTGCCCAAAAAAGCCGGTAAAAAATCAGACAACTAATGACGACACTAAGGCTTTAGAGTCATGACTAAAACAAGAGGAAAATGTATTTTAATGAGATAGAAGCAAACAATCATTCCCTGAAGGAAGACTGGCAGTGTAGTGATAGAATTCAAATACAAAAAGAATATTTAGTGAGAGCAGACCTGGGCAGAGAGGTGGATAAAGAAATATGTTCTATGTTCTTTCTTTTACCTGTTTCCAATTTCCTACCTGTTGCACGAACAAGCCTTTCTCACGAAAACATTTGTCACTCATTAGTACAGAAAATTCCATTCTCAAATGCGACATTGAGACGATGGCTGTTTCTTAGGAAACGCAGGTGGGCTTCAGCTATGTACAGAGTAATTGCTTTGTCCAGTCAGTCCAGCACACAAAGAGGCATATGAATCAGTGGAGAAATGTCACAACCAAGTACAGGTCAGAGTGTGAGTAGAATGCACTCTTAATTTGATGTCTTGAAGCAGGTGGGAAAACAGTCATAAAACCCATGGAAATGAGGTTGTGTGTTTTCGGATTGCATCAAGACAGAAGTTGAATGTTGTTACCATTGAATGCAGAGTTCTAAAGTTGTTCTGTTTCTGGGCTTATTTGGTGGCGGAATAATGGAAAGTCTCGAACAGTTACTGAACATCAAGCGAGACATGCAGGAAGGCGTGTGGTCTGGTACATCATCTATAAATAAGTTTCAAGAAACCGCTGGTCTCTTTGAAGTAGGAGGGTGCGAGGATGGATGTCAGACTGTCGCTTTCGATCTTGGATAGCAAGACAAAAAGCATAAGCATAAAGATATTTTTACTCTGGGATTTAATTCACCAAACTTAGAACCATGACCAGTGGTCAGAGAACTCGGAATTATTCTGTGAAACATTTGCTGAAGAATATTGGTGGTCTAGACTGGACATGCCTTCAGCTACATTTTGTGTTTATCCACACATCGCCCTCTCAGAGACATCAGTACAGGTCTGTTGCTCATTCCAACTGAAATTATGATGTGAGTAAGTGGAGAGAAGGTTCTTTCTTATAGCCAGTTGTACCTGATGATATTCTCTTCCTTGACTGGAGTGTCCTTGTCCGCGAACCCCATCTGCCTCTGCTGGGCGAAGATCTTCCAGTACATGTTGTTGCTCTTTGCAGCGGTACACTGGCTGTTGCCATGAGAGCAAATGAGCATCTGTTAAATTTCTGACAAGATGGGATTGTGAGATCATTTGTGGTCATGTAACAATTTTCCTTCTGATATCTAACAGACGAGCTTTGGCTTTGTCAGTGCAACAAATCTGTTCCACAAGTGTTTTTCTTTTTAAAAGAATGATGCGGTATCTCTCACCACATGTACCAGCTATTTTGTTTGTATGAGACACAGGCTGTCTTCATTTCATTTTACTGTGGTTTAAATTTAGCTCAGTGATTAAACAAAATGAATTAAAGTAATGGTGGAAAAAGATCACACAATGTTACTAGTTGTTGGACATCATCATGTCTTAACAATGCAACTTAAGTTTCATTGACTGGGCTGTAAAGAGGAAGATACAGGACTCTGGAATGTCCCAAAACGCCAGTGAATACAGTCTCTCAAAGGCAGATGAATGGGTGCAGTGCTAATAATGGCACCGTGGAAGTCCTTAACTCCCAGAAAGTTAGTAACTTAATAGCCTTTTTGTGTGTTCTGATGAAATACTGGTCTTGATTGAGAATTACGCCTGCTCCGTTTTGAAAAGCATGTTGTCGTTTCATGCATGCTTAGCTACTACAGTGCTTTCCATACATGGGTATGTCAGAGACTACATGAGCATGATGTAAATAATTACTGGTTTCACTCAAGTGGGAATTGGCGGAACCAAGGTAATGTGATGAAACAGGTATAGATATGGTAACTCACATTATTCAGTTAATTTATCTTGTAAGGTTTGTTGTTTTCTTTTGGGGAGGTTTTTACGAGTTGTTAAAATAGGTGGAACAAATAATCAATGGCTTCTGTGTTCTTAGAATTCAAATCAATGCAACTCCAACAGCATAAAGTCAACAGCAAAGGAGGAGCTAAGCTATGAGTTATTAAATAATAACCAGTCACTGGATTTGTTTGAGGTATACTGCATTATAATGGTTTAATATCTTAGTGTTTGTCATGAACCAGTGGTGGAAGGAGGACAGATTATTTACTTATTAAAGTAAAAAGCACATTGTGGTATTGTTGTAGTATAGTAAAATCACTGTGTCAGTATTTCTGACAAGTAAAGAATCCATCAATACCCAGAAGAACCCCACGCGAGCACAGGGGAACCTGCAAACTCCACACAGAAAAGCCCTGGGTGAACCTGGGCTCAAACCCTGAACAACATAACGCTGCCGGCGACAGTACTAGCTACTGCACCACTGTGCCTTGCCTTAGTAAAAGTATTATCAGCTAAATGTGCTTAAAGCCTAAAACTACGTTTAGTCGGTCACTATACTAACAAGTACAAAGGCATGTTCCTATGTCTCTGTGCGGGACCTTCAGCAGGACTTTAGAAATGCTGAGGTTAGGGTTAAGTTAGTTAGTTAGAATAAATGCGCGACATGTATGCAGTGCCAGGTCTATAAGATTAATAAGCCCCTAGCATCCAGCCTGCTTTCAAAAACCAGTGATGTAATGATATGGATGCAATCACAGAATGTAAAACTCTTTATATCATGAAACCTCCCAATAATTCTTCTAAATACCCGAAGTACTAGGCCTACAAGCTAAGTGTACTCAGTCTGACTATGCCTCATAGGTTATGTTATTATACAGTATCTTTGGTTTGGTTATTCTTTTCTCAGTATGATTATTTTAGGGCCAAGTTTCACTGAAACCAATTTTTACGGTTGCTTATGTCATTTAGCCTTTGAGTTAATTCACTTTCATTGTGTATGTTTCAGCTCTTTAGATGTTTTATTGAGAATTATCGCTGTATTGCTACACTTTAATGGTAAAGAGAACCATTATAAAAACAAGGGGTGTCTCTAAGAAATCAATAGAATTTTCGCTATCTCTCTGAGCATCCGGTGTATTTTGGTCTGTATGTAAATCACTCAGGAAGAACAATGCCTGAGACGAGAGTGGAGTATGAATAACAGTCTTTTTTTTTTTTTTTTTTCACAGTTTATCCTCATTAAAAACACTTGGCGATGAGTGTATAGTGACAGTGTGGTCCCACTTGTGCTGCGGATTAGATTAAAACAAAAATAGTAGATGAACATGTACTAATGAGCCTAAATGGAGCTGTATTGGTAAGCTCAGTGGGGAAAGCCGGCGCATTTAAGCGGAAATGAACATGTGAATGTTATTGGACGAGCCGAGGCGCTGTAACCAGGCAGGGAGCAGCTGCCAGGATGTGTGTGGAGGAGCTTGCGTCACTGAGGATAATTCTGAAAGAATGAGACCACAGCTTCAGCTAAACCTCTCCTCCACCACCCACATAAGCCTCATCCACCTTCCTCCCGGACGTTAGCTTCTCTTTCTTCTCCACTTCAGTGCACTTATACTCTTCACCCAGTTGCCCTCTTTCTTTTCATTTACAACATATTATTTCCCAGGCTCAGTATCACCTGACCTGATTCTAACTCAAAGTTGCTTACAGGGAGTGAACAGGTATGGTTCCATTGTCTTGTGATTTTGGGATCAGGTGGTTAATAAACAGGGAAAACTACTGAGAGGAGAACCAAATCACATTGGTGGTAATTCATTTACAAGTTACAATTAAAAGTTTCACAGTGCATATTTATGTAAGTGGAGAACAAATTTGGAGAGGAATCAAAGGCCTGGCCGTGACTTGATAGATGACTCTGCCAAAGAACTTTCTATGTATTATCAACAATGTTACCTGCAGTTTTCTCAGTGTGTAATAAGTTCTACTTTCAAATAAAACGAAATGCAACAAATTATTCAATTTCAACCAGCAAAAAGTACTTTTACTCTTAAAAATTAAAGTGTAAGTACATTTGATATGTATTAGTATTAGTAAGCAGTCTATTTGCTGAAGGGTAACATACAGTTTGTTTATGAGCTGTTTTGTGGAAAACAAAAGTGTCTTCTGTGGCTGGATATGGGATCAATTAGAGCAATGAGAGTGAACCAAAATAGTAACATTGTGGTCACCTTAAAACCAAAACGAGTTGAAAGTGCTAAAAACAGTCCACAAGGCTGAGGATTTATCGCGGTGTTTTCAAATAAATTTCACTCTCACTTCCTTGGTGACAATTTTCACATTACATGTACTGATTTGAACCTGTGAAAATACTGACTAGTGCAGCTTTAATATAATTAACATGATGTTAAGCTGCGTAACTGCTATAAGGATATCTAAATTCTGCTCACTGTACATTGTACAACTGACGTCATTATTAATGTAGTTTCTAATTTAATTAACAAGCATGCTTTGAGGCTGATAAAGTGCATGTGTAATGACGCTTACTGCTTCCACTGTCGATTGTTAATCGCTTTAAGCAGCATGTTTTTAACTCTTCTAGCTCATAGCTTTCTACACATAGACACACGCAAAGACACAGACCATCCACTGAACAAGCTGGCACAAATCCATTATTAGCTGTCACAACAACGGTTTGCTGTTCTTTTGACCTAACAACCCGATCGCAGTAGGTGACATGATGACTCACACACATACACACACAGAGTCAGAAGCACCACCACCTCAGCATGTCCACACACTGGTTCAGAACTCCCCAGCCTGCGTCATACGGCGCCCTATTAACTGTTTTTATAATGGGAAGGGATAGATGACAAAGGTGTTTATCCATGCTCACCACGTCTGAATCTTTACCATCTATAACAAAATGATCTGTTTGTGTCTTTTCAAGTAACCTTGATAGGGTGCAGGAAAGGGTACACCTTTAAAGCACAAGAGAATACCCTGCAGCTCTACATCAGAGTATTTTCATATTAAGGGACCCGTAGTGTTCACTTTTAATTACTAAAGCACAGTGGGTGCATCTGGGAGTTAGTTGAAATGTTAGTGATTATATTACCATATGAAATAATCTAAATGGAAAAAAAATAGCCATTTAAGCACTGAATGGCTCATCTTAATTATATCCTGTATGAAAACACTGACACATGGGTCAACAAAAACATTAAGATTCATTGTTTGGAGACCACAAATATACCCCACAGCAAATGTAATACAAATGGGGACATTAATATCAAGATCTAAAAAACTATTGGTCTAGCTGACAAAAGACCAAAAGGAAAGGTCAAAGGGTCACTGGGATCCTCTTCAGAGATCTCTAGGAAATGATTCTCTGAGAGACATTTAATTATGAAGGATAGCCATAGCCATTGCAAGATGGTCATAGGTGTCTTTGGTTAATCTGATAAATCAAAAATCTAGTAACATTGATATATCGAAAAGGTTAAGATGAAATCAGACTGGTGCCTAGAAATGGCACAATGAATCAAAAAATGGTCAAATTTTTCTGCCAAATTGCCTCATAGTCAGCAGATCTATGACAGATATCCATACAGCTCCACCAACCCGGTGGTCTAAGGATCAACACCAATCTATTATACCACCGTGTTTTGTGGTTGTGGCAATGATTTTTTGTTGAGAAGAATCATGTTATCCCTTTATGGTCAGTACAAGGCAACAAAATTCATCCTCAGGGGAGAATACATTTTTCCACAAATTTAATGGTAACCTGGCCTGTAGTTTTTATGGTATGGGCTAAAGTGCTAGCCAGTTAGCTTAGCATAAAGATTGGAACCATAGGGTAAATAGCTATCTCGATTTTACTTTGAATTTTGTCTAGATTAAACAAACTAGATAAAATATGTTAATGAGCTTTAGAGGTGTTGACAGGTACATTTTGTGGACAGATTCAGGTTAGCTGTTCCCCCTGTTTGCTGTCCTTATGCCTTTTTTGCTAAACTAAGCTGATGTCATGTTTGTTTAATCTGTACAAAAAACAATGTTTAAAAAAAGACGAAGTTGTGGTTTTATAGGGGACTATGTACTGCTTTCTGTCTTGGCTTGGAGCAGTGACAGTCCTGGAGTGTCCACTGGTTGCCTGACAACCACAGTTTTGAGGTAAAAAGCCACAGTTGAATATAATAACACACTTAATGCTCAAGATCATAATTAACTCAGCAGCTCTCAAAATGCTGAAATCAAGCTAAACTGCATATGTCTGACAAGTTGTAGGTGGCTGATTTTGAGGACTTTTAGAACATTTCATTATGCTTTTACACCCACATCATTACTTGCATCGCAGCACTGAACCAAAAGGCATTCTCATACACTCATAAAAACCACCCTGGGTACCGTCAGCACATCCTCACATTCAGACTTTAATTCATTATCAGTGAGGTTGTTCCAGAAAATGCTGCTTGATCACATCACACACTGGTCTCTTCTCTCTCCGGAGCTATTGAAGCAACTTGCCTGTGTCTGTGTATCTTAATCCAGCTGTCCAAGATCATTGGGGGAAAAAAAACATGGGAATTCTCTCTGAGCGTGGATTTTTGCTTTCAGCATGACCCAGATTTGACTGTTCATGTTCAGCTTTGCAGTCAGAAGATGTAATCTCTTGTTTAGATGGTGTTACAAATCTCATTTTTGTTTTGTTCTTGTGTAAATCCAGTAAACAGAATTTGGATTTGAACGTGCTATATTATCACTATCCTCTGTACCATTTATAAAATATAGCATCTTTTTTTTATTGTCATCATTGCCTTGAGTCTTATACCTTGTTTAAAAGTCATAGGTAGGAGCTGGTGCAGGCAAAATAATAATAGAAGAATAGTTGAATTGTCTTTCCCACTTTGCGTAATGGGGTGATTGTGTCAGTTATGATGTCATGCACCGATGTGCATCAGGTATCGCTATGGTTACACTTGTGCTAGTGAAGCCCTCAGATTAGATTTCCACATAAGCACCAGTCTGTGAGAGTGAGTTTATGGACTGACAAGTTGGGTCCAGTTAATTAAAAAAAAGTAACTTGAAAATAAAAATGTGGAATAGGTGCTTTTCTAAAAAGGTTAGGATTCTTATAAAGCACTACATCACCTTGAATCTTTTCAGAATCATGAATAAATCTAATGACCTTTCCCAAACTGTGGAACAAAATTTCCTCTTCACACCAAAAGTGTGAGTTCCTGCTCCTCTATATTCAGCACAGGCCTATATATAGGCTCTGTTGATGAGTCTACGATAGCATGCATCTTTACATAGTCGTACTGATGACCACAGCGTTGTTAGGAGTAATGTTATAAAACAGGCAGCCAGTGTGTCCTCCTCCCATCTGTTCTCTCTCCTCAGTCTCTATTTCTCTGTGTTCCATGACGCAAAGCCTGAGTGGGAGTGGACAAACCTTCTGCTCCCTGAGAGGACTGAGTGGGCAGCCGCCATCCGCTGTGTGCGCACCAGAGATGGAGGCAGAGATGGAGGTATATGGTGGAAGAGAGGGAGGAGAGGCATTTAAACAACAGTGAGTGAAAGCCTGAGAGAGGGTGACAGTGGGAGGATAGAGAAAAAGTAAATAATGGGGATGAATGGGGACAGGAAAGAAGAGGGTGAGCTGTAGTACAGATTGTAGGATGGGTTTGTTATTGGAGAAGTGTGGACAGTGAGAAAATGCAGAGAGAAAAAAAGAAGGGGGTGAGGATGAGAGCCTAATAATGGGGAGCTAAGGACAGAAGAGCGGGAAGCTTGAGCAAGACACAGACAATGAGGAAAGGACCCGTTGAGAGAAAAATATCAGGAATTAGAATGACAGGCCTTGAAAGACATCTTACTGGGAAGGGTTCTGAGAGTCAAGGCTTTCAAATGTTTAAAAGAATCTAACTGGCTGTGGTGTTCAGTCAATGACTTAATTTACATACATCATAACCTGATAAATGTTCCTGGACTTAAGACAACAATTAATTTAGTGAATAAAACCTAAAGCTTCTCATATCTAGTCCCTGTCTTCACTTCAAAGCCTTTTACATTTTGTAAACTTTTAATGTATTAGCATAATACTTACACTATGTTAGCTCATATACTTTATTTATTAATACTGTCTGTCATTCTGATTCTCCATATTGAAATTCTACTACTGATACTTCTGTCTGTTCTGTAAAATACATCATCTAAAAATCTGTCTCTGTCCTTGAACAGTGATCCCTCCTTTGTAGTGCGTCTTGATTTTCCCATTAATGGATTTTTAAATTAAGTTTTCCTTTACCGTGGTCAAATCATAGGGCATTTCTTGTTGGCTGTGAATTGTAAAGCTGTCTGGGCGTGACTGAAATTGAGCTATACTCGTGAATAAATAAAACTCAAGCTTAAGCCCATGTTTGACATGTGGGCACTGGCAATATTTTGCCTTAAGCATGCTCTAACAAAACACAGATATGTTCAAAAGCATTGTATATCATGATGAGTTATAGCAAACATACATGTAATAAAAAACTGAGGGATGAGAAGTTTTTGGGTTTGTGAGCTTAAGAGCTCAGGTGGCTAACATATCAGCTCTGCCCAACTAACATAAATAATCCTCAAATTTCTCTGACTCAACAAACTCAGGAACTGTACTTTGTGCTTGTAATCTAGTGTTCTTGATTTTCCATTACGTTTTTCATCATTTCTGTTGAAATAGTAATGACTACATAATCTCTACTGTTTCTGCCCTCGTGGCTGGGCACTCTGGCTACACAGTAACAGACTATCAGCAAGACAAACGATGTAACTAGTTTCTCTCTCTCTCTCTCTCTCCACACACACACACACATATACAGAGGGAGTGAAAAAAAAACCTACAGCACTAGAGGCAGTATAATAAGCTATAAACAACATAAACTAATATCACCATATAAAAGTTAATATAGTGAACATGTTGAAATCATTGCCCTGTTTTAAAAATCCAGCAGACATGGAGGGTCTAATACATAATATCAGTCTAATGTTACATTCAATGTTTAGCTCAGTTTTAGTCTCCTCCAACTAAAAGAAAAATAAACGACATATTTCACCAGCACCAAACTTTGAGACATGCAGTGGAGTTAACAGAGCTGCCTGATGCAGCTGGAAGAGACAGTGATGAGGTGGTGGCTTGAATAAAAATCATTAAGCCTGTGGGCTATAAAGCCAAAACAGTGAGCGAAGTCTATGGAGCTGGTGGACTGCTGAAGTCGGGGTGCGTCTCTGTTGGTTCATCACAAAAGAGACAGCCACACTTAGCCATTAGTGAATTCTGTTTGCTATATCATACCAAGTAATTACATGAACTGAGTAAATTAATTGCCTTTATCAGCCTCTATGGGTGACCACTACAAAGTGCATCTACACTGATAGAACTGATCTCCTCCTACATACTGCAACTACAGCACCTCACTCCCACTTTTTAGTGGCCTGTAATTGACACCAGCAAGCTGGCTAATTACAACTGAAACAAATGTGTGGTGAAGGAATATTATGATGCAAAAACACTTATAAAAAAGCAGTATCGTGGTCCCATTTTAATACTTATTGCACCACACATCAGTGGTTGTTTGAACAGGGGATACAGGGTGGGAAATGAGTCTTTAAAGATGAGTGTAGTCATAGGCTATAAATGTTATATACTATTATATATATCATCTGTAATTCCTGTAACTAAACCTTAGCTGATAAATGTGTGTCATTCTATTATGCCAAGATACAGTAAAAAAAAATCCTTATTATCCACATTATTACTAGTATTGTCCTTAAAATCATATTGTTTTGTTATTGTCAGGATAGCTTTTTATGAGCTACTTTAAATGTCTAAAACAGCACATAATCCTGAATGAATAGCCATCCAGTGACCTCATCTATTTCTGATCCCTCCCTCCTGCCTTCTGCTGCTTATCTTTAGTAACTCGACCCTGCTCATGTTCCACCAGTGGCTATTTTACAATTTGGCTAAATCTAGCTCTGAGGTAACAAGTGACACCTTCTGTTTCCAGGCTTCCGGTCGCTAGGCAACCTCAGCAATTATACCACTGCCAAAGGGGAAGGAGGAAATGGCACCGAGGCCCTGCACTCTGTTCATCTTGGCCATAGCCGGTCCTTCATCCTTCATCTAAGTGTGCTTCCATACCAGAAAGCCAGTGACGAGGGCTGCTGGAGCATGCTGTGTTTCCCTGCTCTCATTAAATCGCTCTCTTTCCTGTGTTATCAAGATGCAGTAGTCTGGTAAGGACATCTGATTACACCAAAACACTCTGCTGCCCCCCTGTTATTTCCACTCTACAGAGTTGAAGTGAAAAGCTGAAAATGATACTGACTTCAAAGCAACATGCTGCCAGCTGAATTACCATTTACTTTTCAGATTAAGTTTACAGAAAAAGCACATGATGATTTTTATAAAAAATAATATACATTGCTATAATAAAACTTCAAATGATATAAATTATTAAACAAGCTCCTTCCTCCAACATCAATTAAATCAGTCCTACATTAATAAACATAATATATTTTATATAGAAACTTTTCGGGAGTACTAAAAGACATGAACATGAATTACATGAAGTACAATATATTAAAATTTAGGGCACACACAACATTAATCACATATTAAAAGCTGAGATTTGAAGTGATTTGTTTTATGGAGCAAGTATTTAAACACAGTGAATGTGTACAGGGAGAGAGAGAGTTCCAGAGGAGGGCAGCTATGGAGAATACCGAGGGTCAGTGCTTGGGGTCTGAGTGGTGTAGACATGAGGGTAATGTGTGCATTGACAGATGCTACTTTATGGCAAAATAGGTAATTCTACTTTTGATATGTAAGTTTGCTTTGCTGTTAATACTGTTAATACTAAAATATTAACATCAGGATTCTGGAACAAACGCTTTGTCTGGGGATCTCCAGGCTTGTCTCATGGGGCTAAAAGGTCCTTAGAAATACAGCAAAACATGCAGCCATAGGAACCTCAAATGTGATCAGTACTGAGGCCAGTGTGGAGACAAAACCTGGAGTAAATATGTATAAATATTTACCCATAATTAAAAAAAAAAACTTGTTATGTATTACACAACCATTCCTCTTTGCTTGAACTCTTTATAAGCAACCTAACAGCATATATCCACCAGGACAATCTCATGCTGTGCAGCTAAACTTTGCACAAACCTACCGACCTTTGTCTCCCGTGCGAGATCTCTGAGATCTTTTGGGTTCAATATTTCACAGCATCAAGCTTCAATGAGCTACAACAAGCTGAGACAAATATACCACTGCATGATAATGTCAGCAGAGATGAAAAGAGGTATTCACATACATGTGTAAAAGTAACAAAAATACAGTATAAAGAGACTGTAATACATTAAAGAATCCTTTTGCAGTTAAAATTACATAAAGTACATAAATATCAGAGTTGATAGTATCAAAGTAAAAGTACTGATTAATAATTGATCATGTGTTTTATGCTTGAAATTCTAATCTCAAGTAACTGGCAGAGTAAATATGTGAGTAAAACATATAATATTTCTTTTCAGTATGTAGTGGAATGAAAGCATGATGTGGCAAAAAAAATTTAAAATGAAATACTCAAAGTACATCTAAAAAGAAAGTAGTTGAGTACATGTATTTAGTTACATTCTGAAACTGACTGAAATTCTAGCAATAATAACCTTAAAAAGCTGCTCACTGCTAATTAATGTAATAAAAATAGTAGTTTTGTTTTATATTCTTTAAATTGAAGTAGTTTCTCATTTTTTTTCTTGCCGAGATCTTTTAATATGTTTTCACTGAATAAATTCTACCTTTGTCTTTTAATTGTCTATATACTATTTTTGGTGATTTGGGCAATGCATGTACAGAGGACCAGGAAAGATTCTTCTTTGTACTGTTCTTTTTATTGGATTTATTATGGAGAAAAATATTTTGTTCTAATAAAACACGGTACTTCTGATATGCCATTTTAAACCCAATAACAGAGCTTTTGGACAAAACAAGGCTTTGTTCACAATCAAAATCAGCTACACTCTTTCAGGTCATAATGACCTGGTTGGTTGTCTACTTGTGGCACGCATGCACACACATACACAGATACCGTACCATTCATGAGTTTCACCACACTTTGTTTACATGAATGAACATGACTGAATAGTGCTCAAATAGCAACAAGCTGCGGAGGAGAAAATGTGCTTTTAAAGGTAGCGTGGTGCAGCTAACATCTTATGGAAAAGGTTGCTGCGTGTGTATTTAAATTCCCAACCCTGGAGATATTTCTAACAAGGTGTCACTTAAACACGCACTTCTGCGGTTACAATCAGATGAAGTGGGAGCTGACATTATGGACTGTAGACTAACACTGAATGGTCCAGGTTGGTTTACTGTGTGAAAAGTAGAAAACTGTTGACTGTGATGTCATGTGTGATAAAAGATCATGGTTTTAGAGCACAAGACAACATGCATTCAAAAGTAGCTATCTTTAGCACCAGTGTCCTCAACTGTTTAACCTGAAACTTAGATCATTTTCTCTTTTTTTTCTTTAAAGTCACCAAAAAATGTCTAAACCATGACTTCATGCCTTCATATGACATGCATTCTCGTCATCCATCAAATCAAATGTCAAATGAAAAAGTATTTGTCATCTTTGTTAACATTATCTAAGACATCTGTGTCTGTTTGGGGTCAGTACACATAGTGTTGCTCTTGATACACCTATGACAACATATACTGGATTTAAATATTATTATTCTTATCATGTGTCTGAAACATATCTCTCTTTCTGATACTGAGATGAAAGTCAACATCACTCTCTTATCTAGGCCTTAATTAGTAGCAGAGCTGAGTGAACAAAAGCATTTCTCTGAGAATTCTAACTAGATAAACAGTATATAATTGAAAATATACCAATTTTAAAATTATGAGTCAAATCAAAAAATAAATTAAAAATTAAAAGGACAAAAAGATATTGTTGTGGGTATACTTTACAGTGCAGCAACTTTTGATAGCTTCAATATACAGTACATTGTGTCTACATACATATAATGTAATGACTTTTGTCCATATATTAACCTTTAACTGCATTTGTTCTTGAAATGTCACCCCTTTCTGTTCTCAAATATGTGTGTTTGTTTGCTTTCTCAGTTCTGTTAAATTTATCTGTGTTTCACAGATTATACACAGAAGTACTATGTGCAGTAAGTTGTTAAAAGGAAAAAATTGTCTAAATTTAAATTACAAGAAGTGGCTGTGAGGGGAGACAGCGTGGTGGTGCAGTGGTTAGTACTATGCAGAAGGTTCAGGGTTCGAGCGGTTAGCCTGGGGCCTTTCTGTGGAGTTTGCATGTTCTCCACACTGTTGCCTGTGCGTTCTCTCCTGGGTACTCCGGGTTCCTCCACAGTCAAAGACATCTTGAGGTTAGGTAAATTGGTGACTCAAGTTTGCCCGTATGGTTGTTTGTCTATAATGTGTTGGCCCTGTGATGGACTGGCGATCTGCTCAGGTGTACCTGCCTCTCACCCAGTGACAGCTGGGATAGGCTCAGACAGTGATCACACAGATAGGTGGTATAGATAATAAATGAATAAGTAGTAATCTATATTTTTACAAGCCAAGCCAACTGCCTGGCTGAAGTTGGTCTCATTGTTGGTCTGTCAGTTGGTTGGTCAGTCCACCACGTTGGACCCCCCTTGACTAGTGTCACCATTGGGTTGACAGTATTTTGTTTTAGTCAAATATCTCAACAATAGCTGGATGGATTGCCATGAAACTTGGCAGAGATATCCATGGAGACAACAAAAAAGCACCCTAATGATCTGTCCCTGACTTTTCATCTAGTGCCACCTATTCAGTGAAATATTCCTTTCTTGATGGTTAGATCACCAAAAATTTACAGGACAAAGCTACAATGTCCATGATATGAACCTGGGAGCCTATTTTCCATGTCAAAGTAAAGTCCACTAAAGTGCTAATTTTCTAACGATGGCTTTAGACAAAGCAATAAAATAGCTGTCTCTGGTTAAACAAAATGATCTTACTCCTTGAATTATATCTGTGGAATCCTTTTTCCATGTACCACTGGCAAAAGCAGTGACTTTAGTGGACATATTTGGGGGTTAGTTGCCAGTAATACTGAGTAGTTAATTGTATCATCCTTACTATACAAGACTAAATAGACCCAGGTTAAAAATTCAGAGTTATCATTAAGGCTTAAAATCAACATTCACTACTTTTTGAGTGTTATTGTGGGTAATATGTAATTGCGTAACAAAAGTTAAGTTGGACAAAGTTGGAGAATGTTATTGGAATACAATACAGCACAGGTTGTATCAAAATACATTAAATATACTTCATTCTTATTTCAACTATATTATTGAAAATGTATAGTCATGGTCAAAATAGGATGTGAAACATACTGGTACAGACACGATACACGTATGAACTGGTTTGAATATGTGCTGACGTGTTACATTTCCCTTTGTGAAATGAGCAGCTATTGCCCTAAATGTGAATATAAATATCTATCCCACTGGAGACTGCTATCTTAAACCATCGATCCTCATTCAGTTCGGTTTAAAAAATTATCTCATGTCTAAATTTGACAGTCATTCTTCCTGTGGGTGTGTTGCCACAGGCCAAGTGCTGTTGAGTAAACAAGACCTGTGAAGCAATGAAAATTGAAGCAGGGAGTGAGACCAAGTGTGCGTAAGTCAGCTTGTGCTGTGTTTTAAGAGCAAAACAGTGGAGAAAATAGCCTGGGAGACTAAAGTGGCCTCTCACCACAGATGGCCCCGCTCGCCAGTGGGTCGGTGGGTGAGGGAAGAGTGGAGAGGAGTGGGAGAGGCGAGAGGAGGCTGTGTATACGCTCGCTATCAGGGAGAGTGTGAGCGTGCGGGCAACAGGAAAGAAAGACAAGGACTTCCAAGGCCAAGTGATGGGCCGAGGTTTGCTGTATAGGCGGCTAAAACAGAACATAATGACGCTCAGGGTCCAGCGGCTGATTTGTCATCAGCTATTTCAGCAATGTTAAACAACTGATGAGGAGAGGGAAAAATGTTGACATCACCGGTGCATGCTCACATCATTACTTGCCCCACATTCTTCGATTGTGCAATCATCAAGACAGAGAATTCAAAGACTGTTTCCTGGATATCAGATTATGCCATATTTGGTAACAAGGACAATGCTGGATCAGTGTGGCTGATGAGCAGTGTCATAGCATCACCTTTAGGCAGCGTCTGGGCCTGCTGCTGGTCACAGTGTATGACCCCTTCTCTTCTCTTCTCTTCTCTTCTCTTCTCTTCTCTTCTCTTCTCTTCTCTTCTCTTCTCTTCTCTTCTGTCCTGTCCTCTCTGATTCATGGTGCTGTGTCCAACCTAAAGAAAAAGATTTCACTTGCAATGATGAATAACTCTGATGAAACACTGATGAACTACATCACTCTTACAACAGTATCTCTTATATTCAGTGGAAGAACTGAGACACTAATGTACCGTAAATGACTAAACTTGAAATGAGGAAGACAGTAACATTTGTGACTTTCCTTTAACAGGAAGTAGTTAGAGCCCACCTGTAATGCAGTCTAAGCAGGATTGAGTCTGGATGGAATGCCAACTGTGGGGTCGTACCAGAGCCATTTGCACTTGGTTCGTTAGTGTTAGCGACTCTTGTGGCACGACAGTTTGTGAGAGTTGTTGGAGTCACCTGAGGCCAGAATGTAAACACCACGTTGTGTTGGGATAGATAAACTTTCATATCTGCTGGGCGAACTACAGCAATGTACAAACACAGCCGCAAGATTTGTGAGCTGCTGTGACTAGAGAAGGGCGTCCACTGGAATACAACACCATGAAGACTGTCAGTCGCCAGTGTATTCCTGCACTGTACTGATAAAAACAGACAAACTTACTGTACATACATACAGAACAAATATCTTTAAATAAAATCATTTACTTAAATAAATGTTGGAGGGTCTCTCACTCATTTGGATCTATCTATCTATCTATCTATCTATCTATCTATCTATCTATCTATCTATCTATCTATCTATCTATCATCTATCTATCTATCTATCTGTATTTATATACACTACTGCTCAAAAGTTTGGGATCACTTGCAGTTGTTTCTAATTACTTACAATCAATTGTTTTGACACATTTTCATGCAATTCACAAACAATTTTATCCATTCTGACAACTAAAATTAATCAGATGATTTTAAGAATGATCTACATTTTGCATAAAAGCCTATTATCAAGTTAACCATTTTATAAGGCTAATTGATTGTTAGAAAACCCTTTGCAATTGTGTTGTACAGCTGAAAACTGTTGCACATGGCATTCTTCAGGTTAGTTTAGCATCTATCAGCAGTTATTTAGAGTTAGGGTTAGGAAGAAAGAGGCTATTCCAATGCGAGAAATTGAGAAATCTCTTACCATGTAAACTTCTCCTTCGAAGGAAACGGCACAAACTGGCTTTAACAAGGACAGAAAAAGGAGTTGGAGGCCCGATGCACTGTGCAAGAAGACAAATATCTGAGTGTGTGTCCAGACACTGGACACACTGGAAGAACTGGACACTGGAGAACTGGAAGAAGGTGTTGTGGACAGATGGGTCCAAATTTGAGGTCTTGGATCAAATAGAAAGAACATTTGTGAGGCATAGAACAAATGAAAATGCAAGAACAAGTACTCCATACTATCGAAGTCAAGCATGGTGGCGGCAAGCGTATTGATGGTCTGGGGTGCCGGAAGGGGTAAAATAGGAAATTTGTACAGAGTGGAAGAGACCTTGAGGAAGGAAGCTATCACAAGATTTTGCAATGCCATGCCACCCTGGACAACACTTAACTGGGGCCAATTCATCCCACAACAGGATAATGACCCAAAACACACCTCCAAAAGCGTGTCAGCAATATTTTAAAGAATAAGCAGTCAGCCAGAATTCTGACTGTAATGGAGTAGCCAGTACAGTCTCAGATCTGAACCTATTGAGCTGTTGTGGGAGCAGCTTGACCGTATGGTATGGAAGACTCCATCAAGCCAATCCATCTTGTGGGAGCTCCAGGAAGCATGGGGTGAAATCTCATCAGATTACCTTGAAAAATTGACAGCTAGAATGCCTAGGTCTGTGAGCTGTATTTACTAAAGGTGTTTTTTTGTTTTTTTTTTTTTTTTGATGAGCAAAGTTTGAAGAACATATTCATCATTTCCATTAAATCATTATTTCTAACTCTGACAATGTTAGCATGTCTGTTCATTGCTATATTTCCTATTCAGACTAATTTCATTTGTGTTTCCGCGGAAAACAAGAACATTTCTATGTGATCCCAAACTTTTAGGCGGTAGGCAACGATTTATATGTCAGCCCTGCAATAGACTGATGATCAGTCAGGGTGTACCTTATGATAGAAAATCTGTCTCTGTATATTTATTAAAATGTTGTTTTATTTCAATCTTGCTTTGCTTAATATAAATGTCTGTTTTCCCCATATTTAAAGTCACTTTGAATTGCATTAAACTAGATCAATTCTGTTGTTTTGGCTTTTTAGTGTTACAGAGGAATGAACAATTACCTCTTCATGTAGAACTGACTCCAGCCTACACTCCACGTGATCTGTGCAATATCACTGAGCTGCCAGCAGAGAGCAAACAAGTCTACTTCTGACATCTGTTCACTGGAGCCTATGTTGCTAACAACTTGATGTATCTCACTGACAAATCTACAGGGTATCACTGAGTAAAAATGAACTAGTTATGATCACAATCAGTCAGTGATTTCAATAAAGTCCAACTCCCCGATACACCACTACAGTTTAGAAATAATAATGTGCTGGAAATGGGTATGCTGTCTGCCTGCCCTCTTCTATTCACTCAGTCCATATAAAGGTGAAACTCTAATCATCCACATGCCTTTACCAACAGGAAAAGCAGACCTTCTCAAACCCAGAAACTCAGGTTGTGTGTGTGGAAAATACTACTTCTCATTTTTGCCCTTAGAGGCTCCACAGTGGTTTAATCTAGCCTTATACATGAACCTTGAATTCTTTGAACATGGTTTTAACTTGACTCCAAAGAATACCTGCAACAGAGGTTTTACTTCTATGTACTTTAGGAGAAGCACATGTTTTGTTGCTTGTTAGCTTGTAGTTATTGAGAACACAAAAATCTATTATTTGAACAGAATAAACCAGGATCAACAGCCAGAGGTATTAACTGTAATCATTTTACTTGAACAACCACCACTACCCACAGCCACACAATGCTGTAAAAGGATTTGTGACTCTCTCTTGCAATCTAGATCTTTTCTTTGATGTATTCGTTATTCCTTGCCTCTAAAACAATACAACTTCGCCCTCATGTGGCCAAAAATGTCAAAGACAATTTGAAAATAAAGTGCATTTATCTACTCCAGAGAAATTTGTCCAGGAGCTGTAAATGATCATGGATTATAATGCCTCTTCTCTTCTCAGTATTTTGGACAGTTTATATTTATTAAGTATATACAGCTCTTTGGGTTTTGGGCATTTGTTGACATTGGCTATGTTGGCAACAAGGGTATGGATTTGCATTGAAGCGACCTGGGGCCAAGTTACAGGTTCCTTGGAAAGTTTGGGTCATTGACGGAGGTCTTAAGTGAGAAAAGCCTCACACACAAACAAGTAGGCACAAGCCTTCAAGGCTGTACGGAGGTAATATCAGTACAAAGCACTGCTGTGTTGCTGGCATCAATTATTTTGTGTTTATTAGCATTATTGAGTGTTTAGAATACTTTTGCTTTTGTTTATTTAGATTTTTAGATAGACATATTTCTTGTATTAGGATTTTTAGAGAGTCATAGAGAAAATAGAGACAAAAACAAATGCTGCTGTAGTGCAGGACATGCATGCAGCATATACTGCATTGACATTTTAGAAGACAGTGGTTGCAAGGATGACATCATTGAAACTGAGATTTTGCATATACCAAAATTACACTGATGTGCCTCCTTCATTCCTCTCTCTCTCCTCAATCTCTCTCACACACTCTCTCTCTATGCATGGCAGACTTTCTTGAAAAATTATTGGTTGTTGCTGGACATTGGAATGCCACAAGGAATAACAGCTGTACAGAGAAGACAGATGGAGAAACCTCAAAATGAAATGTCAGATTTTTATTCAGTTTTGGAAAGATTTTTTGTTTTAACTTGAAACACACGAAACACAGTCATTTCAAAAGATTCAGAGTGTTTACATACTTCAGTAAAATAATGTTCCTCTCGCCTGCTGCATAGTTGTAATATACAGTACATTGGATATTATAATAAACATTGTTTATTTTGATAATTTCCATGTCTGGGGCAGGCCCCAAAATAGACACTCACTAAGCCTCCTTGGCATTTGGTCTGAATGACTTTCCTGTATCATTATCCATTGTACCCTGAAATAGTTAATCATGGGTTGCTTAATAGTTATCCTCATGCATTCACATTAGGATAGTAATTTGGCGGGATTACATTATGGTGAAGGAGAGTTCTGTCATGTGTTCAAGTCTACTGAAGTTACTCTTCATTTTCCGCACGACATGTTCATTACATGTAGAGATGATAAGACAGTAAGGGTTTATTTCATTGTTAAAATATCTAATAAAGACTCAAGGTAAAGTGCAGTGGAGGAAATTAAGTGTTTAATACATTATAAGGTACTTTATTTGAGTATTTCCATCATATAACATTATGCTTCACCTGCAGTTTTGAGGGGAAATGTTGACTCCACTACATTTATTTAGCTATAGTTTAGTGGCTTTACCTTACAGCTGTGTACAACTACATTATAGTATGTTATAAACCATTGTATTTATAATTAACTTATATATGCTATATAAAGGGTGACTTGGGTAAGAGTCACCAGAGAAAAAAGTAGATAGATTGGATGACTGTAGCAACATCCAGAAGTACAGTATAGTGTGTTTCTGCTGAGAGCAGACATTACTAACATCAGGCATTTTGACTTGTCAAGCAGGAAAAACTCATGTGTTAACAAATTACTGTCATTAGGTGTCCCATTGAGTCATGTCAGTGAGCCAGCAAGCACAACACTGTGTGCTTTTATCGTATGACAAGTGTCCTGTTGCAAAAAATGTTGATTGACTGAGTTTTTGAATGGGTTTATATTAACTTTAGAATGAGAAGGGAGGATACAACAATACAGCAACTAAGATGTAATTATGCTTTTACTGCTTTTATTCATGACTAACGTTTAGCATGTTGAAAACTGAAGTAACATTGGTCATGGTGGCTGTAAATTCAGAGTCAAAAAGCAGGGCTGATTAATCATACCAAACATACTTTCTGCAGAGGACAAATAGAATAAAAACCCGAGTGTTACAGTGCATATAAATTATCCTGATATAAAAGAAATTAAACAGACAAGATAATGTGGCTTTAACTCTCAGCCCCCTCCTCAGAGAGAAAATATGACATCACTCAGCGGTGCAGCCAATCAGACAACAATACGCTCCAAGCTGAAGAACACTATTAATGCATGTGTTCATGTGGCTTATGTGGATTTAGTTGTAATGTATGTGTGTGAGTGTGCGTGTAGTGTCTGAATGCGACAAGTTGATATTATTTTAATTTTCTCAACATCTTTGAATTAAGCCCTGGAAGTAAGTCAGGCTGCGGTGGTGAACCATCTTTAAGAGCCGCTCGAGGAAAAGAAAAGACTACCACAACAACG